>CM070721.1:35012562-35389132 GCA_036346275.1 Otatea glauca | reverse complement strand
CGGAAGTTAAATATGCCTTCGATGTTTCCAAATGTGATCGTATTTTTGATCTGTTATTACAAGAAAGCGATAATACTGTTACCGAGGGACATGTTATACCATCGGTGATGAGATCAAGAAAGCAGGTATTACAAGTGGCACCATTCTTTTTCTCACAATACTAATGGCGCAATATTTTCCGTCAACAGATCCGATCGGCTATTGAGGGCGGTCGGCTAAAATTTGGCCGACGAGCCAACCATGCAAGTTGATCTTGATCCATTTCCAATTAACATGGTTCAATGTTACGGCTAAAGGAAAGGAGCCGATGCATGATGAGCCAAAGAAGGATCGGGAGTCAATATTCACCAATTCGATACCGGTCAAGGCGAAAATTACGATCGGCTCATTACAAATAGAAGCCGATCACGAAGGAAAAAATTCAAGGACCATTAAACCCAAGGGTAATCCTCGGGTGGGTAAATGGTACAAAGCTGAAAAATCGCCATCAAAGCAATCGGCCAAAAGGCCGAGACCAACTTTTTCACAATTGATGGATAAATATGAAAGGATGAATAGCCGACCACGATATCCTGCTCGCCGGTCGGATAATTTATATCACACTGAAAATGTAGAAAGGGCCCATAGAAGATGTCCTTTTTGGCAGTTTTGTTGGGAAAGGGGAGTAGCACTGCCATCCCCGTATACGTGCCCGATAGAGCATTACCCCCGCGACGATTGGCCAAGGCAATTGGCTAAAGATAAGCTGTCTGGGCCAATTCGAGGTTACAACGAAGGTTTCAGAAGGCCTGTTCACGAAAGGATATCTGGACCAAAGCAAGAACCAAACCAGGTCGAAACGCGGAGGTCAAACATGGACCAAGATAATCTCGTCGGCAAGATAAGAAAACCATTAGAGAGAAGCCTAGATGGTGTTCGTCGGCCTTAGCCGATTGTAACGCATGAGCGACTTGAGGCTAAGGACTCAAGAGATCCGAGAAGTCGACGAGAGAAATAGAGGGACGAAACTTTCAATGAGCTTCGTCCGGTCAAAATTGTTAAGAAAGAATGGAGGAAAAAGAACAAGTCAAGAAGATTTTGAATCGCAGACGATCTAGACTCTCCTATGATTAGGGATGATACACCCCAATGGATATCAACATGGTGTTCACATTGCCACCAATTCAAAATCAAAAGCTGAATCGGCTAAAGAAACTTTTGCCCAATCTTGCTCGGGAGTCCAAAAGCGCAATCTTCGAGAAACTAAGAGATGATCATCGGCATTTGAAACCATTATATCTTAAAGGATATATAAATGGAAAGCCGATATCAAGAATGCTGGTAGATGGTGGAGCCACAGTAAACTTAATGCCCTACACGACTTGCAAGAAATTGGGTAAGTCCGATGAAGACTTGATTAAAACTAACATGGTTTTAAACGACTTCACAGGCGATCCCACAGAAGCCAAAGGCGTCATGGTTACGGAACTGACCGTCGGCAGTAAGACTTTGCCGACAGCATTTTTTGTTATTGACGCCAAAGGGAATTACAGCGTTCTGCTTGGAAGAGATTGGATTCATGCCAACTGTTGTATCCTGTCAACTATGCATCAAGCGCTTGTCCAATGGAATGGAGAAGAGGTTGAAATAATCACGGCTGACACATCGGCTCACATTGCCATGGCCAATTCTGATGCGAATTGGCAACATGAAGAAGCAGAGTGTATATCGGGAAAAACATTAGAAGATTGTGATTTCATCTGCGTGAGCAAGACAGGACTTATCTTGTCGATCGTCAAGCCTGCACATTTGATCGAGCAAGCGAAGTGCTACGCCGATGGGGACAAGAAAAATAGTAAAGGTATTACAAGACAAAATGCAAAGCTATCGGTAAACAACGGATAGCTATGAAGCTATAGAAGACTTTCAAGAAATTGAAAAGTTGGGTCAAGGCTTTACGTCCATCGATCTGCTTGAAGAAGTTGATATAGGTAGTGGTGATAGAAAAAGACCAACTTTTGTGAGCGCAAATTTAGATATAAAATATAAAGAGAAATTAATCGAAATTCTTAGAAAATATAAAGATTGCTTTGCTTGGAAATATTACGAGATGCCTGGTCTAAGCCGACAATTGGTAGAACATCGGCTACCCATTAAACAAGGTTATAGGCCGTTTAAACAGTACACTAGGCGTTTTAATCCGGCTCTGTATAAAATTATAAAAGAAGAGATAGAGCGATTGTTGGAGGCTAAATTTATAAGACCTTGTCGATATGCGGAGTGGGTTTCCAACATTGTTCCAGTTATGAAGAAAAACGGAAAACTGCGAGTATGTGTCGACTTTAGAGATTTGAACAAAGCGACACCAAAAGATAAATATCCGATACCTATAGCCGATATGCTTATCGATGCTGCGTCGGGGAATAAGATCATAAGTTTTCTGGACGGGAATGCCGGATACAATCAGATATTCATGGCCGAAGCCGATATACCAAAAACGACTTTCGGATGTCACAGTGCAATAGGTTTATTCGAGTGGGCGGTTATGACCTTCGGATTAAAGAACTTTGAGCAACATATCGCGAGTAGTGAATCTAATTTTTCACGATTTAATCGGCCACATCGTTGAAATATACATTGATGATGTCGTGGTAAAATCTGCAGAGGAATTGCGGAGATTTGGCCGATCTAGAAAGAGTTTTCTAGAACATAAGATCGCATGGCTTGAAGATGAATCCTTTCAAATGTGCGTTCGGCGTGTCGGCTGGACAGTTTTTAGGTTTTATGGTGCATGAGAGGGGGATTGAAGTCAATCAAACAAGGGTCAAAGCCATAGTCGATACAATGCCCCCGACGTGCAAAAATGAGTTACAGAAGTTGATCGGCAAAATTAATTATCTCCGAAGGTTCATCTCGAATCTCTCCGGACGGATCCGCGCATTTACCCCACTGTTGAAATTAAAGGATAATCAAGAGTTTGTATGGGGAGCCGATCAGCAAAAGGCTTTCGACGACGTGAAGAAATATTTAGCTAATCCTCCGGTTTTGGCCGCGCCACAAAAGGGGATTCCATTCAAGTTATATATATCGGCTGAAAAGGAGACTATTGGGTCTATTTTAGCACAAGAAGTTGATGGAAAGGAAAGGGTTATCTTTTATTTAAGCCGACGCCTTCTTGATGCTGAAGTCAGGTACCCTTTCGTTGAAAAATTATGCTTGTCTTTATACTTCTCATGTACAAAGCTAAGACATTACATTTTAGCATCGGCTTGTAAAGTAATATGTAAAGCCGATGTTATAAAATATATGTAGTCAGCTCCAATCCTGCGAGGTCGACTTGGCAAATGGGCTTATGCCTTGGTTGAGTTCGACCTGTCTTATGAATCGGCCAAAGCAGTCAAAGGGCAGGTATTAGCCGATTTTATAACAGGACATGATAATACTACTGATTTGGTATCAGTAGCCCCTTGGCAATTGTTTTTTGATGGGTCTGTGTGCGAGAGAAGGCGATGGAATCGGTATAGTGCTCATATAGCCTAAAGGGCACAATTTCGAGTTCGTATTTCGGTTAAATAGACGATGCTCAAATAATCAGGCAGAGTATGAAGCGTTGCTCAAAGGTTTGCAGTTATTGGAAAATATTGGAGCAAGTACGGTTGAGGCATACGGAGATTCTATGCTAATTATACAGCAAATCAAAGGAGAATACCAATGTCGAGATGAGATACTGTTAAAATACTTGGAGCAATGCCTAGAGATCATCGGCTCGTTTACGTCATTTTCTATCGGTCACGTCCCTAGAGAGTTGAACGATAGAGCTAATGCCTTGGCTCAACAGGCATCAGGGTACAAAGACCTCAACCGATATCAAGTGACTGAGCTAATAGATAAAGCCGTCATGTGTGTGGATGTCGCAGATTGGAGGACGCAGATAAAGAAATACCTGATCGATCCATCTGAGCCGACGGAACGCAAAATTAAGCAACAAGCTTATGGACGATACGTTGTATTATCGGACGATGGAAGGATTGCTATTAAGATGTCTTGGGGCCGAAGAAGCGCGAGTGGCAATGGGTGAAGTACATGAAGGCATTTGCGGTTCTCATCAATCGGCCTATAAGATGAAATGGATGCTTAGACAGACAGGTTACTTTTAGCCGACAATGCTAGAAGATTGTTTTAAATACTACAAAGGTTGTCAAACTTGCCAGAAATTTGGCAATGTACAATTAGCACCAGCATCGGCTTTGCACCCAATTATCAAGCCATGGCCATTTAGAGGTTGGGGAATAGATATAATCGGCCAAATATTTCCTGCATCGAGTAAAGGCCACAAGTTTATTTTGGTCAGAATCGATTATTTCTCAAAGTGGGTTGAAGCTATACCACTTAAGAAAGTAACCAACATTGAAGTCATCGGTTTTGTTAATGAACATATTGTTCATCGGTTTGGAATACAGCAAACAATTACAACCGATCAAGGCACAGTTTTCATGTTAAATGAGTTTCAGACTTACGCAACAAGTCTGGGGATTAAACTATTGAATTCATCTCCATACTACGCTCAGGCTAACGGACAAGCCGAGTCGTCCAATAAAACGCTGATTAAACTGATCAAAAGAAAGATCGATGAAAAGCCGAGGAATTGGCACTCAACTCTATCGGAATCACTTTGGGCATATCGGCTAGCTTATCACGGAGCGACGAAACTTTCGCCTTATCAACTGGTGTATGGTCAAGAAGTCGTATTACCCGTTGAAATCAATATTGAATCTATACGAGTGGCCAGACAAAACGGTTTGTCGGCTCAGGATTATGACAATTTGATGATTGACAATTTGGATGAGTTGGCAGAAGTACGATTGTCTACGCTTGATCGGCTTAAGAAGAATAAAATCGGTGGTGGTGGCGTACAATAAAAAGGTCGCGCCTAAATCTTTCGATCAAGCCGATCTAGTATGGAAAACGATATTACCTGTTGGTTCGAAAGATAACCGATTCGGAAAATGGTCACCTAAGTGGGAAGGACCATACAAAGTTAATCGGCTAGTCCGCGGAAATTCGTACGTACTAGAAACGTTGGAAGGATATGTATTGCCTAAAGCTATTAACGGGAAGTATTTGAAGAAGTACTATCCTAGCGTTTGGATTGGAGCCTAGCCGACTAAAGATTTCGTTCAAAAGCCAAGTTAACACGATGCTGTTATTCGGCTAAAAGAGATTGCAAACAAATTACAGGAAAGTAAAATTAAATCGGTTAAACAGCCGATTATAAGCGTAGCAAGAGTTACAAAATATTCTGGGTATTCCAAAAGCCTATCACCAAGCAATGTTTCATCATTGGAAAAAGATTGAAATTTAGAGCCCTGAACCAAGAAGCCTGCCCCCTAAAGCTGATACTGCCCCTACCGCCTTGGCAATGGTTTGTTGAATCTCATCCAGGAACTTTTCATCTTCTTTGTCGCTGCCTGGGACAGGAGTGATCTTGGCCATTTGCGCCGAGATTTGAGATCTGACTTAGCGATTTCGTGCTTTTGGTTTTGAGGAGGTGCGATTGTAGCAAGTGAAGATTGCTTATCGACTAAATTCTTGTTTACCTCACCTAACTCCTCCTCGAGGCGTTTCTTGGCCGATTCAAGTGAAGAATCTTGGCCTTGTCCAATTTAAGGGCTTGATTGTCTTCATCAAAATTTTCTTTTGTGCCTTTGTGTTAGCCACTAGCTTGTCGGGATGATTTTATCGACTTTTGGGCTTCCCTTTTGCACTCGGCCCTTGCCTCTTGCACTTGGCCCTTTTGCTATCCAAATGGCATACTTCAAGAAGGCGACCATGGCTTCGGGGAGGTCGGATTCGAGAGTTGCCATAGCATCGCGAGAGGTTGTGTATTGGCTAGAAGGTTGGCTTCAGTGCATTATTTCTTCAAAAGTTTATTCATCTAGCTTGCATCCCGGATAGTGAAATTCTGCGCACCGACGCCTCTCGACTTCAAGGATTCTTCTAATATCCGCAGGAAAATCGTCCGTAGCCATTACCTCTGGATCTTCCAATTCATCAAGAGTAAATCCTAGTAAATCCATTGGATCGGAAGATATGGAAGGATTGGAGGCTAGAACCGATGGTATTGGATCAAAGGCCTTGAGCCTGGCAAGTCGACAGTAGGGGTGGTTCGAGGTTGCAATGGCAGTTGAACTTTGGGAGAGATAGCAGGGAGATCGGCTAGGATGGCGACTGCCTGCGCAGATGATGTCGGTTGGAAAAAGGAATAAAATCAAAATGAGAACAACGAGCAAAAAAGTTATGCAAGCTCGAAAATATTAAAAACTCACCTCTCCAGTAGCCGACACTGTTGACAAGCTTTCGCCACTCTGCTCATTGGGTTTAGGGACCTTCTTGGCAGCATCCTTTGTGTACTTTCGCTTCTTTTCTGAGAGTTTGTAGGATAAATAAATTTTGTTAGACGGAAATTGATTGGAGAATAAAAGAGAACCGATACAAATACTTACTAGGTTGTTTATGCTTTTCCAAATCTGACAGAGATGGGCTCTGAATGCCCAAGGATCCAGAAGCATAACCGGTGATGGCAGCCGATTGTTGTTTCTTGGGCTGATTGTCACCGATAGGCCCGAAGCCGTCCTCTTTCCAATAGCCTTGTTCTACGAAAAAAGAGCAAATTTAGATTCAAGGTAAAAAAAATTCATGCAAGATAGCGGGAGATTCAGGCTCTAAGCCGATACCTCGTCAGAAACATCTACGCGCGTGTTAGTATATCCGGACGAAGTGGCCTCACTGCTAGAATCAACGCGAGATATTAACGTTGGCTCCGGAAGATTCGGAAAGAATTCGTTGATGATGTTCGACGGAGACTTTGACCGATAAAGAGCTTCTGCAATAACTGACCACCATGAAGTATAGTCGCCTGCTCGTCTGGTGTTCAAGAAGAAATGTGGTAAAGATTGGACTTGCAGGTCATTGGCTACTTTAAGAACAATCTCGGTCGATACAACATTACGGACTCTGGCTCTTGGCTCAAGCCGATGAAGAAGCCAAAAACTTGGGATCACTTGACCAAATCCCAGTTGTCTTGCATAAACGGACGGGTGGTAGAATTCATATGACGGCTGATACGTCCGATTCCTTGTATGGAGACCAACATGAAGAATACAAGGGGAAATAAAAATTCTATACAAGTCTAGGGTTTTCTGAGGCATCGCAGAGCTGTCGGCTTCAAGATTAAGGAACGAAGGCCATGGAAAATCGGTCACTTGACTATAGCTGAAGAAGTTTCGCTGTCTCAGATCCTCATCGCTCAAATGAAGGAAGAAGGACATATACTTCCTTGAATGAATTTCTTTGTGATTTTTGTCTCACTTGCTAGAACACATAATGAACCATTCGCCAAACGATCGGCTTGCTTGGTACTGAGGAATAGTGTTCTCTGGGTTGTCTTCTCTTGGAAAGGCTGTGTCATCGTTGGGCTCTTGATCAAAAGGTTGGCTAAAGAAGCAATCTGATCAAACTTGAATAAACCATAAAGGGCCACCCACGTTACCACGGTAAAATCGGCAAAACCGTGTAAAGTCGACTTACGATAATATGCATCATTTGGTACCTTTGCTCGAGAAACGTTTTCCTAGTGCCACCGACGGCCTTCTACCAATCATACGCAGTGGTGCGATACACTTGGGTTGATCCTAATAAATCTCTGCAGAACAAAAATCGGTCAAGCCACGGAGTTAAGGAAAACAACGTGCTTTTCATCCGATACCAATCCATTTACTTTATTATTATTTGCAATGTACTTGGACCAGCCTTCGCCTTTGGACCGAATAAGTTTATATTTGGGTTTGGCGCTAAAAGCCGATATTTGTTCTCCATCCGGTCTTAAGCGGCAAAGTTGAGCAACGTCCAATAAAGTTGGGCCGACTAGGCCGGTCGCGAAACATGAAGGCGTTAAAGTGTCCGACCGAGAAATAACGGTAGTGGCCACCAAGGGCTCATTGGCTTCGGATCGGCTAGACTCAAAGGGATGCACTCGGCTATACCCATTCTGTCCCAGGATTCTCTTTTTTGAGCTGCTACTTGGTTATACCAGTTTTTCCACCCTTTAAGTGCAGTCGGCCAAGCCCGAAAACTCTTACTCCAACCCTCAATGTTATATCCTCTAGTCGACAAGGGGCGAAGTTATTTCTTGATCAATAACCGTAGCTGCATCTAGGTTTCCTAATGGGCCAAGAAAAAGCCGATCAAAGCTGTTGGGGATTGGGATGAGTACCTTGGAAGGATCCATTCAGCCGATCTTGATGTAAAAGCCGACTGAAGTCAAAAGGGTTGGCGTGCCAGAACAAGATGCAGAAGAAAGAAGCCGATTATGAGTGACGTGAGAGCTCGAGCGCGTGAGGAATGACCGAGTGGGGGCCGCATTTTATAGCAAGGTAAAAATTTGAAGCGCGGAAGTGAATCTCAACAGTAGCGAGTAATTAAAACGCACTACCCGCATGTCAGAGAATTACGTAGCGAATAAAGTAGCAGTTATTGAGCGAAGTTCAACAGTTAGCCGATTGGAAAAGCTGATAAATTACGATTTTTGACAGATGACAAGTCATCTCTCAAAAATTGGGGGCATATGTTTGCACCAAAATTTGGCAAGTCTAGTCAAAATTGGCAATAAAGTCAAAGATACGGAATTAACGGACAGGATGGAAAGGTTTGGAGATATTTTGTAACGGCAAAATCTTTAAGGAAATAACTGTCCGAGATAAGGCCGATATGGATCAAAACTTGAAACGTGTTGTAGTCGGACACGATCGGCCGAAGGGTATAGAAGAAGGACCAGAGCAAGCTGCGATAACAACACAATACAATCAACCGACTTTTACTTTTCTACTTTTTCCGTCGACTAGGAGTAGCCTCGTAATTTAGATCTTTCTTTGTAATCGATTTTGATCAATAAAGTTGCGCGATCGCCGATTGTTGATCTTCGTCAATTACACCCCCAGGTTTGATTTGTTCTGATTTTGTTGCGCATCGCCTTCTTCAGAATCGATCTACTTTTATCCTCTGATTAGCCTTAATCGGCTAGTTAGACTTACCCTGTTACTTTGATCTTAATCGGCATCAAGCTGATTGAGTCTAAGCCGATTGATCGTTACGATCGGCTTTTGAGTAAACTTTATATTTTACCTTGTCGGTTACAAGTCAAATCGACTGGCACGCTCTGAACCCGGTGTTCGTTTGGTGTGCTGCTGTCAGAAACCCTACATCAAGTTTTTGACGCCAACACCAACATTTTGGCGAGCGGTGCTTTAATGCTTTTCCTCCCGATACAAGTTGCAAAAATCTATGGGCAAATAAATAGGTAAGTAATTATCATCTACCTTTCATTCATACTTTAATATTTATACAACTGTCAATAAAAAAAGTATGGAAGCACCTCTCAATTTTGGTAAACCTATGACTCATGACATGTATTTGTCTTGCCAATCTTTGATCAAATTATAAACAGTCAAAACATTGGCCACATTTGGGCATAATAAAGCCCCAGTTTTTCATGTCCAACTGGGATTCGGTTCACAAATCACAGTTTGCAAAGAATTCCTCCTTGGCGTGGCGCAGGCGCTACGAAGCAAGGATTAAAATGTTGCTGAAATTGTTATTGGAGGATGAGTTTTGAAATACTGGCAAAAGTAAAAAAATTTAAATTGCAATAGCAATCTCAGAAATCTCGACGAGATCTTGCCATATCTCATCGAGATCTTAGGGTTTTTGACCAGTTTTGATGTTTTGACCGAAATTGATCAATAACCCTTAAGAAAGTCATCTCCTATGAGAATTTGTTGAAAAAACAAATTTTTGAGATATTTTTTAAAAACTGCAGAAATACTGTCGGTTTTTTATAAAATGCTACATGCTTATGTGAAAAATTTATGGTACCATACTAAGAAGTGTAGGATCATACATAAAAATTTTCAAAATAATTTATATTAATTTGTTATCTTTAAAAAATAAAAAACCGAATGAACATAATTGGGACAATTACCTTGTCGGAATTGTATAAATTTTCTCGAGTGTGATCATCGAAATTTTTTATGAGAGCTTAATAATTGACTCAATACCATTATATAAAATTTTAAAATTTAAATTTTTTTTAGTTGCTCAATCAAATCTATGTATGCATTGAACTTCATTTGTTATATTTCAAAAATCAAAAACAAAAAGAACATAAATGGTACAATGCATTTGTAAGAATTTTATAAATTCACTGGAGTGTGATCATGATTTATAATTTTTATGAGATCTTAAGCATTTCCTTATAAAAGTTCTGCAAAATTTTCAAAAATTTTAAACCATTTTTTTATTATTAAAGCAAATATATGTATTGTTCATTAGGCTTTTATCAAGGATGTAGCACTCTCAGAAAATTTGGAACTTCTTGAAGCTTTATAATCATATAAAAATTTTACATAAACATTAATGATACATCAGGAACATCCAAAAAAAATTTCAAAATTTTCTAACGTGGTTTGTACTATTTTTCATTTGGTTGAAGCTTGCCGGTATGGTTTTTATCAGACAAGAGTAACCTGCATTTAATTGTTAAAAATTCATGAAGTTTGATCATCATCTAAACATTTTATGGGAACATTAGTGATACATCATAACCATGCATAAAAAATTTCAAAATTTTCTAACATGGTTTATTTCATTTTTCATTCGGTTTAAACTTGTCGGTCAGCGTTTTATCAGGACAGTTGTAATGTTTGAATTTTTAAAAATTCCTCATATTTGATAATCATCTGAAATTTTTATGGGAACATCACTGATGTGTCAGGAACCTTAAAAAAACAATTTAAAATTTTTTGACATCGTTTGAACTATTTTTCGCTCTTTGCATTCTTGCCGAGATCTTGGCAAAATCAGCCGAAATTTCGGTTTTCTCGGTAGAAAAAAACCGGATTTGAAAATCCGTTTTTACGGTTCGTCTAAAATTTATCCAAAATTTCTAAACCTTGCCGAAATTTTGTTCTCTGGCCACCACGGATGAAATTTAGAGCGACAAGATTTCAATTGTTGCTAAGGAGCACGACACCAACTCCCGGACACGGCAATCCCACAGATCCAATCCGAAGCGTCCATCGGCTCCAACCCTAAATCCGACGGCCCAAACTCCTCCTCCCTTCTCCTTATCGCCCTCGAAGCCTTCCCCGCTATAAACTCCCAGCCGCGGCGGCCCAGCCAAAGCCCAAGAAACTGCAAAACAGCAGAACCACCGCTCCCCATCTAGATCTAGAACCGAGGGTTTCGCAGCTTTCGTCGAGAGAGAAGGAGGTAGCAGGCTAGCAGCCATGCCGAAGAACAAGGGGAAGGGAGGCAAGAACCGGAAGCGGGGCAAGAACGAGGCGGACGACGACAAGCGCGAGCTGGTGTTCAAGGAGGACGGGCAGGAATACGCGCAGGTGACGCGGATGCTCGGCAACGGCCGCTGCGAGGCCATCTGCGTTGACGGCACCAAGCGCCTCTGCCACATCCGCGGCAAGATGCACAAGAAGGTCTGGATCGCCGCCGGGGACATCATCCTCGTCGGCCTCCGTGACTATCAGGATGACAAGGCCGACGTCATCCTCAAATACATGAACGACGAGGCGCGCCTGCTCAAGGCCTACGGCGAGCTCCCCGACACGCTCAGGCTCAACGAGGGCGTCGACGTCGACGGGCCCGAGGACGGCGAGGGCGACAATGACTACATCCAGTTCGAGGACGAGGACATCGACAAGATCTAAGCAGCTTTCTATATTCTGGTTATAATTCCTGTTCTAATAGTTTGGCGCTATCTGTGGTATACTGTTGTGGATTGATGGTATCGGTGGTTTGTGATTTGATGAGATATCTTTGTGACTAGGCGGTACCAATAATTCTCGGATTATCCTTGTTTTAATCTAGTACATGACTGCTGATGCCATTGTATGATGATGATTATAGCGTTATTGTTGTTGCTTGTGTTGTTCTGATGTTCTCTGCTTGGTTTATTTGCTGACTAGGATTTTCTGGGTTTTGGGATGTGGGGCTTTCTGGGATCTTGAGAATTTGAGTCCCATAATTTCGATAGGCATTTGTTGGTTTAGACTGGTGAGAAGGAAACAGCTCTTGCCCTGGTTAAAACAACAATTGTTGGTCCGGTTAGAAATCGAGTTCAGGGGACACAAGATGTCCTACATGCTGTTGTTGTTTTTTGTTCCTTATGATGCATGCTTTGCCCTTACTATTTGTATGATACTACCATGTTGCTTATGTTATTTATTATGTGATGTTAATCGTGTTGTTCTGGCTTATTTTATTCTTTGCTTGGTTGATTTGCCAACTAGGATTGGGTCTATATGTGGAGGCTTTTACTGATCTTGAATACTTGTGTCCAATAATTTTGTTAGGGATTTGTTGGTCTGCTAAACTGATTACATATGTTTTATTTCCATTAATAACGGCATCAGGAGCAAAAAATGTTGGTCCATTCAGAAACCAAGCTTAAGGAGCACACGATGCCATACATTGATACATCCTTGTGCTTTACCTCTGTGTATATATGACACTACCATATTTGGATTTGGTAGCTGTTGATCGTAAACATCTATCTTCTAGCATTAACTAGATTGCAATATGAAAATGTTGGTTGTCACTTGTCAGTTAGCATTGACCTGATATAGAGACTGAGGGTTTACCTTTACTTAGTTGAAACAACCTTTTTTTTTAGATTGCGAGTGGCTGGGTTGGGTGGATCCAATTGCTCAAGTTTGAGAAGTGTAGAATTGTGATTGTGCAGTGTTTACTTGAGAAGGGATTGATGATTTGTGGTGTGATGCCTATCTGTGTCACTTTGTTGATAATGATATGCTTTATAGCATTCTAACTTTGTAAAGGTTTGGCATTTTCCAGGTTATGAGTATTGAGAATAGTTGAAGTGTTACTTATGCTTCAGATGTCTGTAAAGATTTCTGTTTTGTGGCTGAAGATGGTACCATTGCTTTGTTTTTGGCACTAATTTCAACAATTTGCTGTTATGAGTTTTACTTCATGTGATGTTCACTCTTTATCTCTTGCCCCATATGTTGGTTTTATTGGTTTTGAGTTGATTATTGTAAACAGGTAGCCATCACCTTTCTTTTAAGGTTTATGTTGTTTTCTGCTTGGTGAAATTGTTAAGTAAGATCTGTTAGATTGTTGTGGTTTGGGCTGTGAGTAATTCTGGAATTGTATTATGCATACGCAGTATTTATAGGTTCAGATAGTGACAATTTAGTGACAATTTTTAAATGACTTTTTCTTTACAAAACCATACTGCACTCTTGGTTTTGTAGCTGGTAAAGATTTATGGCTTAGCTATAGAAGTGTGTTGTTTGTAACTTTGTATGCATTGCACCTCTGATCAATAATCATAGAGTGGGCTTGGGGGTATTAGTGTTAAGTCCGTTATCATTTGAGAATTGTTGAAGTGTTACTTGTGTTTCAGATGTTCGTAAAAGATTTCTGTTTTGTGGCTGGTGATGGTCTTAATGCTTTATTTTTCACGCCAAATTAGACAATTCGCTGTTCAAGTTTTACTTCCTGTTATGCTCCCACTTATCCTTTGCCCCATATGTTTTTTTTTGAATTGATTATGGTAAACAGGTGGTCATCATCTGTTTTAAATAAAGGTTTGTGATGTTCCCCGGTTAATGTAATTATCAAGTAAGATCCCTTTGATGGTTTTAGTTTGGGATGTGAATACTTCGCAAGAATTCTGCAATTGAATAATTTGTATGCTGTCCTTATATGATGAGGCACAAATCAGTGCATCCTATTTTATACGGCGTTTGGCCCGGTACCAGCCCTCATCGACACCAGCCCTTCTCCCTTGTTCTTGCACAGCGCTAGACGTGTGCATCGGGCTGGGTTTTTTAGGGCCGACTCGAAGCATCAGGCTGGGCTCTTTAGGGCTGGCCCGAAGCATGGTACATTACGCATGCACATAGACTAGGCTTACTACTGAAAATAAATCAAAGACGGACACTTATATGGAGACCAATCCGATTCACAAGGAAATCAGGATCGGTAATGATCCAATCCGGATTGATTTTGATGTTGTAGTCGCGCTTGCTACTACTTCATTTTTCTGGCTGTTTCTCCGACACGACGTCCTCCTTCCTGCCTCGTACTTCTTTCTGGCTCACCTTTCCTGGCCTGTGGCAGGGTTCCGGTAATCCCATCTGGCGCAGTGGCGCACCCTTGTGCCGTTCGCCCTATTCCAACGTACTCATGGAGGAGGAAGGTTCCGGCAAGACTTGGCTTTTCTGCTGTCGCTGCGAAGCGGGGGAGAAAGTCGTTGGCTTTTCTATCGACGACGACGCCTTGATCAACGCTGCTAGCGTCCAGCTCGTTGGGAAGATGAAGCTAGAGACGACGCCAGTTCCCCGACACTGCCGGTTGCGATGGTACGATCGTGTCGTCAAGATCAAGGCCCAGGCGAAAGTGCTCTTTTCGTCGGGCGCCTACTCTTGTGAGGTCAAAGACCGGTTGCGGTATGTGCCAGCCATGGACGTGCAAACTTTCGTGGAAGGATGGAAGAGGCCGCCGCTGTCACAGAGGATGGAAGTGGAACGGGAAGAAGCCGCACGCCAAGAGAAGGCCACGAAAGAAGAAATTTCTTGGCCCCAAGTTTCGAAGGACAACTCGAAACCGACAACGGTTTCGGGGCTACAGGACGATACAGCTCAGATGAGCACTACATAGTCTACTTGGATTAATTTATCTGAGACCTTAGTAAATCGAAGCGGAGGAGGTGAACAAATCCTTCGCCTAGTTGTGTTGGTCACCAAATTGATAGCCATGGTGCCGATATTCTTCGTGAGTGCTTGAGTTTAATTTATTGAGTTACATCTACCAGCTAATTCACCCAAAAACTTAAGCTAAAAGACGAGCAATTCACTTATACTTTAACACTCCTCCTTATGTATAGGCTCCTTGTGTGCCAACTAGGTATTAAAATCAAGACCTCTTAGCTTTGATACCAGATTAAGTTGTATGTATCAGCCAGTTCATCTAAAAAGTTAACTTGATGATACGAACAACTCACCTATACTTCAACGGATTTGATTGAATTTTGGTGCTGCACGTGAGTTAATTGGTTCGAAGCATGCTGCTTCTCGCGCTTGAATTTGGTCGCAGTGGTAGGCCTCGTGAGCCATAGCGGTTATAGTAAGGCAGAATAGCGGCGTGCGGTGCCCGGTGAGCCGAGCCTGGCTAACTCGGACGTGAGCAAAGAAACGGATGGGGGAGAGAGAGTGTGAGAGGAAGAACAAGGGTGTATTGTTTCGAAGTGATGATTTTTCAGTTCTCTTATTTTTTTTTAATCTAACCTCTTTTCGAGCAAAAATGCAAATCTAACCCTTTGACTGTGCTCCCGCACTCTTCTACCTTAGGAGCCGGCCTGCCGCATCCAGAGAGCATGGGAGCAAGCAATGGCGGGTGAGGGCAGTGGCCGACCGTTGAGTGCAGGAGAGCACGCGCTACCGTGATAAGGGAGAGTAGGAGCATGTTAGAGGGGACTGATTTGAAAAACATAAACGAGCTAAGAGTTGTTAGAAAACTCATCACTTCTATTGACTCTGCTTACATGTCCAGCTTGCTATCGTGGACTACAAAATCGCTGCCATGATGGTTCAAGACCAGTTCAAGAGGGTGATGTGGTCTGGTATTGATAGTTGAGGGCTGTGTTTTATACGGTTTTACAGTTGATGGTTAAAAATAAGATCTAGGCTATAGTTGAGGATTGTAAAGTGGATCTTTTTATATACTCCATGTTGTAATTGCATATTATCTTCATTCTGAAATATCGCAGAGATAAAATAGAGGGTTTGATTTAAAAGCTAGTAATTCTAAATGAATTAACAGCTGATTACAACGAGTGAGGTTTTCTAAGAAATAATGTACCTACACCCATAAGCGCTTTGGATATTTTTGTTGAACCAAAAATCTGAAAAAATCCTACATATGGTACTACTTAAGATTCGGGTATCTTCAAATTTTCATGTTCATATGTGGCACCGTTCGAAGAAACAGAATAGAGAAGGTAGCACTTCTTTTTTATGTACCACGTACTACCGAACTCGGTACCAAGGATTCAAATTTCGTTTTCAGATAAAATACCGCCCCTGACCGGATTCCGAAATTTCGGCGAAATTCGGGTATTTCGAACAAATCTCGTCCGAAATTCAAAAACAAAAATTCAAATCCAGTTTGTTTTGTACCGAGAAAAAACGAAATTCGCCGAAAAATACCGAAATTTGGGGTGAAACACCCAAAATTTTGATCTTTTTGCAACAGAAAAAATGGTTCAAACAATGTCGAAAAATTTTGAATTTTTTTTTAGAGTTCTGACACATTGATTATATTGTCATAAACATTTCAGATTATTCTGAGGTTTGTGAAATTTTAAAAATTCAAACATTGCTCTCGTCTCCGATAAAACACCGATCGGCAATTTTGAACCGAATGCAAAATGGTTCAAATCACGTTATAAAACATTTGATTTTTTTTTTGCATGGTTATCATGTATCTCTAATGCTCTCATAAAATTTTCAGATGATGATCAAACTGTATGAAGTTTTAAAAATTCGAACAGTACTACTGCCCTATTAAAAGTCTTACCGGCAAACTTGAACAAAATGAAAAATTATCTAAACAACGTTAAAACTTTTGAAATTTTTTTTGGATGGTCATGATGTAACATTAATGTTTATTTAAAATTTTTAGATGATGATCATTCTCAGATAATGTTAAAAATTCAGACAGTGCTACGTCTTGATAAAAGCCTAATGGTTAATACATAGATTTGCTTTAGCAATATTTTTTTTTTAAATTTTTTGAAAATTTTAAAGAATGGTGATAAGGGATTTATTAATATCTCATAAAAAGTTTGAATCATGATGACACTCCAGTGAATTTATAAAATTCTTACAAGGCATAGTACCATTTATGTTCTTTTCTTTTTTATTTTTGAAATATAATATAACAAACGAAGTTCAATGCTTACATAGATTTGATTGACCAAAAAAATAAAGTTGAAATTTTTTGAAAAATTTATATAATGGTACTAAGTCAATTATTAATCTCTGGAAAAAAATTTAGATCATAATCACACTCAAGAAAATTTATAAAATTCTAACAATGTAACTGTCCCAATTATGTTCATTCTGTTTTTGATTTTTAAAAGATAAAAAATAAAGTTAAATTATTTTTAAATTTTTTATGTATGATCCTAAACTACTAAGTATAGTACCATAAATTTTTTAGCTTATTATCAAGCTTGTAAAATTTTATAAAAATCTGACAGTGTTTTTGCCAAAATTTTAAAATGTCTAAAAAATTCGGTTTTTCAACAAATTTTCATGGAGATGACTTTACTAAGAGTTATTGGACCAAATCCGGTCAAATCCGGCCCTAAAAGTTTCAAAACTGGCCAATATGAAATTTCTGCGAAATTTCGCCGAGAAAAACCAAAATTTCGGGTAACTGTAGCAATTCCAAATTTTTTAAATTTTTTTCCCCGGCCAGTACTTTAGATTTCGGGGTGGTCCGAAATCCGAAATTTTGCCGAAATTCGACGAGATTTGGAAACCTGCTCGGTACCAAAAGTTCGTGTGTACCATTGTACCATGATGTACCACTTCTATGAATTTTTAGAGATATTTTGGTACATTTTTAACACTACAAAATCATGGTTAGCCAAAGGCCCTGCCTTAATTGAAGTCAAACGAGTGCTTGAAGGCTTGGGTGACCAGTTCCAACAAGAGTTCAAAATCTAGCATTCATTTCATGACTGGTGGAGTGGATGATACTACTTGGCTAGCTGCTCACTCAGGGATATGAAGAAACTATTACAATACTTCTTTATTGAATTAGTTGTACACTAGTTTGGACTGTGCATACTGCATATTGATTTTAGGGTTTATTTCAAAAAGCTTTCTAGAATTTTCATTTGCTAGTTTCATCACCAATATTTAGTGTAGGTGGGCTCTGAGAGGAGATGTTTAGGATGCAGTGGACTTGATGAAGCAAATGAAAGAAGATGGAGTGCCCCATAGGATCCATACATATACCTCCTACATAAATGCATGCTGCAAAGCAGGAGACATACATGCATGAGAATTTTGCATTGAAATAATTAATTTCTAGCTTAGTATTTTGCATTAAAATAGATAGAAAATGTAGATAAATGTTTGCATATTTTTTCCCAGTCTTTTCTAGCCTTGAGAGACCATTTCATAGGAGTTTGAAAATGACCAAAATTTTGGTCAATTTTGCCAAAATTTCAGTGAAATCAGCTAAAATTTCACTTTTTCCAGCCATGAAATTACTGGATTTGAAATTTGGTTTTTGAATTTTAGCCACCCTCGAGATGTGATCTAATAACAAAATTTGAAACCTTTTTCCAACAGGTCACACAAGCATCTTTTCCTGTTTTAGGGCCTCCACTTTGCCCCGAACCTCCACCATCATCATCATATTGCCTACCCCAAACTACATGTTGCTCAGCGTCTTCTACATCTTGTTTGATTCGCATCGCTCCATCCTCCGGGTGATGGATGGAGATATTGAAGTTAACAACAAGCCACCACCACAGAGTTGGTGGTGTTCTACATTCTCCAATCTATGCCTGTCTTGTCTATGTGCTCAACACAAGTCTCCTGCGGGTAGTGTTCCACCCTCTTTGTATTCATAATTAATTGAGCCCTTCGAGACCAACTCAAGTAATTCTTGCTCTCTTCTAACTTCACATCATTCGGCATTATCTCTAGCTTCAGTTTGGACGATCCTGTATCAGCCTTCGGACCAATCATACTTGTCACCAACAGGCCCAGCAATATGCTTCCCATGTCACTTTGTGTGACTAGTGAGGAAGTTGACTCACAATCGCCCTCCTCTTCTCTTCGTCCTCCTTCATTGTGGCATCCTTCTCTTTCTTCTCTACATCCTCAATTTCCTCTAGAGCCATATCGTTCGATCAACTAGAGCAATGCTGATCACATAACTACGCCGCACATATCTCCACGATACGGCAACCTTCAAGCATCAATGCCAACACAAGACTTAGACTTGGCATCTCTGATACATATAAAAAAACCAGCAAAAAAACTTTTCTTTTTTTCCTTCTTTTTCTTTAGCTAATTGATTCCTTTTTTCCTCCTTCACCCGGCAGGCTCCTTTCTTCACCTAGCCAGACCGGCATCATTTTCCTCAGGGAGATCTAACCCGAGCGGCAGCGACATGAGCTCCCCGAGCGAGCTGTGGTAGAACCCAGTGGCAGTGGTGGAGCGGTGGACCATAGTAGATCGATGGGGCACGGTGGATCGAACGGATCGGGACGGTGATGGTAGATCAGATCGATAGTATGGCTCGATGCCATGTAGATCAAGAATTTGTGTGTCGCTCACACACACTTTATTTATAGCAAGAATTACAATCGTAATGCAATTAAACTCTATCTCTAACTTCCTATTTTACCTCTAATTTAACCAGACTCTATCTCGGATTCTATTCCAATCAAACTCTATCCCAGATTCTATCCCAACACCTTTCTTTATCCCTTTCTTTTTTGATGAGCTGTGTCCTGTCGATAACTCTACATGGGATGACAACAACTCTGAATCATCAACCATGTGAGCCACTGTATTCATCTCACTATCAGATTGTGTAATTTGTTCCATCTCATTTTCATTTTGTACCTGTTCCATCTCATATTCTTCCTCCACAGGTTCTATTGTAACATCTTCCTTCTTACTGCTCTCGTTGTTTCTTCTAGCTTCAGCTAGTAGTGCCTGGGCTCTTTCCTTTATCACAACTTCACAAGTCTGTTTATAGCTTTTTTACATTGATCTTGATCATCTTTTAATACTATGCAACTATCTGTAGCTACTTGCATCAAAGAACTGTAATAAAGTGAACTGAAAATTGCAAAATGGTTAGAGAAGGTACCTGCAATGTTGTTTTTCTGGGATGCTCTTTGTGGCCTTCTCCTGGATGGGGACCCAATTATCTTGAATCACTGAACATTTCCTTTTGCTATTCTGACCTTCTTCCTCTTTTTCACTTGAGTGAAATTATCTGACAACTCCTTGTCTCCTCCTATGTTTGAAGGGATACGGGTAGGCTACACTAGCGCAATTAAAGATTCTACCACATAAACCAGGATTCCAAGAGAGCAAGATATCATGGATCATTACCACTAGACTGTAAGGTGGAGGAGGTCAACTAGAGGGGGTGAATAGGCGGTTTTAAAAATCACTTTAGCCAAAATCGATTTTATATGCGTACATAAACCAAAATGGTTTTGTCCAATTAAGATCTAAATCAACTAGTCTCGCTAAGTGCACTAACAACTTAAGTCTAGATCAAAGTTTGCAATCCTAGGGTGATAAGCAAGCATGTCAATTCTAGGAATATAAATTGGAAGAATGTAAATGAGCAATAGGAAGCAAACCAAACGATGATACATGATCTTTTTACCGTGGTGTTCGGAGACTTACCGGTCTCCCCTAATCCATGTTGAGGTAAGCTCAAACGAATTGGACCGAGTCCACGAATTAAGCCAAACACCTCGAATCAACTAGTGGTAGCTCTTTCTCCTCCGGGTAGGCGAGCTCCAATCTTCACAACACACCGGCCTTCTCACAAGCTTCTTAAGAAGATCACCGGATCCCGACACTATCACGCCGTCTAGGTGTCGACAAACACCAAGAGTAACAAACCAAGCCTCTTGCTTGGCCCTCACCAAGTGCAATACATGCGTAAATGGATACTCAGTCCATCACTAGATGCAACACATGCACCTATAGCTTTTCTCTCCTTGCTCACAAGGTGCAACACATGCACAATTGAGTAGAGAGGCTTGCATTAGGTCTAAAGAGTGAAAATAGGATGTCAAGAGATTTCACACAAGAAACTCTAGCTCAAATGCCTCTCAAATATCTCAAGTATAGCTCTAAACTCTCAAGGCTTTGCTCTCAAATGTATGCCTCAAATGAGGGTGGGAGTAGCAGCAAAAAATGTCCATAGTCGACTTCTTTTATAACCTCTTAAAGAAAATAGCTGTTGGAGCCAAATTCACAAGAAACAGCTAAAACCGGTACTACCGACATGCAAAATCATGTAGTACCAGCCTCACCTGTAATGGATAGTTCGTTGCATTAAATGCACCGGGACTAGTTTTTACCATAGACCCTAGTACTATCGGTGTACAAAACACAGTAGTTTTGATAATTTTATCCCTAGATTTAAATCCAAAACACTTGCTCTAGAAAAAAAATCTACCGGCCATATGTATCGGTACAACCGACTGGAACACATGCTCTAGAAAAAATATACTTGCCATATGTAGCGGTACTACTGATATGCGGTAGTACTATAATTTCAACATGATAGTGCTGGTATTTTCAATCTCATGGAAAATTTAAAAAAACATGCTTTGGAAAAAATCTAACGCACCCAAAGGGGTAGTACTACCAACCTACGGTAGTACCCACTTCTCCACCGCGATAGTCTTGATCCCCGAGGAAAGAGTAAGTGTGTGAGCTTTGACTATTTGCAAAAATACATTAGCAAATAATAGCATCATGCAAGCAGGATTGATGTATCAACACATGATCACTCAAATTACTAGACAAGACCCTCTTAATAGTACGGTAACCTACATCGATAATCCGGTCTCCCAACCAAACACCGAGACCGGTAAAAGACTAGGAACACATCGTTAGCCTATACTAGTAATACCGCTATGCTATGCATCTACTTGGAGTTTTCACTTGACGATGATCGCCTTCTCTCCAAGCCTAGGTCCTTGTCTTGTTCATCAATACATGATGAACTACCTTCACTTCGAGATCTTATTTTGATGCTCATCAACACACGATGAGATCTTTCATCCGGACCTTGACTTAATGATCATCAACACATGATATCATCCAAAATCTTCATCATCATTGGACTTAACCTAAATCACCAACTCATGGAAAATATTAGTCCAACATATCCGGTTGTCACTAATCACCAAAGCACACCATTAACACATAACGGAGGATCTAGATCATTCAATCTCCTCTTTGGTGATTGACAACAACCTGATTGCAAATAATTGAATTTAAATCAATATGAGTATATTACAACTACGAAAGCTTCACATACTCAAAGGATTTATTTCAAAGTAAAGATCCTCAACATATGTGGAAAGAAAAGAGAAAGGATTAATACTAGTGAAATCTCAAGATATAGAACGAACTCTCCTAAATATGTGCATACATATGTATGAATTGAAAACAATATGCACATATCCAAGTTGAAGCTTTTATGGAATTCACCTGTATTTTGTATCCAAAGAATGCAACAAGATATAATAATATAACATCGGATGCATACCTTCAATATTTCCATGTTTCCATCCAAATGAGACTAATCAATATTATACTCAGCAAAAGAGTTAGTCCCACATTTAGATTTGTCATTAATCATCAAAACCAAATGAATGGAGCTTGAACTTACAATCTCTTCGAGATTTCTATTTTTCTATCCAAATGAGACTAATAAAAATCAGACTCAACAAGGGTGTTAGTCTCGCATTTAGATTTGTCATTTATTACCAAAACTAAATGAGTGGAGCTTGAACTTATAGATGCGTAGTGCAGCGGAAGGAGAGTTGAAGTAGCCCGATTCAACGTAGCGCATGTCCTTGAGCAGTGATCGATCATTCTCGAGCTGTGATCGAACTTGTTTGAACAATCACCCTGATTAGCACCGTAGTAGCAGCAACATCTTTCCTGAAGTCCACATGTCTAGGGAAGGAATGTCGTGCGTTGGTGTGCTAGCACTAGCGCACATAGCAGGGCTCGAGCAAAGGACAATCGGAGTTTTGGTGGCTCCAATGGTACAACAATTGCATCCCTTAGCCTTCACATACTCCTTTTATATATCCCCTCGGTGGAACCCTACGTTAGGGGACTAACTAAGGTGCAAATCCCACTTGGCCCATTAATCACGGATCCAATCCAACCAATGTATCCCAACCCATTAAGTGTGTGACTCAGAGGTTCATGCATATTCACCATGGTCCCCAAACTCCTTTTGGCCCATAAGTCAAAGTGGCCCTCATAGGGCCTAGTGACTTCAAATACGCACAAAGATCATATCGCACAAATCTATATAGTGCTCATGTACCGATCCCTTTGCCTAACGATACCAAATTGAACTCAAGTCAAGAAACGTACCATCCTATGATAGCTCGATCCTTCACTGTTCTATAGTAGACCACTCAGTTGCAATTGACTCCTCAATCACATTTGGCATGGATATGCACTTAATCCAACCACATCGAGGGCTAGAGATATCTCTCGTGTTATATAGGAGGGGAAAATTCTATATTGATTGTTCACATTCCTTCGTATATTTCATAGTAAACTCGAAAGTTACCTTTATGACTACCCAGTTACGGACTAGCGTTTGGTAACTCTTAAGTATACTATTACACATGTAGGTAACCATGTCAATCTCAGGTCTAAGGATCCTACATACACTATGTATGAGATCAACTGATGACACTTAAGAATATAACAATTTTCGCAGCATCTCATGGTGACCATCCAACACCATATTCTCCAACATGTGTCCACATTATTGATTTGATATCCCTATATCCATGATCTGTGAAACATGATCATCAATCAATACATGTGCTGATCTCTAAATCACAGTTGTCCCACATGATGATATGAGGTTAGGGATAGTTTAGAATAATATTGAAACATGAATAAGGAGTTTCACGAACAAGTCACATACTTGTTGATGACACTAATGATATTTATTCAAGGGACAAAATAATCATATTATTCCATAAATACAGACGTGATACAATCATCCCTATGATTGCCTCAAGGGCATATCACTAACAATATTCACATTATCCTTTACCCCTAAATGTTGTTTGTCACTTTTCACAAGCCAGATGTTGTTCCCCATTGAACTTTGGTCATCTTCTTTTTCCTCGAGCTCTTCTTCCGCTGTATACAACTATTTCATGTACTCCAACTGTGTTGGTAATTTGTGTAGATAAAATTCCATTCGTTCATCAAGAGGCTTTGTATTTTCCTTGTTCCTTTCCTCTCATTGGGATACTAGTTCTTTGCTCTGCTCTGTCCCCCCAATAGATCTCTTTGGATCCATCTCTAGAGATATTCCCTCTCCTTTGTCCAAGGTTTCCTCCTCTATTTCCAGATGTTGTTTTCATCATGATGTACCCAACTCTCTACTCTCCAAAATAGCTTGTGAATCTTCTTTTGAAATGGATTTCAGACTTGAAATTTGTTCCTCAGGTATAGCGTTCTCCCTCTTATCTGCCTCTTTATACTCCTGTTTTTCCTGCTGTTCCAAATTGTCATCTTCCTCCAAGACCTTTGCTTGTCTAGTTTAGTGGCTAGCCTGTCACACTACAAAATCATGTTCAAACTTGATGGGTATAGACACGCCTATCCTTAGTCGGATATTCACCGATAAAGAGATGGAAACAAAAATGGGTACTCCCTCCTTTCCTGAATAGATGAATTTTAGGATTTTGCACTTTAACTAAAGTACATATAGAAATGACCAAATCACCCTCATTCATTAGCTCACTTATCGCTCTTGGATGGTGTGCGTTACTCTAATCCACAGAATAAATAATATTTGGAATAATCAATAGTAGTGGTATGCAAAGGAAAAACAGTTAAAGTTGTCTCGAAATTGTAAAATAACATGTATTTAGGAACAAAATTTGAAAGCTATAATGACATGTATTCAGATCGGAGAGTATATCATATGTGGATTTGATATCCACGTCTTGCTCATTCTATAAAATGAGGTGTTTATAATAAGAGTGAACATGAACATAGTAGTGCTTTGAAGTGTGAACTCCTCAACTCTTGGGTCTTGAGAGCAAACAAGAGTCGCCACCACGCACGCACTCCGTTCCTACCTCGCTTTGTTGTTGACCTTATTCTTGTCATCTGTAACTCGGCAGGTAGCACCAATCGCCGCTGCAAACGAGACCGACACCGACTGAGAGGCCCTCCTCTGCCTGAAGTCCCGCCTGATCTACGATCCCACCGGTGGTGACTTGGCAACATGGCAAAGCACTACCTCACTTGACTTCTGCACCTGGCGCGGAGTCTTGTGCACCAGCATCGGTCGCGTCATGGTGTTGGGCCTTGAGGCGCACGGCCTCGTCGATGACATCCTGCCATGTGTTTCCAACCTCACCTCCCTTGCAAGGTTCCACCTTCCATACAACTGCTCAGTGAGTGCATCCCACTGGAGCTCGCTTGGCTCGCCGGTCTCAGCTACCTCAACCTCAACTCCAACGCCCTGTTTGGCGCCATCCCGGTGACCTACATTGCTTGTTGCACTAACCTCCGTGTCGTCGACCTGATGAACAACAACATCCAGGGGGACATCCCCTGTTGTCTTCATCTCTAGGAACAAGTACATGCAAATAATATATCAAAGAAACACACACAAGGGAACACAGAAGTTTTGAGGTAATTTTCTATTATGTTATTCATCTCAACTTTTGAGGTTGTATTTATAGTACGCACATAGACCTATCTATGTAATAACTAGAAAAAAGGAATAAATCGATTGGATTCGATTGCTGATTGCATCATGATCCCTACTTGCCTTTACAACATTATACTTGCTTTACATGGCAAACCTAATATGGCAAGTCTAGATTACTTTCTAATCTCTCCTTTCCTTCTGTAATATGGCAAGGCAACAATGGAAAGTCTTAATTAGTTTCTAACAATCTCCCCCTAGTCTAGACTTGGTTGCGCAAGATTCTTGATGCCTAGCAGATCACGCATCTCTGCGAATTTGACTCGAGCAAGTGCCTTTGTGAGGATATCTGCACGCTGCTCCCCTATGCATACATGCTCGACAACAATCAGTCCCTTCTCCACGCACTCTCCGATAAAGTGAAACCAGATATCAATGTGTTTGCTTCTCCTATAAAACACCAGATTCTTCATCAATGTGATTGCTGATTTGTTGTAAACGTACAAGACTACTGGACTAGGGACTTCTCCTGTTACCTCACTTAACACGCTTTGCAACCATATGCCTTGACATGCTGCTGCTGTGGCTACGATGAACTCAGCTTCATATGTCGACAGGGCAACGCTTTTATGTTTTTAGACGTCTAAGCGACTATATTCCCATTGAAGTAGAGCACCATGACGCTTGTGCTTTTCCTGTCATCTATATCATCTGCCAAGTTGCTATCGCTGTAGCCTGCAATCTTCGCCACGCCTCCTCCTCTAGAATATTTCAGACCAAAGTCGGTTGTCCCATTCACATATCGAGGATCTGTTTCACGGCTTGCATGTGTAGTGAGTAGGACTCTCCAGTACCGACTCACCATCCCAACTACATACATGATGTTTAGCCGAGTGTGAGTGAAGGACCAAGATGGCGAACAGAGGGGGGTTGAATGGTTGCAAATAAAAATTCCCCCAAAATACTCCAACAAAAACCTCGACAAGATCGCTCAAAGGAAATTGTGAAAACCCAAAAACTAGACAACTATGTGTACCCCAAGCTTGCATGGATAAGTACCATAAAATATGTGGGATTTTTGAGTCACAATCCTGGTTGTCTAGTGTCCAAGATAAAGAGGAATCAATTCAAACTCTTGCTTTTAGAAAGGACATCAATTCAAATCACAAAAGTCACTTTCAGAAAAGCAAAAGAAGAATTTCCAGAACTTATCCTCAATTTGCACACGAGGTTGGTCAGTTTCTGCAGCTCAAACAATTTTGAGAATTTTTTTCACTATGAGCATCAGAGTCGTGAAGAACTCCACCAAATTTCGCCTCAAAAGCCTTACAGAAAAAACAGGACAAATCTAAGAACACAGTATGCTCAAGAACTTGAGCAGAAAGTTTGGGGCTCGGTTTTCACCTCATGGCGCCCAAACAATGCAACAAGTGAACTCCAAAAGTTTTCTGCAGGTGTATATCAGAGTCCCGCACCTCCTCCAATAAGAATCACTCAAAAAGGATTTTTATATATTTTTACAAAAATCAAACACTGACTGCTGCGCGAAGAACAAGTTCTGAACAAAGTTGGAACTTGAAAGAAAAGATGTTCTCTACTCAATCCAAGAGTGCAAAAGAGATGTAAAACCATATGAACACACTAAAACATCCAAGATCAGCTGCATTTAGAAGGAGGAGGCAAATCCAAATTACTTGAAAGTAAATTGCGGGAATGTAATTGCGGAAAGTAAATGCTGAATTTAAATTATGTAAAGTAAAGACATAATGTAAATGCGTAAAATAAATTCAGAGGTGGATGGATAAAACTTTCATTTCTGGAAGGAGGTTACAAAGCCTCACATTCATGTGGGCAAAGCTCAAATGAGCATCAAAACCTCAACACCTTCAAGGGAAGGAGGCTAACCCTCCACCCCTATTTATACTACTCTTGGGCCACCTACCACCCTTGGATGAGTCCTCAACCATAGAGCACTCATCTAAGGGCTAGGATTAACCCACACACACAGCCATGCAAGGCTAACCCAAAACCCACACACATACCAGGTTTTCTTGCACGGTTTTCAAAACATACTACCTAGACCCGCTAACCTATCAACTAGACCTCAATCCGACGGCCCTCATTGATCCACGCGGCATCTAGCTAGCATCAACTCCTTTCCTTGTCTTCTTGACTTGCCCGGACTCCGTCTCCGATCATCTTCCGCGATCTCCCAACCGTCTGGACCTCCGCGCGCCTCGCCTAGTCCCGGTCATCTTCGCCTCACCATGACCTAGCACCGTCGCCTGCAACCATCAAAGACAAGGAAACTCCTCACATAGCAATGCCCACAAAGATGTGCAATAAACCATCCAACTCATCACTACCGCGCCCATACGACCAGATCGCCACTCTGGCAGAGACAACTCAAATTGCTTCATTTTGAAAATCAATCCAAATCAAACTCAAACTTGAGCACACCTTGCTCAAATAAAGTCAAATACTCATCACAAACATGGATGGACCTCCACATGGTCCTTCAATCTCCCCTTGATGAGTATATTGACAAACCACACAAAAGGCATAAATTTGAGTTTGAAGAAAATGAAGAAGAAAGCAATTTTAGTTGCAAAGTCAAACTTGGTCCAAAGATAGAAATTAGAACCATGACCAAGTTGACGAAGAGGAATTCAGATTTTAGAGTTAAATTTAAGAAAGAGCAAGTTTTCAACAAAAACTCTAAAATTCAACTAAACATGTCAAATGTGATTATGAGATTATGATCCAATGAAGTAGTAGCATAGTTTTACAAAGATCATAATAACCAAATAAGCATTCACATTTTTATCATTTTAGTGATGCCTTTTCACGTTTTCTCCCCTTTTGGCAATATAGGCATCAATTTTTTTATGTATGCATGAAATGCAATCGAAAGAGCTTTGAAGATTATCCAATTGATCAAAATGGAAGGATATTACACCAAGCTTGTCAATTTGAAGATGACTAAACTAAGACATGTCCAAGTGCAAATATGAGCTTAGTTTTGAATATTTCATTTTAGCAAGATTAGACAAGTGCAACACTTAGCTTTAGTTTCAAAATAGAAGAATAGCCACTCTAAGGATCAAAAGGAAAACCTAGAGTTCAACCTACTCAACACTTTGGGGAATCTAGAAGAGCATACAAGGTCCTTGGGCTCATTTATCACTTAATGCAAATTTTGATTTATCATCATACAAGACATAGCGGGTGCAAATGTTTGACATTATTTGCATTCTTTACCCACATATGTCTTTGTTTTTAATTTATTTGCATTTTCTTTTGACAATCAATTGACTCAAGCCGTATCGACCATCTCAAGATGAACTCTTAAGAGGATGGTCTAGGTCAAACACGATGTATTCCAAGTTCATCCCAAGTGCAATGGGAAGCGGTCTTGTGAATGCAAGGTGTTGAGTCGTATGTGCACAAGAAGAGTCAATTTTGTTTAATTTTCATTTTTAGCACAATGATTTATGAGCAATTGAAGGACTCTAGCATGGATCAAATTAGTTTCACCCAAGTTGCTATAGGGACTCTAGAGAACTCCAAAATTTCTCAAATTATGGCATAAACCTCTAGAGAAGAAACCTAGCAAGTAAAAGCAACAAGTTTCATCAAGTTTTTCATTTAAGGCTTATTTCATTTTTAAGCTTAGCAAGTTAAATGAACTTGGACATACCTAAGCTAGTGATTTTCTTCAAATGATGTAGCATGGTGTATAGCATGAAGAAGAAATCAATTGCATAATAGACAAAACTCATAAAACAGAAAATGCAGTCTAAATGCAATGCATGAACAGATTCCCAAACTCCCCCTCAACAAATGAACCAATTTTAAGCTCAAATCTGGTTAAAGTTGAGTTATTATCAAGATTAGGCATAAAGAAAACCCGAATGAACTCAATAACAACCAGAAAAACAGAATGAGGAGAAGAAGCCGAGAAACTTCAAAACTGGATGGCTATTGAGCATAGATAAGATAGAAGAGACTCACTACGGCTTAGACTCGCTCTTATCTTCCCAGTGGTGACATAGGAAGTCGACTCTAGATCCCAACTAAGGAGTGCACACGGACCTTGTCTACCCAGGAGGCCCAATACCTGCTAGACTTATAAGACTGTGAGGGAATTCAACCTAGAGAGAAGAGAGAACAGCTAATCACGCATGATAGCAACCTAAAGCACAAGATAAGAGGTCCATGGAAGGCATGCTAGAAGTCTAAGTGAGTGAACTCAACTCAAGAAAACAAGCCCAAAGTCACCCAGAAGAAGAAAGGAAATGCTGGAAGAAAATATATAGTACATAAAATACAGATCAGCTCCCCCTCAAGAAATGCCATATGAGCTCATAAACCCAAGCTCAAATCCCCCTGAACACACTCTACTCCCCTTGAGGCACACTCTAAAACTCTCACCTCACAAGAGATAGGAGAAAGCTAGAGGAGAAGAGATAAGATCTAAAACCACATGGTCTCTAAGGAGCAAGATGGCTCAAGGTAAGAAGCAACCTAACTATGCTAGAAGTCCAACCAAAAGACTCTAGACAAACAGGACACAAGCTCTACCTACGAAAGAACCACAACCTCCTAAGAGACCCATCACTATTATCAACATTATCAGAGGTACTTACCTACTGCAGTGTAGTGCAAGTAGTGGCAAATGACCTGAAGTGGATCCAAAAAGCAGAGGAAGAAGACTTAGAGATATTCCTAGGATGATGGTCTCCTCACCAGAAAGCCTACACACATGCATCCAACAAATCTATGCTTTCAAATCAAGTTAGCGAGATCCAGTTCCTAGGCACGAATGGACAAGATACAGGAAAAGTGTGGCAAATGATCATCTAGAGCATGAACATGATGCAGAAGGTAATGTAAGATCATGATCACAACCAAGCTAAAGATAGCATCAAGATCCATATATCCATAGACAACAGTGAAAACATATCCACATGATAAACAACAGCAAGGTGCATCATAGCACTGTCATGCTAGCAGAAGAAGCTAAGCAAGGTGCATCACAGCAAATGCTAGCAGGGATCATGTGCAAGCCTAGAAATACATGGATTAAGATACTACCCTAAACATTGCAATGAGCATGTAAATGAAGAAATACCACAATGAAGCACAACAACATGCTACTAGATATAACATGAGCAAGATGAATGAAGACAACCAAAGAGGATCATGCATAAAACAAACCAATTAGCAACATCAAGGTCCATTTATCCATAGTCTCAATAACAATATTTACATGCTGCGAAAAGGCCCGTCAAAAGAAGACCAAACAAAAGGTCATGAGGACACAGACAAGATGAAAGTAAATGGTGACCATGGACACAAAGATGAGAAGCTACTTATGGCAACACTCTATGCATGATGATGAATACATGCCATGAATGAAGAACACAAGCTCATGCAAAATAGGTATGAAGCATATAAGCATGAAGGACAATAAAAGGTGATCATGAACAATATAAGTCATACAGCGGCAGCTAGATCATATGACCCTAATCTCATGAAAGGCACTCACATGTAGCACAAAGTCGACAAACAAAGTCTAAACAAAGCTAATCATGGATGTAATAGAAAATCAGGTCATATAACCTAGATACTACTCATGACAAAATAAAGTAAATGATATATAGCACGTGCCCATAGTTAATACAAATGCTCATACCAAATGAACAATATCATGGACAGGATAAAAACAAGAGAATCACATGCTGGGAAAGAGCTCATGAATTTAGGATATAATGCATGAAGCACAAAGATGGTTGGGGAAAACATGCTATGGCACAAAACAAGACAGACAAAAACTAACAAGACCAAGCAAAGTACATATAATACACATGGGAGCAAGAGCAATCACAACATGTCATGGAAATGATGATCACAAGTATAACCGACATGAGGATATGAGATAGCTCACCATGGAAGTGGAAGTCCCCAATGCTGTTATCATGAAGCTCAACACTTGTGGAGCGAAACACAAGGCAGACAAAGTTGAAAGAACATGCAGGTTATCATGATGCTCATGATGGTCATGTAGGAAGATCCAATCCTCTAGAGACAAGCCGCAAAGGCCAACTCAGAATTCACATCGAGTGCCAACATTGAAAAGCGACAAACCGATCCTAGATGAGATTAGTAAAGATCAACATGACCAACATACTTACCTGCAACTCTTGCCGTGAGTGGGTACCTCGAGGAAAAACGAGGTCCACTACTTATGCACGGCGAAGATGATGCCTTAGGACAACTCATGGACTAAGAATCGAACTAAGAAAGGACAAGTCCACAAGATGACCCAAATCCACTCCACTAGGTAGTGATCACATCCTCAAGCTAGCCTCAAGCGACTCATACCATGAGAAAGGCAAAAAGGCACTTAAAAGCAACATCGCATAGACATGACACAAGGAATTGACACAAGAGGAAAAGATGACTCAGTACTGGGATAGAGTGAAGACTTGGGGACCCAATACTGAACCACTCGACGCCTCAGAGTACCAGCCACTGAAGAAGACTGGACTCGAGTGTCTCTCTGACGTTTAACCCTAACAAGGTCAGTAGCAACTCTAGTAGATGATCTAGGAGCTGAAACTAGGTTGGCCTGCCATGGTGCAAAAGCCGAACCACCCCAGTGAAGCTGCCTAAAACTCCTACCAGGAAACGCCTCGCACCGCTGATATCTACCTCGATGAGAAAAACGAGGAATATCAAGAGGACGGCGGAAAGACTGACTACGAACAGCTCCAAGACTAAAACTCGAAGAACCAGCATGAAAACCGAGTCCTGGACGCTGCCCAAAAACAGGCAACTCTCTAACCTGTCTAGAAGCAGTGTGTACCTTAGGAGCACTCAAAGTCCGGGATGACCTCAATACCCTAAGAGCAAAGAACACGCCACACCGAGTGATCTTGGCGTGCTCAAGCGTAAATCTACTAGGTGACCATCCTTCTTCTGATATGCATGTGTACTTCGCCTTGCTAGAGGCGAAGCAATAGGAGTAACACCCTTCTGGTCAGAAGTCCTATGGACAACCCCAGCAGACCTAAACTTGGTGGTGCTCACTCTGGGAGCTACCACAATCTCACCACTCTTGGAGCCGTGCACAATGGTGGGAGGATGCGCCCGAGCGTGCTCCAAGGGATCAAATCCTAGACCTTGATTGAATCTACTAATCTTGGATTGGTCTAGAATAAGATTGAGCTTCTTCTTGCCTCCAACAAACTTCTCGAGAGTGCTCATAAGATACTGGCAATCTCGGAAGAAAGAAGCACAAGAAGAACAGGGGGAAGGAGAGGAAGAAGAAGAACCAGGAAGAGAAGATCTCTCAGCACGTGCTTTTTGTTCCCTTAGCACGGCTGCCTCAATCTTGAGGGCCTCACAAGAAATGCAAGGAGCATCTCTAATCCTAAGGGTTTGGTCTTTTAACTTCTTCTTAAGCTCGACATGGATTTGATCCACATCATCCTTAACCCCAACACACAGCAAGCAACCAGTTTGTGACTTAACTAGTAAATCCTTAGCAAGTTGATCACACTTGACATTCAAAGCATCATTGTCAAGTTTTAGTTGCTTCTGACCCTCACATGAGCCGATTGGGTCCTTAGAAGCATGCAATTCAAGTTCATCATTTCTAGCGAAAGCTTTCTAAGGTGTTCGCTCATGGCATCAATTTCGCAAGCAATTTAGGGCAATTAGCACATGATGGAGTGGAGTGAGCATGAAGAAAACTAGCCTCAACAGAATAGCATCAATAGAACTAGTGCTAGCATTCTTCAACCTAAGACCATCAAGTTCATCAAGCATACTATCATGTATGGTCCTTAGGTTCTCCAACTCCACAAGAATAGCATCACACAAAGAGCAATCATCAGTGACTCGGGAGGAGAAGATCTAAGTGAAGCTAACTCCGAGTCAAGGTACCTACTTCCTTCTCAAGCTCTGTACACCTAGCTCTAGCTCTAGCATGAAATTTTCCTAATTTGCGTAAAGCTTCGTTGAGCTGGTCATAGGAGGGTACCTCATCCAAGTCAGAGAGCTCGAGTCGTTGATGTCGTTGGTGTCGCCATGAAGCACATGCCGAGAAGTCATCGCCACCCTTCTTCTCTTGCAGATCATCCTCGCCTCGTCGCTCCATGTCTCCGTGTCGGAGAGGTTGATGTCGCTCAAGCGTGGCGAGGACGCGGTGGAAGAGCTTCTTGTTCTTGGAGAAGTTGCGGTACTTCTTCTCGTCGCGCGGTTCACGAACTGGAGGCTTCTTGTTGCGGTTCTTGTCGGTGTAGTCGTTTTGCCCGAACCGCCAACGTCGTTCTTGCCCTTCTCCGGCTTGGAATAGTTCGCCGAATGTGGTTGGGGCCACCACACTCAAGCGGTGATCATGCCACCTCTCTTCTCTCTCACCCTCTTGTATGCATGAGAAAACTTGCGAGCGAGAAGAGCAAGCTCATTTTTCGAAATTTTTCCATTGGTCATCGCTAGCACGCAAAGGGCTAAAAGAGAGAAACCAATAGAAGGATCAAGAAGAAGATCCAATGGGATCGGTGACCAAAGCCATCGATCGAGATTTCATCTTCCGAGAGACGACATCGATCTCATGAGTCTTGAGGCGGGAATAAAGCCCGTCAAGAGTCGAGTCGATAAGTCGGTGGTGTCCTTGATGGTGGTCACCTTCATCTCCCAAACCCGAAGGTCGAGTGCGGTCAAGAAATGTCGAGCATTGTCCAAGTCGGGGTATATGCAACCAATCGCTCGGAGGTCGCCAAAATCTTTGTAAACCGACCAAAACACTCGTCGAGACTCTCACCGGTAGCGTTGATCAAACTTGTTGTACTCGCGCTTGGCTGAATCTGCCTCACAGCCTTGATTTGAGTAGAGCCCTCATGGTAAGCATCGAGGGTAACCCAAATCTCGTGAGCGGAGCGAAGTTGAGAAATCCTATCATACTCATCATGGCTAAGACCTCAGATGAGAATGTTCCTTGCCATAGCATTCGCCTCAACGTCAACCATATTGATGGCCGTGACATTTTCATCGCCAGAACCTCATACGGGAGTTTCACCTTCGCCATATCGTAGCCACAGGCGTGATGTATGACTCCATCCGGGACTTCCAAAAAGGAAAATCAACTCCATTAAAGATGGGAGGCTTGGTGGAATATTTGTCCGTCGCCATGGCTCTTGAAACCGGTCAAGATCTAGAAAGAGCAGAACCGGCTCTGATACCAATTGAAGGACCAAGATGGCAAACAGAGGGGGGGTGAATGGTTGCAAATAAAAATTCCCCCAAAATACTCCAACAAAAACCTCGACAAGATCGCTCAAAGGAAATTGTGAAAAACCCGAAAAACTAGACAACTATGTGTACCCCAAGCTTGCATGGATAAGTACCATAAAATATGTGGGGATTTTTGAGTCACAATCCTGGTTGTCTAGTGTCCAAGATAAAGAGGAATCAATTCAAACTCTTACTTTTAGAAAGGACATCAATTCAAATCACAAAAGTCACTTTCAGAAAAGCAAAAGCAGAATTTCCAGAACTTGTCCTCAATTTGCACACGAGGTTGGTGGGTTTCTGCAGCTCAAACAATTCTTAGAATTTTTCTCCATATGAGCATCAGAGTCTTGAAGAACTTCATCAAATTTCTCCTAAAAAATCCTTACATAAAAAACAGGAAAAATCAAAGAACACAGTATGCTCAAGAACTTCGAGCAGAAAGTTTGGGGCTCGGTTTTCACCTCATGGCGCCCAAACGGTGCAACAAGTGAACTCCAAACATTTTCTGCAGGTGTATATCGGAGTCCCGCACCTCCTCCAACAATATTCACTCAAAAAGGATTTTTATATAGTTTTACAAAAATCAAACACTAACTGCTGCGCGAAGAATAAGTTCTGAACAAAGTTGGAACTTGAAAGAAAAGATGTTCTCTACTCAATCCAAGAGTGCAAAAGAGATGTAAAACCATATGAACACACTCAAAACATCCAAGATCAGCAGCATTTAGAAGGAGGGGAGGCAAATCCAAATTACTTGAAAGTAAATTATGGAATGTAATTATGGAAAGTAAATGCTGAATTTAAATTGCGTAAAGTAAAGATATAATGTAAATGCGCAAAATAAATTCAGAGGTGGATGGATAAAACTTTCATTTATAGAAGGGGAGGTTACAAAGCCTCACATTCATGTGGGCAAAGCTCAAATGAGCATCAAAAACCTCAACACCTTCAAGGGAAGGAGGCTACCCCTCCACCCCTATTTATACTACTCTTGGGCCACCTACCACCCTTTGATGAGTCCCTCAACCCTAGAGCACTCATCTAAGGGCTAGGATTAATCCACACACACAGCCATGCAAGGGCTAACCCAAAACCCACACACATACCGGGTTTTCTTGCACGGTTTTCAAAGCATACTACCTAGACCCGCTAACCTATCAACTAGACCTCAATCCGACGGCCCTCATTGATCCACGCGGCATCTAGCTAGCATCAACTCCTTTCCTTGTCTTCTTGACTTGCCCGGACTCCGTCTCCGATCATCTTTCGGCGATCTCCCAACCGTCTGGACCTCCGACGCTCCTCGCCTAGTCCCGGTCATCCTTCGCCTCACCATGACCTAGCACCGTCGCCCTACAACCATCAAAGACAAGGAAACTCCTCACATAGCAATGCCCACAAAGATGTGCAATAAACCATCCAACTCATCACTACCGCGTCCATACGACCGCATCGCCACTCTGGCAGAGACAACTCAAATTGCTTCATTTTGAAAATCAATCCAAATCAAACTCAAACTTGAGCACACCTTGCTCAAATAAAGTCAAATACTCATCACAAACATGGATGGACCTCCACATGGTCCTTCAGTGAGTCAGGTACCTTAGACTTCCGATGATGCTCCTGTACTTGGTCACATCAACTCGGTCTCCATCTTCATCTTTCTCCAGCTTAAGCTTCGGCTCCACGGGATATCTTGCTGGGTTGCACTCACTCATCCTAGCTTGCAACAAGATCTTCCTTGCATACGCTTGAGGGTGACGCAGCTTGCCTTCTGCTCTACCACAATCCTGAGGTAGTATGTAAATAGCCTGGGATCACTCATCTCGAACTCCCTCTTCATCTGGTGTTTAAATTGCTTAATTTCATGTGCACTTGTGCCGGTGACAATGAGGTCATCTACATATACACCAACAACAAGTACCGATCTTTTATCACACCTCTTGTAGATGGCTTGCTCTTGTGGGCACTTCACGAACCCTAGATTCTTGAGACTCTTGTCTAGTCGGATGTTCCACGCCCTCGGGGCTTGACGTACCCTGTAAAGCACTTTTGAGAACTTATACACCTTGTGCCCCTCGCCCTCTTTGATGAATCCTTCTGGCTGAGCAACAAACACCTCTTTTTGGAGATCAACGTGCAAGAATGCTAACTTGACATCTAGGTGATGGACTTTCCATCCACTTTGTGTTGCAAGGGCAAGCAGAAGTCTCACTGTCTCAAGTCATGTCACTGGATCGAACACTTCATCAAAGTCGATTCCATGTTGCTGCACGTATCCCTTAGTAACCAACCTCACCTTGTACCTCACGATATTGCCATCTGAGTCCTTCTTTAGTTTCTACACCCACTTGAACCTAATGGATTTATGCTCTGGTGGCAACTTGGTGAGATTCCAAATCTTGTTCTTCTCAATAGCATCAAGCTCATTCTTCATCGCCTCCTGCCACTGTTGTTCTCGTGTAGCTTCACGATAACACAATAGCTCTTCTACAGCTAGGAGGTACATCTCATCCATATCCTCTATCTCCTCGATCGCTGCATAGATGTATCAAAATTTTGATATCTGTGAGGCCCACTCTATTCATCTGTTGATGCAAGCAAGATAGACTCCGTTCCTGTTCTACTTCCTGTGTCTACTAATGTACCTATTGGTGTCACAGTACCCATGCTCTTTGGCTCCTCCATGCCAACAATAGTGTTTTGCATCATCACGTCTGGCCAGCCAAATGGTGTCAATACTGATGACCCCAGAGCTGCTGGGTCTTGTGGAGCAGCCTCCTGTTGCCCCTCGTTTAGGCTTGTCTCACCAACACCTGTATCATTAGAGATAGTAAACATCGTCCAAGGAACGTTAGTTACATTATCGGTGGTGTCATCATTCCATGGCCATTCTTTTCCTTCCTCAAACACCACATCACGACTGATGTGAAGTTTCACTTGATGAGGATAGTAAAGTCAGTGAGCCTTGCTTCCAGGCTCCACACCTAGGTACACTAAGATAGTGCTGTGATCGTCAAGTTTCTTCGAGTGTGGCTTTACCACTTTGGCGTACACAACGCACCTGAACACTCACAAAGTGCTCGATACGTGGCTTCTTTCCGATCCAGGCTTCATATGGCGTGACCCCTTCTAGGGCCTTTGTTGGCACGCGGTTAAGGAGGTACACCTCATGTCATACTGCCTTCTCCCACATTACTATAGGTACATGCTTGCTCTTTAGTAAGCTCCCCACCATGGACAACACGGTATGGTTACGATGTTGAGTATGGTGCCGTGAAGTGTCGTGCTATCCCTTCGGTGTTGCAAAATGCACCGAACTTGCATGATAGAAACTCCCTACCATGATCTGATCTGAGGACCTTTAGCTTGAGCTCACGCTCGTTCTCGATGAGCGCTTTGTACTTCTTGAGTGCACCAAGAGCCTCATCCTCGGATTTCAACATGTGCACCCACATGTGTCTAATGAAATCATTAACAAAGAGTATGAAGTACTTGTTACCAGCATGGGTTTGCATAATTTCATGTGTACAACTTCCAGTGGTTTCTCCACTTGATGGTGTGCCTGTAAAGGAAACGGGTTTCTGGTTTGCTTTCCCACCAAGCAACCTTCACACAGTTGTATTGGGTTATCGATCTTCGGTAACCCTAGCACCATCTCCTTCTATGGCATCTGTTTTAGGGCATGGGAGTTTATGTACCCTAAATGCGCATGCCACAGCCATGCAGGATCCTCCAAACTGGCCGTGAGACATACCAGATTTCCTGTCTCCAACTAAACCTTATACAACCTGTTTTTGGATCTCTTCATGTTGATGAGAAGTGTGCTGCTGCTCTCATAGAACCACAACCATGCATGGTATAATACCACCTTACAACCATATTCTACAAGCTGCCCAAGGCTTACAATGTTATTGCAAAGACTTTGGTATAAAGTATACCTTGGAGGGTACACGATGTTCTCCATTTTTGTATTGGAGAAGGATTGATCACTTCCCTTTGATCTGCACTGTGGATCCATCACCAAATCGAACTTGTCCGTAGACAGTTTCATCTAGCTCATTGAGCACAGACCGCTGCTGTCGACTTTTGTGGTCGGCAATGAATTTATGGGGCAAGCGCTAGATCTCAAACTCGAAGGTCACACAAGACAAACGTTTAGACAGGTTTAGGCCCTTGACGGAGGAGGTAATACCCTAGTCCTGTGTGCTGGGATTATCTGGATCTCTTGGATCTAAGATTGCTCATGTCTCTGTTGTTGCCCGCCCTCTCCCTTATATAATAGGGGTAGGGCGGTTTACAGAGTCCCGATCGGTTAAGGGATTCCGATCGGTTATTAGATTCTAATCGATTACAGGATAGAGTTTACATCTTTATCTACCCTGCTAACAACTCGGATTACAATCATATCTCTTATATCTAAATATATGTTCAACTGTCTTTAGGATGTATCCTCTTGCACACGGCAGCAAGGCTTGGCGTGAAGCTTATCCCTGGGCCTTCCACCCGGCCCTGTATCTCCCTCAAGCACTTCTGGGCCAGTTATGAAGACACCTGGGTTCTTATATTCCACAGTAGCCCCCGAGTGATTCATGATCCGATTGCTATATCTTTATCCGGGTCTTCAACTTTGGATCAATGTTCTCAGCTTCCAACATAAACCTCTGACTGGTTTCTTTTTTTATTTGAATGCTGCTCCTTGCGGCAAGGAGATTATGAAGGACTCGAATATAACCTCGGACAATCTTCGAAGTTGTTTTGACTTCCTGTGTCAATTCATTTTCCAAAAACCTCTTTGGCCTCTGAACCATCTTAACTCCAAGTCTCTTCGGCTTCTGATGTCATTACATCTTCGCATTTACTTCAACCTCGCCGTATCAGCTATAAAAGGTGAACCAGTGCTTTTAGAATTTATTCTCTCATGCTTAGTCCTCTATTTCTTGCACCAAGCTCCACCTTCTTCCTGAGTGATCTCATGGACAACCAGGATCCAGAGCTTACTGAAGAGTGGGCGCTCTTCGACCTCGCCATGGCTGAATGGGCAGAGGACAAAGCCGTCGCTCTCGACCGCGCCGCCGTCGACGCCTTCCTCGAGATTTTCCCCGCCCTTTATAGGGCTAAGGAGGCTCTCGTGGAGGCGCTTGGTCGTGTTCGCCGCGGAGAAGTATAAGACCCCTGTAAATGTAAGAAAATATTTTCCCAGGCATAATGCCTGGGGAATTAATATATAATAAAGAAAATACCTCTTGAGCGATGTCCATGATTGTCGTTAGACATAGCTTAGACCCATCTTGAGGTATATCGAAGCTTGCATGGCTATTTTGGTCGGGTGATATCCATATCCAATCGTCGCAGGATATATCTTAGGTCCGACTTGGGACATATTAGGATTTGCGCGGCTCTTGGTCGAGTGATACCTATATCCGACTGCTGTAGGATATATCTCTGGTCCGACTCGGTACATATCATATTCACGTGGCTCTTGGCCGAGTGATACCTATATCCGACTGCTGTAGGCTTAGGCTCAACCTGGAGCATATCATATTTACATGGCTCTTGGCCAAGTGATACCCATATCTGACTGCTGTAGGATATGGCTTAGGCTCGACTTGGAGCGTATCAGGATTTTCTTGTCTTATGGCCGAGTGATACCTATATCCGACTGGTGTGGGATATAGCTTAGGCTCGACTTGGAGCGTATCAGGATTTTCTCGACTCGTGGCCGAGTGATACCTATATCCGACTGGTGTAGGACATAGCTCTGGTCCGTCTTGGGATATATCAAGGTTTATCCGAACGGTATCCGCACTCGTTTATTACGATGTACTGCTTATCGACCCATCTTGGGGCATACCATTGGAACCGTGCCTTATCAGGCTCAACTCGTGATATATGATTCCGCCATGCGGTAACCAACTAGCGACCTAACGTGGGGTATATCACAAGAAGATATTTTTAATCCAAACTGGAGGATATCCACGTCCCACTTAGTTTGATAAGTGGTTAAACATCCCATCGTGGGGAGCAACGTGTCCCAAATATGACTTGGTCAAACCATGACTGCCTCCGTATGTCAGGACGCCGTGCTAGCGAATCATTACGAAGCATAGGGCAAGGTTAGGTGTTCTGCAATCCTTTTCCCGCCGATTCGGCGAAAACCTAAATTTCCCCTTTTAAGACTAAGCCGATGGTTCATTTTTCCCATCGCACACTCCTGCCTCTTCTGCTTCCTTGTCTCTCCTTCTTGCTTGTGCCGATTAACGTGTTGTCACCTTTTCCTGTGATGGTTACAGAAATTGGGAGAATGCTCTGCAAAGAAGTCCGAATACCTCCAAAAGATGCTCCCGGAGGTCAGGACGCGGCAGGAATATCTGGCCGACTTAGAGCAGATCAAGACTAGACATGCAGCCGAGCTGCAGGGCCTTCGGTCAGAAGTCCAGGCCTTGCTGGAAGAGAAGGAAATCCTGCGGCAGGAGAAGCTAGACGTCGTTGGCTCCCTTCGAGATAGATACTTTCTAGACCGTCCCGTGCTCTTGTTTAACTATCTGGTCTTTTGATCTACTCATCTTCGTGTCAGTTCGAGATTCTACCATTGTAAAGCTCCAAGAGCAACTTAAGGCCTCGGAGGTCTCCAAATTGAAATCGGAGAAGGAGCTAGAAGGTACGCTCGGCAGCTTGGCCCTCCCTTGCCTTCATTGTCTTCTTGGTACTTCTTAGTAATCTGTTTCGCTTACAGACTATAAGTTCAAGACACGGGCGCAATGCGTCGCTTATAACGAGAATGTCGAGGCCCTTGAAACGTCTTGTGCCAAGCTTCACGAGGCCTCTGACCCGTTGCTGAGGTTGCTTCATCCCGGAGGTGAGAGGCCGCTCAGTAGGGCCAAGTTATCTCCCAACTGGAGGAAGCCCCCAAGGAGCTTAAGATACTCTTGAAGGAAACGACGACCAATGGTGCTAGCCAAGCTCTGGCGATCACCAAGTCGCTTTATCCCTGAGTGGATCTTGAGGCCATTAAAGATGGCTATGCCTGTAACGTGGATGAAGACCGGGCAGCCGAACTCTGGGAGGAAGTTAAGGATGCTTCTTCGGCTATCGCGGAAACCTTGGACCTGTGAACGAATATTTGAAAGTGTTTCTTTGGCCTTGCATTTTTTCTTTAAATATGCTGCTTTGCCCGAGTAGTTTTGACATCTTAAATATCATGCCCGACTAGTTCAGCCCCCAGGCTCTGAGGCATGGTTCATGACGCATGTCTCAGAGTCTTAAAAATTCGTAGGAGCGAAGCACTCAGACGCATAATTTTCGAGAAGATTATACGAGAACAACTTTAAGAGTAAACATTCATTCATAAAGAAGAAATCAAATTACAGAGTTCAAGGGAAAAAACGACGTAGCTGTTCTATGTTCCAGGTGTTGCTGACAATTGTGCCGTCTTCACGCTTGAGCTTATAAGCCCAGGACGTATCACCTCATCGATGATGTAAGGGCCTTCCCAGCTTGGGGAGAGCTTGTGCTCGCATTTCTGATTCTTTCTAAGGACCAGATCTCCTTTGGAGAATGCGCGGCTCCTTACATTGCGACCGTGATAGCGACGTAAGCCTTGAAGGTACTTTGCCGACTGAATTGTTGTGACGTCCCTAGCTTCTTCCAGTCAGTCGAGGTCTTCTAGCCGGCTTTCATCCGAAGCGACCTCCTCATAGCTCCGAACCCACGGGAATCCGAATTCTAACTCGGTGGGGAGGACCGCCTCTGAGCCATACACCAGGAAGAAAGGTGACTGCCCGGTTGCTCTGCTAGGGGTGGTTCGTAGCCCCCAGAGTACCGAAGGCAATTCTTTGACCCATCGAGTGGTGTATGGTTTGAGACGATCAAAAATCCTTACCTTTAGGCCTTGTAGCACCATGCTGTTGGCTCGTTCGACCTGCCCATTGCTTCGGGGGTGTGCTACTGATGCGAAGCAAATCTTTATGTCGAGTTCACCGCACCAGTCTTGAAATATGCCACCTCTGAATTGGGTGCCGTTATCCATGATGATTCGGTCCGGTATGCCGAATCTAACCGTGATTTCATGGAAGAATTCTTTGGCCTTTGCGGCTGTGATTGTGGCGACTGGCTTGGCCTCGATCCATTTGGTCAATTTATCGACAGCTACGAAGAGATGAGTATAACCACCTTGAGCCTTCTTCAAAGGTCCCACCATGTCAAGTCCACAGACCGCAAATGGCCAGGTGATTGTGATGGTCTGTAGTTCCTGTGCCGGTTTGTTCACCTGTCGCGCAAAGAATTGACATCCTTTGCATGTTCGGACGATTTCCTCTGCATCAGTGACAACAATCAGCCAGAAAAATCCCTGACGATAAGCCTTACCGACTAGGGTTGTTGACGTCGCGTGATTCTCGCAAATTCCCGAGTGGATTTCCTTGAGAAGATCTCTTCCTTCTTGTTCTGATATGCATCGTCGTAGTACACCAGAGGAGCTCTTGTGATAGAGATCTTCCCTGATTACCACGTAACTCTTGCTTCGGCGTATTATTCACTCGGCCTGCATGCGGTCTCTAGGTAGCTCGTCCTTCGTCAAATAGTCCAAATACGGAGCTGTCCAATCGGGGGTAATGATTAAGACTTCTGCCTCCATGTTCTACTCCACTGGGATGTCTGACTTTGGCTGAGTGCTTATTGTGGGCTTATGAATTTCTTCGACGAATACTCCCACGGGCACTATGGTCCGGCCGGCTCCCATTTTTGCTAGCTCATCGGTCGCTTCATTGTCCCGACGGAGCACATGAATAAGTTCCAAGCCGTCAAAGTTGCCTTCTAGCTTGCGTACCTCCTGGCAATAGGCAGCCATGTTGTCTTCGATGCAGGACCATTCTTTTTGCACTTGATTGACCACGAGCATTGAATCTTCGCAAACCGTCAAACATCAGATGCCGAGCGATATGGCGATACAGAGCCCATGGATGAGTGCCTCGTACTCGGCGGTGTTGTTCGATGCGGGAAAAAGTATTTGAAGAACGTACCTCAACCGTTCCCCACTTGGTGATATGAGCACTATACCAGCCCCCGCGCCGCTGAGCATGAGGGAACCATCGAAATACATCGTCCAGTACTCGAGTTCCTTGACGACCGCCGGGTTTTGAAGTTCTGTCCACTCGGCAGTAAAGTCGGCGAGCGCTTGAGACTTGATGGCTGTGCGAGGCTTGAATAGGATATCAAAAGCTCCAAGCTCGACTGCCCACTTTGCAATCCTCCCAGTGGCCTCCTAATTGTGAAGTATATCTCCTATTGGGAAAGAAGTGAACACCGAAACAGTATGCTCTTGGAAGTAGTGCTTGAGTTTGCGAGATGTAAGAAGTACGGCATATAATAATTTTTGCACTTGTGGATACCGCACCTTAGATTCACTCAGGACCTCATTGATGAAATAGATTGGGTGTTGGACCTTCTGCACGTGACCCGGCTCCCCCTTTCTACGATGATTGCAGCGTTGACTACATGAGTTGTTGCCGCGATGTAAAGTAACAGAGGTTCCCCTGGCATCGGTGAAACTAAGACCGGGGGTGTCGTTAAGAAGGTCTTCAAATCTTCGAACGCTTGCTGTGCCTCGGGCATCCACTAGAACTTGTCCTGCTTCTTGAGGAGTTTAAAGAATGGCATACCTCGCATGCCCAGTCGGGAAATAAATCTGCTGAGTGCAGCCATGCACCCCATAAGCTTCTGAACATCATTTTGGCAAGTCGATGGTTCCATATTTAATATGGCTTTGATCTTTTTTGGATTGGCCTCAATGCCTCGTTGGGATACGATAAACCTAAGCAATTTTCCCAAAGATACTCCGAAAACATACTTCTCGGGATTAAGCTTCATGTTGAAAGTCCTTAGACTTTCGAACGTCTCGGTTAGGTCGACGATAAGGTCCTTCCTCTCCCGAGTCTTTACCACGACATCGTCCATGTATGCCTCCACGTTGCGTCTGAGTTGGGTGTGGAAACACCGCTGTATTGCGTGTTGATACGTTGCACTAGCATTTTTCAACCCGAACGCCATCGTGGTATAGCAAAAGGCCCCAAAGGGCGTGATGAATGAAGTCTTGATATGGTCTTCCGCCTTTAGGCGAATCTGGTGGTACCTTGAATAGGCATCGAGAAAACTCAGGATCTCACACCCGGCGGTTGAATCAACCACCTGATCAATTCGAGGTAGCCCGAATGGATCCTTCGGACATGCCTTGTTGAGATCAGTATAGTCAACGCAAATGCGCCAAGTTTTATTCTTCTTTTGAACTAGTACAGGGTTTGCCAACCAGTCGGGATGATACACTTCTTTGATAAAACCTACAGCTAATAGCTTGGTGATCTCCTGCTTGATGGCGTTCCGACGATCTGGAGCGAACCACCGGAGTCTTTGCTTGATTGGCTTTGCCTTTTCATCGACATATAGAGAATGCTCGATCACCTCCCTAGGGACACCCGACATGTCGGATGGTTTCCAGGCAAAGATGTCCTTGTTAGCCTGGAGGAAGGTGACGAGCATGCCTTCCTATTTATCCTCGAGCCCTATCCCGATCAGAGTCGTTTTGGATGGGTCGGATGAGTCGAGAATAATTCTCTTAGTTCCTTCGCAGGACTTTATCCTTGACGTGGCCTGCTTCTTGGATGGGATGTCACCTTCTTCCTGCAATGTGGCAGCCTCTGCCTGGATATTCTTCCCCTCGGCGGTTGCCTCCTGCAGCTCAGTGAGTTCATAGTTCTCTCGGTCGCATTCCAAAGATCGTTTGATGTCACTACGAACCGTGATGATGCTTTTGGGTCCCGGCATCTTCATCACCAAATAGGTGTAGTGCGGGACGGCCATGAACCGAGCCAGACCGGGCCTTCCCAAGATAGCGTGATACGCTGTCTCGAAATCCGCTACCTCGAAATTTATATACTCGATCCGATATTTGTCTTTGGTACCGAAGGTGATAGGTAAAGCGATCTGCCCGAGTGGAAACGAAGACGCCCCAGGGATCACCCCGTGGAACGGCTGTGAGCTCGGTCTTAGCTCAGAGCGGGGGACGTTCATGTCGTCGAAGATTTTGGCGAACAAGACGTTGAGTCCACTCCCTCCATCAATCAAGACTTTCTTGAGCTTTATATTGCAAATAACAGGGTCGAGCACTAGAGGGTACTTACCCAGATGTAGACCTCGGTTGGGGTGGTTCGTGTGGTCGAAGGTGATCGGGACTTCAGACCACTTTAGATACTGGGGGGTTGCCGGTTCCACTGCATTGATCTCCCGAGCGGTAAGCTTTTGCTTCCGCTTGGACTCGTATCCGGTGGAGCCCCCGTATATGTAGTTCAGCTCGTGCTCGGGCTCTTGGTAATCGTCCTCGTCGGGAGGGTCTTTCTTCTTGGCAGCCTCATCCTTCACTGGGGCCGGTTGCCTGTTGCTTTCACGCGCAAAATGCTTCAGGGTAAAGTAATCTTTGGCGGCGTGCTTTCCCTTAGGGTGGAAAGGACAAATCGCATCCATGACAGTACTATAATCGGGCGCCTCCCTCCGCGTGGCTCGGGGCCGGTTGCGTTCTGTTACCGTAACTAGCTCCTCGCCTTTTCACTTTTTGTCTTTGTGCTTGAAGGACTCTGGCTTGTCGCCTTTGTTCTTCTATTGTGGGCGGTCTTCTTGGCGCTCGGCCAGGGCATCTGAGGCTGTGGCATAGCAGTCGGCCAACGCAAACATCTTCTTTACAGAGGCCGAAGGTTTTCTGGACATTTTCTTGATCAGATCGGGATCGCTGACCCCTTTCTGAAAGGCTGCTACCACCATTGCATCAGATACATCCCTGATGGTGTTTTTCTTCTGCATGAAACGCCGGATGAAATCTCTCGGTGTCTCGTCTTTCTTCTGATGAAGCTGATATAGGTCCCACGGGGTGCCAGGCCTCTCGTAGGTTCCCTGAAAGTTTGCAATAAATTGCTCGCAAAGATCGCTCCAGGAGTCCACCGATTTCGCAGGAAGTCCTGTGAGCCATGATTGAGTTGAAGGGGTGAGATTGACTGGCAGATAATTTGCCATTACGTTTTGATTGCCCCTAGCCGCTTTAACCGCCAGGGCATAGACCTGCAGCTAAGCTTCTGGATCTCGATCCCCATCAAACTTAACGATGCCCTTGGGGTTGAAACCTTCGGGCCATACCACTCGGCGTAACCGAGAAGTGAACGCTCGGATTCCATCGATGGTTCTGTCGTCATGATGAGGGGGAGTCCAGCAAGGCGAGCCTCTAGCTCGACGATTGTCTTCAACGCGTCGGGGTGGAGTTCGGCGCGGCGAGCCCATGACTCGGTGATCGTCGTTGTCGTTCCGACCCCGACGATGATGATCTCCATGGTCATTGTAGTCGTCGTACCGTTGATCACTTCGTCGATCGTGGCCGGTACCTAAGCGTTCGTAGTCGTCGTAGCACCAGCGTCGATCTTCTTCGTCCCGCTGTTGCCGTATGGCGGTGATGTCTCGGCGGAGGTCGCGGTTGAGATTCCGGTGGGCGTCTCCGACTGGTTGTGAGGGGCGCCGACTGCCGGTACTCCAACTGGTTGCAATCCGACTGCTAGCGACGTGAGTAGCCGCGTGGGAGCGTGAGTGCGTTTCTCCTACCGGCTTTTCCTGATTCTATTGAATCGCTTCCGTCATCACCATGGCCTTGATCTAGGCCACGATTTGGGCCGCTGGGCTATCAGATGCAATCATCGGGTCCAGTGTGTCGAGAAGTGTCTTGGAGGCGACGACGTTCTGCAACGGTGTGTGGAAGACAGTTTGGTCTCCCAATCTGGATTGTAGGATGTCCTCATGGACATTGCGGCCGCGAGATCGAAGCGATCGCTCTTGTGCCTCCTTACCCTTACGAAGAAGGCGATCTTCCTCCGCAGCTTCTTGAATCTCTTGCTGGCGTTGGAGATCGGTTTTTTTCTCTTCTATTGTGAAGATGCCACGAATATTGTAGCAATTCCTCACGACGCCGACTGGTTTGATGGCTGAGTCAGAGTGGCGTACCTGAGATGGATCGGCCTGATCTTTAACAGATTGGATCTAGTTTAGGTCTAGGTAGACAAGTTCTCCGAGTGCATCTACGACGAAGTCCAGGCTTCCAAAGCGGAAAGCTTGGCCAGAGATGAAGGTGGTGTTGATTCCACTGGTTGCTGCCATCGAGTCTGTAGGAAAAGATTATAGCGCTCCCCTACCTGGCACGCCAACTGTCGACTTTTGTGGTCGGCAATGAATTTATGGGGCAGGCGCTAGATCTCAAACTTGAAGGTCACACAAGACAAAGGTTTAGACAGGTTCAGGCCCTTGACAGAGGAGGTAATACCCTAGTCCTGTGTGCTGGGATTATCTGGATCTCTTGGATCTAAGATTGCTCATGTCTCTGTTATTGCCCGCCCTCTCCCTTATATAATGGGGGTGGGGCGGTTTACAGAGTCCCGATCGGTTAAGGGATTCCGATTGGTTATTAGATTCTAATCGGTTACAGAATAGAGTTTACATCTTTATCTACCCTGCTAACAACTCGGATTACAATCATATCTCTTATATCTAAATATATGTTCAACTGTCTTTAGGATGTATCCTCTTGCACACGGCAACAAGGCTTGGCGTGGAGCTTATCCTTGGGCCTTCCACCCGGCCCTGTATCTCCCTCAGGCACTTCTGGGCTGGTTATGAAGACACCTAGGTTCTTATATTCCACAGCTGCCCTGTCATGTGATTGCTAGCACCGTTGTTTAGGTACCACTCATTGGACACAGGATGCACCTTGCCATAGATACGTAGCCTTGGTGTCACCTTCTCCTCGTTCATCAACACCATGTTACGCACCTCTTGCAAGCACACATAAAGGAGTAGGGCAGGGTTGTCGTCATGTGCTTGAGTGAGATTAGCTTCCTCATCTCGATCATGATTATACTGAGGTTTACGACACTCAGATGCATAGTGACCATAAACATCGCAATTAAAGCACTTGATCTTGTTTTTATCCTTACCACCTCCAAAGCAGCGCCTGGCATCTCCTGATGGCAAGGTGTCATCGCGGCCACCTTTCCCGCTCCCATAGCCACGACTGCACCCTCTTCCGTGGCCACGGCTATCGCTGCCAATATCGTCGGTCCCTTCGAGCCTGAGGAAGATTCTCCTCCCCCATTCTTCTTCATGCGTGCCATCCACTACAAGTGTGTAAGCTACAGATGCTGCTCCTCCTCCTTGTTGTTGTAGCTTAAAACTCTCTCCTCAAAGGCTTTGAGGCAGCCGACCAGCTCCTCAACGGACATGGTCTTTAGGTCGCTGAATTGCTCAATCGATGTAATGATTGGCAAAATTTTTGCCAAAACCGCTCGAAGAAATTTGCGAATGTTTGTTGTCTCCTCCACCTGCTCGCCCATTGCTCGAATGCCATTGGCGATTGTCGTCAGCTTTATGACGAAATCATCCACCGACTCGCTTTCCTTCATGCGAATCACCTCAAAGTCACTCCTCAAGGATTGGATCTTCACCTCCTTGACACAATCTGTGCCCATGTGCATCATTCTGAGCGTCTCTCACGCATCCTTGGCGGAGTCCTTCTCAGCCAATGTTAGGAGAATGTCCTCTGGTACGCTTTGATAGATGGTTGCGAGGGCCATCCTATCCTTCTGGTCATCGGCGTCATCGTTCATCTCAGCGTCCCACACGCCTTGTGCTTGTAGGTTGACACGCATCTTCAATGACCCAGTGGTATAGTTGCTCCGTGTGAGTAACGGATATTGCAGCGAGATGCTGCTATCCTTCTTTGCCATCACCCCGTCATCAGCACCTTCATCGAGGAGTTGAGTTGATGACAGAGCTCCCGCACTGAGAAGTTGAGTTGGCGATTCAGATTGCATGCACCTTGGCATCTGTTTCGCCATGCTCCTCTAAAGGATCGAGATGGCGAACAGAGGGGGGGTGAATGGTCGCAAATAAATTTTCTCCCAAAATACTCCAACAAAAACCTCGACAAGATCGCTCAAAGGTAATCGTGAAAAACCCGAAAAACTAGACAACTATGTGTACCCCTAGCTTGCATGGATAAGTACCATAAAATATGTGGGGATTTTTGAGTCACAATCCTGGTTGTCTAGTGTCCAAGATAAAGAGGAATCAATCCAACTCTTGCTTTTAGAAAGGAGATCAATTCAAATCACAAAAGTCACTTTCAGAAAAGCAAAAGCAGAATCTCCAGAAATTGTCCTCAATTTGAACAGGAGGTTGGTGGGTTTCTGCAGCTCACAAAATTTTGAGAATGTTTTTCCCTATGAGAAGAAGAGTCTTGAAGAACTCCACCAAATTTCTCTTCAAAAAACCTTACAGAAAAAACAGGAAAAATCAAAGAACACAATCAGTCAAGAACTTCGAGCAGAAAGTTTGGGGCGGTTTTCACCTCATGGCGCCCAAACGGTGCAACAAGAGAACTCAAAAAATTTTCTGCAGGTGGATATAATAGTCCCGCACCTCCTCCAATAAGAATCACTTAAAAAGGATTTATCTAAATTTTTTTAAAAATCAAATACTAAATACTGCGCAGAGAACAAGTTCTGAACAAAGTTGGAACTTGAAAGAAAAGATGTTCTCTACTCAATCCAAGAGTACAAAAGAGATGTAAAACCATATGAACACACTCAAAACATCCAAGATCAACAGCATTTAGAAGGAGGGGAGGCAAATCCAAATTGCGTGAAAGTAAATTGCGAGAATGTAATTGCGGGAAAGTAAATGCTGAATTTAAATTGCGTAAAGTAAAGACATAATGTAAATCATAAAATAAATTCAGAGTTGGATGGATAAAACTTTCATTTCTGGAAGGAGAGGTTACAAAGCCTCACTTTCATGTGGGCAAAGCTCAAAGGAGCATTCAAAAACCTTCTAAGGGAGGAGGCTACCCCTCCACCCCTATTTATACTACTCTTGGGCCACCTACCACCCTTGGATGAGTCCCTCAACCCAAGAGCACTCATCTAAGGGCTAGGATTAACCCACACACACAGCCATGCAAGGGCTAACCCAAAACCCACACACATACCGGGTTTTCTTGCACGGTTTTCAAAGCATACTACCTAGACCCGCTAACCTATCAACTAGACCTCAATCCGACGGCCATCATTGATCCACGCGGCATCTAGCTAGCATCATCTCCTTTCCTTGTCTTCTTGACTTGCCCGGACTCCGTCTCCGATCATCTTCCGGCGATCTCCCAACCGTCTGGACCTCCGACGCTCCTCGCCTAGTCCCGGTCATCCTCCGCCTCACCATGACCTAGCACCGTCGCCCTGCAACCATCAAAGACAAGGAAAAACCTTTCACATAGCAATGCCCATAAAGATATTCAATGATTATCCCAAAATCATTAATCGATCATAATTGCTCTTAATGGTCCGGTGCTACTACCCCTAGGCCGGTAGCACTAAGAAGAGCAACCAACACTCAAATTGCTTCAAATCCAATTCAATTTAAATCAAACCAAGCTCAAAACTCGTCAATTACTCATCACACACAAGGATAGACCTCCACATGGTCTTTCAATCTCCCCCTTGATGAGTATATTGACAAACACATGAAAAGGCATAACTTTTGAGTTTGAATAAGAGAGAAGAAAGCAATTTGAATGAAAAGCCAAACTTGGTCCAGAATAAGGAAATAAGATCATGAACAAGTTGGCAGAAAAGGGATTTTAGAGCTAGACTTTAGAGAGAGCATGTTTTCAACAAAAGCTCTAAAAGATCCAATAAAACTCACAAGGAACACTCGAATATGCTTATGATCATAAAAATTTACAATTGTCACAAAGATCATAAGAACCAAACTGGATTAACATTTTTCCTTTGAAGATGCCTTTTCTACATTTTCTCCCCCTTTTGGCAATATAGGCATCAATTTTTTTTATTTTCTCCCCCTTTATATATGTATGCATGAAATGCATCCTAAGTGAGCTTTAAGAATTATCCAAGTGATCATAAATGCAAGATATGACACCAAGCTAGTCAATTTAGAAAATGACTGAACTAGGATGTCTCCAAGAACAAATTCATTTTGATCACAAGCTTTGTTTACAAGATTTTATTTTAGCAAGATTTGAACAAGTGCAAAACTTAGCAAAAGTTTCAAAGCTAGAAGCAAACACCACTCATAGGATCAAATGGAAAACCTAGAGTTCAACCTACTCAACACTATGGGGAATCATGAAGTGCATATAGAGTCCTTCGAGCTCATTTTTCAATTCATGCAAATTCTTCTTCTTTGATATTTTGAAAGACATAGCGGGGTGCAAATGTTTGACATTATTTGCATTCTTTACCCACTTATGTTTTTGTTATTTGAATTTCTTAATGATTGATTCAAGCCATGTTCGATCACCCCAAGAGTAACTCTTAAGAGAACGATCTTGGTCATACACAATATATTCCAAGTTCATCTCAAGTGCAATGGGAGGCAGTCTTGTGAATATATAGTGTTGAGATCAATTTTGCACAAAAGAGTCATTTTTTTAATTTTAAATTTAGCACATATGAGCAATTCTGAAGGACTCAAATATGGATCAAACAAATTTCACCCAAGTTGCTATAGGGACTCTAGAGAAATCCAAAATTTCACAATTCATGGTAAAAACCCCTAGAGAAGAAACTTAGTAAGTAAAAGCAACATGTTTCGTCAAGTTTTCATTTAAAGCTTTTAAATTTTTCAGATTTTAATAAGCTTAGCATGATAAATAGACTTGGACATATATAAGCTAGTGATTTTCTTCAAGAAATATAGAATGATGTATTTCATGAAGATTGAGTCAATTGCATAATAGACAAAGCTCATAAACAGAAAATGCAGTCTAAATGCAATGCATGAACAGATTCCCAAACTCCCCCTCAACAAACGAATCAATTTTAAGCTCAAATATAGTTAAAGTTGAGTTATTATCAAGATTAGGCATAAGGACAACCTAAATAAACTCAATAACAACCAGAAAAACAGAATGAGGAGAAGAAGTCGAGAAACTGCAAAACTGGATGACTATTGAGCATAGATAAGATAGAAGAGACTCACTACGGCTCAGACTCGCTCTTATCTTCCCCAGTGACTGACATAGGGAAGCTGACTCTAGATCCCAAATAAGGAGTGCACACAGACCCTGTCTACCTAGGAGGCCTAATACCTGCTAGACTTATAAGACTGTGAGGGAACTCAACCTAAAGAGAAGAGAGAACAGCTAATCACGCATGATAGCAACCTAAAGCACAAGATAAGAGATCCATGCAAGGCATGCCAGAAGTCTAAGTGAGTGAACTCAACTCAAGAAAATAAGCCCAAAATCACCCAGAAGAAACACAAAGAAGAGAAAAAAAACTATAAGAGAACATATTATACATAATATACAAACCAGCTCCCCCTCACGATAGGCCGTAAGGGCTCACGACTCCAAGCTCACTCCTTAAGGCAACAAATCTGGAGCTATCCAAAGGCTTGGTGAAGATATCGGCTAACTGAAGGTCACTCTCTACGAACTGAAGCACGATATCTCCCTTCTCCACATGGTCTCTAAGGAAGTGATATCTAATATCAATGTGCTTGGTCCGAGAATGTTGCACTGGGTTTTTAGCAATGCAAATAGCAGAAGTGTTGTCACAGAAAAGTGGCACACTCTCTATCTCTAACCCATAGTCCGGAAGGTCGATCTCATCCAGAGCACCTGGCTGCAACAACATACTCAACCTTTGCGGTGGACTGTGCAACTCCGGATTGCTTCCTAGATGACCAAGACACAAGAGAAGTGCCAATGAATTGGCAAGTGCCAGAAGTGCTCTTCCTATCTATCCTACAGCCAGCAAAGTCGACATCCGAAAAGGCTCTAAAAGATAGACAAGAAGAACAAGAGTACCAAATACCATAATCAGTGGTAGCACGAAGGTACCTGAAGATGCGCTTGATCGCCTGGCGGTGAGAGGCGCGAGGAGAAGCTTGAAATAGAGCGCACAGACACACAACTATGTTCGGCCTCGAAGCAGTGAGGTACAAGAGGGAGCCGATCATGCTCCGAAACTCCTTTTGATCAGCTGGCTCACCATCCTCATCGGGCTCGAGGATAGCAGTGGTGACCATAGGAGTCATCACCGGCTTCCCATCAGACATATCGAAGCGCCTCAGGAGGTCACAGATATTCTTGCCTTGATGCAAGAAAGTACCCTCCCGAGTCTGCTTGATTTGGAAGCCAAGAAAGTAGCTCAACTCGCCCATCATACTCATCTCAAACTCTGTGCTCATCACCTTAGAAAACTGAGACACAAGTGAATGAGACGAGCCACCAAAAATGATATTGTCCACATAAATCTAGACGAGAAGAAAATGCGACTCATGGTGTCTGATGAACAGAATTTTGTCTACTATGCCCATTTTAAAGTCATGGCTGAGAAGATAAGACTTGAGCCTCTCATACCATGCTCTGGGTGCTTGCTTGAGTCCATACAGAGCTTTGGAAAGCTTGTATACATGACTCGCAAACTTGGGGTTCTCGAATCCTGTAGGTTGCTTGACATAAACCTCTTCCTCAATATAGCCATTGAGGAATGCACTCTTGACATCCATTTGATAAAGCTTGAAGCCTTTGGATACAGAAAATGCAAGCAGGATTCGGATAGCCTCTAGCCTAGCTAAAGGGGCAAAGGTCTCCTCAAAGCCAAGACCCTCAACCGAGAAAAGCCCTGTGCAACTAGTCTAGCTTTGTTTCTAACTACAACCCCATCCTCACTCTGCTTGTTTTTGAACACCCACTTGGTCCCAATGACATTATGACCAGATGGGGGCTCGACAAGCTGCCATACCTTTATTCCTCTCAAAGTTCTCAAGTTCCTCATGCATAGCATTAATCCACGACTCATCGGATAATGCATGAGAAACACCCTTCGGCTCAAAGGAGGCAACGAAGGCAGAGTGGAGGCAGAAACTGGACAAACCTGATTTTGAGCGAGTGACCTGCTCAAATAGATCACCAATGATCTGATCAGGTGGATGAGCTTTCTGGATATGTCGGGGAGGACCAGAAGCAGAAGTGGCCTCTACTCTTGAACAGAAGAGGTAGGAACAGAGCCACTCGCTGAAGGAGAGTCGGAAGGCAAAGGCTGGTCTCCCTGAGGTGCAGAAATAGAAACAGGAGGCACCTTAGGTGTAGAGGGGACTGGATCCAGTGGAACACCATCATCTCCATCATCCTCATCTTCTACAAAGATGGTCTTGGAGGGATAAGAAGAGCCTGAAACATCAGGTCTAGCTCCTGGGCTAGCCTTATCAAAGGTCACATCATAGGTCTCTATGATCCTATGCGCATCAACACTCCAGACCCTATAGCTACGAGAACAAGTCGAGTAACCTAGAAAGATACCATCAGAAGAGTGAGACTCAAACTTATCTAAGTTACCAGACTTCAAGATGAAACACTTGCAACCGAAAACGTGAAAATGAGACACACTAGGCTTTTGCCCATACCTCAACTCATAAGAAGTGCGATGCAAATGTGCTCTCAAAAACACGCGATTAGAAACATGGCAAGCAGTAGCTATAGCCTCAGCCCAAAACTTCCTAGAAGTACTGTACTCATCTAGCATCGTCCTGGCCATCTCAACCAGAGTCCTGTTCTTCCTTTCCACTATGCCATTCTACTGAGGGGCGTAGGGAGAAGGGAACTGATGCTCTAAACCAGACTCCACACAAAAACTCTCAAAGTAAGAATTCTTGAACTTCGTGCCATTATCACTGCGTATAGCTCGTAATGCACCTGGGAGCTCAATAGACAACCTACTGACCAAATCCCTAAAGTGAGAAAAAGTCTCATCCTTCGAGGCCATGAAGAATACCCAAGAGTATCTAGAAAAATCATCAACGATGATAAGAACATACCACTTCCCTCCTGCCGATCAGACTCTATTTGGACCAACGGTGTCCATATGTAAAAGCTGTCTGGTGCATCATCATCACTACTGATCGGAGGATGAGAAGCGATAACCATCTTGCCATGTCGGCAAGGAGAGCAAACTAAGTCTTTGACCATCTTGAGTTTGGGCAAACCCCGAATGAGATCGTGGCTGCTAACTCGGGTCAAATGATCAAAACCAATGTGACCAAGTCTCCTATGCCAGAAGGAGAGGTCACGAGACTCAGAAGCAATCAAACATCGAAGAGAGTCTTCAGAAGAAGCAGAAAAATCAGCACGAAAGACTCTCCCAAATCTAGAAATCCCATAAACTAACCCTCCGATGAATCAAGGATTCTACAGCATTACTCTTGAAGCTTACCTCGAAAGAGTCATCGATAAGTCGAGAAGCAGAGAGCGATTGTATTGTAGCTTACTTACTAAGGCAACATCTTTAAGAATGAAATTTTGGTTAATGCAGATGGTACCTTTAGCAATGACTCTACGAAGAAGCATCCCCAAAGTGATCAACTCATCACGGGGCTCGGACTAGGAAGAGAACCATCGAGAATCTCCGGTCATATGACGAGAACAACCGGAGTCGACAATCCAAACATCTCCCTTCCCCATCCGACGAACCTGATCAAGACACAAGAGAGAAGGATGACTCAGTACTGGGATAGAGTGAAGACTTGGGAAACCAATACTGAACCACACAATGCCTCAGAGTACCAGCCACAAAAGAAGACTGGACTCGAGTGTCTCTTTGCCGTTTAACCTTAACATGATCAGTAGCAACTCTAGTAGATGATCTAGGAGTTGGAACTGGGTTAGCCCACCGTGGTGCAAAAACCAGACCATCCCAGTGAGGCTTCCTAAATCTCCTACCAGAAAACACCTCACGCCTCAGATATCTACCTCGATGGGAAAAACAAGGAATATCAAAAGGACGGCAGAAAGACTAACTACGAACAGCTCCAAGACTAAAACTCGAAGAACCAGCATGAAAACCGAGTCCTGGACGTTGTCCAAAAATAGGCGACTCTCTAACCTGTCTAGAAGCAGTGTGTACCTTAGGAGCACTCAAAGTTTGGGGATGATCCTGAATACCCCTAAGAGCAGCAACACGCTCACGCCGAGTGATCTTGGCGCACCTGAAGCAGAAATCTACTAGGTAACCATCCTTCTTACAAAAGGTGCATGTGTACTTCGCTTTGCTAGAGATAGAAGTAACAGGAGTAACACCCTTCTGGTCAGAAGTCCTATGGACAACCCCAGTAGACCTAAAGACGGTGGTGCTCACTCTGGGAGCTACCACAATCTCACCACTCTTGGAGCCGCGCACAATGGTGGGAGGATGCGCCCGAGCGTGCTCCAAGGGATCAAATCCTAGACCTTTATTGAATCTACTAATCTTGGATTGGTCTAGAATAAGATTGAGCTTCTTCTTGCCTCCTACAAACTTCTCGAGAGTGCTCATAAGATACTAGCAATCTCAAAAGAAAGAGGCACAAGAAGAGCAGGGGAAGAAGAAGAAGAACCGGAAAGATGAGCTCTCAAAGACGTGCATTTTTCTCCTCAAAGCATGGCTGCCTCAATCTTGAGGGCCTCACAAGAAACATAAGGCGCATTTCTAATTCTATGGGCTTGGTCTTCTAATTTCTTCCTAAGCTCGACATGGATTTTATCCAAGTCCCCTCAATCATAGAACATCATAAGCAACTTTCTTGTGACTTATCTAGTAAGTCCTTAGCAAGATTAGCACACTTGACATTTAAGGATTCATTGTCAAGTTTTAGTTGCCTCTGACCCTCACATGGTATTGGGTCCTTAGAAGCATGCATTTCAAGTTTATCGTTTCTAGAAGAAAACTTCCTAAGGTGATCGCTCATGGCATCAATTTCGGCAAGCAATTTAGGGCAATTAGCACAAGAGGGAGTAGAGTGAGCATGAAGAAAACTAGCATCAACAGATTCATTGCTAGCATTCTTCAACCTAAGACAATCTAGTTCAGACAACACACTATCATGCATAGTCCTTAGGTTCTCTAACTCCACAAGCAAAGCATCACACAAAGTACAATCATCAGTGACTCGGGAGGGAGAAGATCTAAGTGAAGCTAACTCCCGAGTCAAAGTACCTACTTCCTTCTTAAGCTCCGTACACCTAGCTCTAGCTCTAGCATGAAATTTTCCTAATTTGCAGAAAGCTTCATTGAGCTGGTCAGAGGAGGGTACCTCGTCCGTGTCGATGTACAACTCGGAGTCGCTGATGCCGTTGACGTCGGCCATGAAGCACATGCCGGAGAAGTCGTCGCCGCCTTTCTTCTCTTGCGGATCATCCTCGCCCTCGTCGCTCCATGTCTCCGTGTCGGAGATGTTAATGTCGTCAAGCGCGGTGAGGACGCGGTGGAAGAGCTTCTTGTTCTTGGAAAAGTTGTGGTACTTCTTCTCGTGCGCCAGTTCACGAACTGGAGGCATTTTGTTGCGGTTCTTGTCGGTGTAGTCGTTCTTGCCCGAACCACCAACGTCGTTCTTGCCCTTCTCCAGCTTGGGACAGTTCGCCCGAATGTGGTTGGGGCCACCACACTCGAAGCAGGTGATCATGCCACCTCTCTTCCTCTCTCTCACCCTCTTGTATGCATGAGAGAATTTGCGAGCAAGAAGAGCAAGCTCATTTTCTGGAAATTTTTCCAGTTGGTCATCGCTTAGCTCGCAAAGGGTGGAGAGCGAGAGACCGACAGAAGAATCAGAAGAAGATCCATTGGGATCGGTGACCAAAGCCATCGACTGAGATTTCGTCTTCTGAGAGACAACATCGATCTCATGTGTCTTGAGGCGGGAATAAAGCCCGTTAAGAGTCAGAGTTGATAAGTCGGTGGTGTCCTTGATGATGGTCACCTTCATCTCCCAAACCCGAAGGTCGAGTGCGGTCAAGAAATGCCGAGCATTGTCCGAGTCAGGGTATATACAACCAACTGCTCGGAGGTCGCTCAAGATCTTTATAAACTGACCAAAACACTCGTCGAGACTCTCACAAGCGCGTTGATCAAACTTGTTGTACTCGCGCTTGAACTGGTCCTGCCTCACAGTCTTGATTTGAGTAGAGCCCTCATGGTAAGCATCGAGGGTTTCCCAAATCTCGTGAGCGGAACGAAGGTGAGAAATCCTATCATACTCACCGCGGTAAAGACCCTGTATGAGAATGTTCCTTGCCTTAGCATTCGCCTCAACGTCAACCATATTGATGGCCGTGACATTTTCATCGGCAGGAACCTCATACGGGAGTTTCACCTTCTGCCATATCAGGTAGCCCTGGGCAGTGATGTATGACTCCATCCGGGACTTCCAAAAAGGAAAATCAACTCCATTAAAGATGGGAGGCTTGGTGGAATATTTGTCCGTTGCCATGGCTCATGAGACCGGTCAAGATCTAGAAAGAGCAGAACCGGCTCTGATACCAATTGAAGGATCGAGATGGCGAACAAAGGGGGGTGAATGGTCGCAAATAAATTTTCCCCCAAAATACTCCAACAAAAACCTCGACAAGATAGCTCAAAGGAAATCGTGAAAAACCCGAAAAACTAGACAACTATGTGTACCCCAAGTTTGCATTGATAAGTACCATAAAATATGTGAGGATTTTTGAGTCACAATCCTAGTTGTCTAGTGTCCAAGATAAAGAGGAATCAATCCAACTCTTGCTTTTAGAAAGGAGATCAATTCAAATCACAAAAGTCACTTTCAGAAAAGCAAAAGCAGAATCTCCAGAACTTGTCCTCAATTTGAACAGGAGGTTGGTGGGTTTCTGCAGCTCACAAAATTTTGAGAATGTTTCTCCCTATGAGCAGAAGAGTCTTGAAGGACGCCACCAAATTACTCCTCAAAAAGCCTTACAGAAAAAACAGGAAAAATCGAAGAACACAGTCAGTCAAGAACTTCGAGCAGAAAGTTTGGGGCTCGGTTTTCACCTCATGGCACCCAAACGGTGCAACAAGTGAACTCTAAAATGTTTTTGTTCGTGGATATCAAAGTCCCGCACCTCCTCCAATAAGAATCACTTAAAAAAGATTTTTCTAGATTTTTATAAAAATCAAATACTAAATGCTGCGCAAAGAACAAGTTCTGAACAAAGTTGGAACTTGAAAGAAAAGATGTTCTCTACTCAATCCAATTGTGCAAAAGAGATGTAAAACCATATGAACACACTCAAAACATCCAAGATCAACAGCATTTAGAAGGAGGGGAGGCAAATCCAAATTGCGTGAAAGTAAATTGCTAGAATGTAATTGCGGGAAACTAAATGCTGAATTTAAATTGCGTCAAGTAAAGACATAATGTAAATGCGCAAAATAAATTCAGAGTTGGATGGATAAAACTTTCATTTCTGGAAGGAGAGGTTACAAAGCCTCACTTTCATGTGGGCAAAGCTCAAAGGAGCATTCAAAAACCTTCTAAGGGAGGAGGCTACCCCTCCACCCCTATTTATACTACTCTTGGGCCACCTACCACCCTTGGATGAGTCCCTCAACCCAAGAGCACTCATCTAAGGGCTAGGATTAACCCACACATATAGCCATGCAAGGGCTAACCCAAAACCCACACACATACCGGGTTTTCTTACATGGTTTTCAAAGCATACTACCTAGACCCGCTAACCTATCAACTAGACCTCAATCCGACGGCCCTCATTGATCCACGCGGCATTTAGCTAGCATCATCTCCTTTCCTTGTCTTCTTGACTTGCCCGAACTCCGTCTCCGTTCATCTTCTGGCGATCTCCCAACTGTCTGGACCTCCGACGCTCCTCGCCTAGTCCCGGTTATCCTCCGTCTCACCATGACCTTGCACCGTCGCCCTGCAACCATCAAAGACAAGGAAAAACCTTTCACATAGCGATGGCCACAAATATATTCAATGATTATCCTAAAATCATTAATAGATCATAATTGCTCTCAATGGTCCGGTGCTACTACCCCTAGGCCGGTAGCACTAAGAATAGCAACCAACACTCAAATTGCTTCAAATCCAATTCAATTTAAATCAAACCAAGCTCAAAACTCATCAATTACTCATCACACACAAGGATAGACCTCCACATGGTCTTTCATCCTCAAGCTTCGATACCGCTTATTGGTGTCCTCCCTAGGAACAGCTGCATGCAAATAACAGATCAAAGAAACACACGCAAGGGAACACAAAAGTTTTGTTGCAATTTTCTCTTGTGTTATTCATCTCAACCTCTGAGGTTGTATTTATAGTACAATAGACCTATCTATGGAATAAATAGAAAAAAGGAATAAATCGATTGGATCTGATTGTTGATTACATCGTGATCCCTACTTACCTTTACAACATGATACTTGCTTTACATGGCATACCTAACATGATAAGTCTAGATTACTTTCTAATTTCTTGTTTCCTTCCATAACATAGCAAGGCAACAATAGAAAATATTATTAGTTTCCCATATCCCCGCTGCTGTAACATCCCAAAATTTTGCTTAAATATTATTTTATTGCTTAAAAGTGCATTTATGATTTTCTGGAATTTATTTGGATTTTTCTGGATTTATTTGAATTAAATTTTAAATCAAGTTTATTGCCGTTTATTCAAATTTATTTAAATCTGTGCAGAGTTAAAATAAAGTTTTGCCAAAAATATTTTATTTAGGTCCAGAATGTCTCAAAGTATTTTTGAGATTTTTCTTGGATTTTTCCTAATAGTTTTATCCTTTAAAATAAATAAAATGAATTTATGGAATTATTTTAAATAAGAAAGCTTTAAAAAGTCTGGTGAACAGTGTTGGGCCGGCCCATTACTGCGCGGCCCGATCGGCCGTTCGCAAAGCAACCCTAACCCTAATGCGGTCAACCGTTGGATCGAGATCCAACGGTGAGCTTCGCCGCGTGGCGAGTGTTGGAGCCGTCGGATCGTGCCACGTGGGACGCGCTAGATGCGTCGCGTCACCTCTCCGTGTCGCCGCCGAGTCGCCGTCGCCACGGAGTCATCCTCGAGTCTGCGCGCGACGCCTCCCGCGCGGCTATTTAAGGCGCCGCCAAGGGCGTTGAAACCCTCGCCGCGCCGCACCCGTCGCGGTTCCGACGCGTCGAGACGCCTCCGACGCGTGCGAAGCTCGCGGAGTCGCGAAGCCTCCGCCGCGTTTTTAAATCATTTTTCGCCGTCGTTTCGCATCCCGAATCGTGCCGGTCCCAGATCTGAGATCCCCGTACCTCATCGCGTCGGACCCGTGAAGCAGTAGCAGCGTTTCGTCGCCGGAACGCCGTCACCGAGGTCTTCGTCTCCAAGCCCGGCGAAGAAACACCGCCGCGCCACCATCGGCGCTTGGGAAAGCTCTCAGCCGTTCGATCTGTAGCGGAGGGGTAAGATTCTGCCGTGTGTCCTGTGCGTGGCGAGCAATGTGGACCATCGGATCCGATCGGAGGGTTCAGATCGAGCCGCGCATGCGAACCAATCGGAGCCGGCCGCGTGTCGGACGTGGGTACCAAGGCGGCATGGACCGGGTGCATCGTGGACTCATGACTGCGCGTGGACCGGTCCATACGCCGAGGCGCGTGTCAAGCCACGATTGGTGGCGCGGTGGCGTCACGCTGACGTTATGCTTGCGTCATAATTGTATTTTTCAATTGGAAAAATAATCCGATTGGAAATTCTGTGATGATGACGTCATCATGAGGTCACGCTGACGTCATAAATCGATTTTTCAGTTTAAAAGTAAATCTGTTAAATTCGAATTTCTAATTTCTGTATTTTCAGTATTTATTTCAAACTTCAAAAGGCTATATCTTTTGCATCGTAACTCGAATTTGAGTGATTCTAGTTTCTAAAAATTTGTAAAATTGAGGTCTATTTAATGGTGAATTTTATTTGATTTTTGGAGTTCATTTGCTCTCTGTTTTGGTATTTATTTGCTTTTCATCTTCGGTACGCGTAGACGTTGAATTGTGCGACACTTCGGAGGAAGATCCAGCAACTCAAGAGCAAATTCCAGAACCAGATCAGGACCTATTCCAAGGCAAGTTGTGCTTTGATCATGTTGAACCCATGTTTATAAAATTGCTATGTTTGTTTTACCCTATTGCATATATTTCAAATATACAATTGTTTCAAGTTAGATTGGGCTTAGCTAATATACCAGATTGATCTATACCCTACCTTGTTATTGTATGCCATGATCCATTGTCACCCTAGATTGGTTAAATATAGTTGGTTAATAATTATAATCAACATTGGAGGCTTAGTTCGTATTAGTTGCTTAGCCGTGCCACGTCATCACATGTGTCAGAATCATTGATAATTAATCTTGATTAATGAAATATGGAACAATGTTATGAACTTGTGTGTCATGTGGGATCACACGATGAGATTGAGTTGTTGTGGCGAGTCATGTCACATAACGATGTTGAATTGTTGATGGCACGTGGTGCTTAGTAATCAAGCGGGTGATAATAATTTAGATTGGGGCAAGTGACAAGGCGAGTATGCCAAGGTGGGCCCGATGGGCGGAGGGTATGTGGAAGTCTTGCCTTGATCACACTAAGGACTTAACCTTGCAAGCCTTTGACTGAGTCAATCATGCAACCACATGTGCAGTATGGGCCACCTAGTGAGTAATTTGCAATGTCTTAATTTTGGTACTATCTTGGTCGGTGTGAGTTCCCGAGTTATGGTGTAATTCACATGGCGCAAGAGGGGGGCCCTGGTTATGGTTTTCAGACCCACCAGTGTTGAAACCTTAGCGGGTAGTATCCGGTTAAGCCAGAGCTTTGTAAAGGCTTTGTTATAATCACTCGCCTTGGTGGTGTTTGGTTGTATCACGTGGGTAAAGTGCATAACCTCTGCAGAGTGTGAAACTATTCGGATAGCCGTGCTCGCGGTATTGAGCAATGCTCGGGAATTACAGTTAAGGGTTAGCTTAATTAATTGGACAACATGGTTGGGATGGCGGAAGGCCATATGGAAGATGAAATTTGACTTAGGATTGGAAACTTGGTTTACTTGAGAAATACTGAACTTATTCATTATTGCTATTTGTTTTACAGTCTTTACCATCTATTTATTATAATTGTTCATAAATGCTGCTTATTGCAAAATAGCCATGATAGCCTATCCATTGGAATAAGCCTTACATATAGATACATAGAATTGCATTCTGTGCACAACTTGTTGAGTGCTTTAAGTGCTCACCCTTGCCAAACAACAATAATCAACAGTTGAAGAATCTACCCCTGTGTTGGAAGAGGAAGTCCAGGAAGACACGAGTCATTAGGGTCCAGAACCTTATCGGTTGCTGTGGTGAATGATGAGCTATCTCGTTTTCTACTTTCCATTGCATAATTATTAGTTTATATTTTTGGTCTTGCCTGCGTGGCTTAATAATGTAAGTTGGTCATAAGATCATACCTTTAGATATATCAATGAATGAACTATTATTCTATTATCGTTGAGTATGATGTGATATGTACCAATGTTGAGCTGTGTGCACTAGCGTTGATCCTGGGACTAGTGCGGTAAACACAGTGGGTTCGAATCAGTGGATTCGGGTCCTCACAGCTGCTCTCTTCAACAGCTCATCCATCCAAGTTATCAACCTCCGGTTCAACCATCTCTCCGGTAACATTCCACCCTTCTCGTCCTCCTCGTCGAGGCTTTAGTACACCTCCCTCACCAGCAACAGCCTCTCTAGTGAGATACCTCCATCGGTAGGCAACCTCTCTTCTCTCGACACCCTCCTGATCGTTGACAACCAACTAACTGGTAGCATCTCAGATCAAGGTTTGAAATCTCTTTTTTCTTTGAAATCTTGGAGGTGACTAGAATGCAATTTCGTCGAGATCTCAGAATTTTGGATAAACTATGATGACACATGAAAATAAAAATTCAAATCCGGTTTTCTTGCATCGATAAATTCGAGATTCCGGCCGGATTTGTCGAGATCTCGCTAGATTTGCACCGAGCAAAAAATAGTTCAAACGATGTTGAAATTTTTTTAAATTTTTTATGGATGGTTCTGGAACATCAGTAATGTTCCCATAAAAATTTAAGATGATTATCAAGTCTGAGGAAGTTTTTAAAATTTTGAACATTGCTACTGTCCTGATAAAACACTAACCAACAAATTTGAACTGAATGAAAAATAGAACAAATTATGTTAGAAAATTTTTATAATATTAAAGCTCGAGGAATTTTGAAAAATTCGGACAAATCACTAATATTCTTATAAAAGTTTTAGATAATATTAAAGCTCGAGGAATTTTGAAAAATTCGGACAGTGGTGATGTCTGAATGAAAAATGCTTGAAACCACGTCAGGAAATTTTGAAATTTTGTTTGGATGGTCCTGATGCATCATTAATATTTCCATAAAATTTTTAGATGATTATCAATCCATGAAGTTAGAAATTTTAACAGCATTTCGACTGATATTCGAATTTTTAAGGTTACAATTGGAAACAATCAATATATATTTGCATCGCAAATAATAGGCATGAAATAAAATTGATACATATGACAATTCATCACATATACACCACAAATATGACCATACAGGAGCATATGAGAACTACCCATGAAAGCACGGATGACGCCAGAATGCAACGTTCAGCCCAAAGTCCCGAACCACATGCAAGAGCCATAATTGAAGAATGAGTATGCAGTATGAACATGTATTGCAAGAAGATGCATAATTAAAGAAGTAGGATCATACAAAGCACAGACAACAATGCGTTTACGTACCTACGAGTAGTAGTATGCCTGTGGTGCAAACTCCACCTCCTTGTTATCGACAATGACCTCATGATACCTCCACTCGTGTTGTTGCTTGTATTCTTCCCAGGTCATGTCCCACGGTAACCAGGCAGACTTCCAATGTTCATAATGAGCCATCCAGTTCGTATAATTCTCAGACTGGTAAAGGTACTTGACAGATGTGTCTTATGCATACGGATCGGTGTAGGGATCAGTGTAGTCAAACGGCCAAGAGATGCTCGATCCTTCATAACTATGTCTGGGACCATACCCACCCTGATCCCATCCGTAGGGCATCGAACCGTACACATGATGCTCAGTTGGGAAGCCCAAATGGCTGGAAGACTGGCTTCTACATTATAAACCTACGTTATCCTGGGGCTGTGCTGCCTGTCGCCGACCCCCACCACTCATCGCGCCCTTGCCTGTACTACGGGTCTACCTCTGTGAGCCCCTCCTCGGGGCACTTCCCCCTTGTTGCAATCCTCCCGACGATTATGGCTATGAACGGGGCCAGAGGAAGTAGCGGGCAGCGTCTGTCCCATCGTCACCTCTAGAGTCTGTCACTGAGCTACTATCAGCGATCTCTTGGTACTGCATATTCTGAGGAGGTGTATCCGTATCGTCGTCACATCCGACATCAGGCTCATTATTACTTTGGGCCTTTTCTTTTCCCTTGACACGCTGGCTACCCGATAACTTTGCCAATCCGCCTAAAGCTCCTACTAGCATGTTGTCATCGTTGTCGGTACCATGCTTCCTCTTCCTTGTGGCGTGTCACCGACCGTGAACTCGGCCCAATCTGGGAGGCTCTTCCCACCTGTGGCCAATTAGAAGTAATATTAACAACGTTGTGAGATTTTGACATACATGATTACCATGTAGAATAGAACACAATTCCACGTTACCTATGGCCTTGTTTATCTCTTCCGGCGGAATGGTGTCAACCATGAATCTCGCTGGGAGGGGTGAGTCGTACCCACTGTCCTCGTCGAGTAGGGGCTCCCCACCAAACTAGGACGAATTGAACCACTCTACAATGAACTCTATTGTAACACCCCAATTTTTTCATTTCTTGAGTTTAATATGCATATTATATTTTATTGATTTTTCTGGAATTTAATTGAATTAATTTGCATTACTTGATTTATGGCCATTTATAAGTTATTTGGAAAATATGAAAAGTTTAGATAAACTTTTGTTAAAAATAATTTATTTGTGTTCTAAATGCTTTAAAGTATTTTCTAGAATTTTCCTGATATTTTTGCTATTTATTTGAACCTTATGTATTTTTATAAATTGTTTTTATTCGAAAATAATTTAAAAATCATGTGAATAGTGTTTGGGCCAAAACCCATCAGTCTGGCCCAATCTGCTTGCGCCACTAGCTTGCATAGCCCATCGCCTGCTAAACCCTAGCCGCATCGTGCTGCTGCCATTGGATCTTGATCCAACAGTTGTCTCTCGCCCGCGTCGCCGTGCATCGTGCGACGTCCGATTGGATCCATGTGGATGCCTTGGATTGTGCCACGTCAGCTTGCCGTATCCAGATTGAATCTCTGCTGTCGCCGAATCCGTTTGTGTCTCCGCACCATACACGGAAGCCGAGGGCCTTATTTATTGCTCCGCTACCACCTCTGCGTTCCTCGCTTCGAGACGCACCCGTAGGTCTAGTGCACGCCTCCCGAGTCGCTACCGTTCGCCCGCAAGAGCTCACCAAAGTTTGGAGGTAGCACCGCCGCGGTTCATCACCGTTTCCATCGCCATCCGTTGTCTTCTGCCGCGTCTGCGTCCAGATCTGAGTTCTCCTTGTCACGTCGCGTCGAACCAGTGAAAGCACGTTGTTGGAGGTGCCCTAGAACACCGTCGCCATTTTCATCGTCTTCCTCTCCGGTGAGAACACCGCCGCACCGTGCCGCCACGCCAGCATCAACTTCTTGAGCTCTCTCAGACGTCCGATCGAACCCGTATGGTTCAGATTCCGTCGCGTGTGCTCTACCGCACTGTCTACCATCGCCGTTGGATTTGTGTTTATCGGATTAGATCTTTCCGCATCATGTCGCCGCCGTCTACCATTGGATCTGCACTGTGCAGTCCGATCGAGTGCCGTGTGTCCTCCGCTGCTGCCACCGTGTCGTCTGATCTTAACCGTTGGATTCAAACCGAACAGCCACGATCGCACCACGCGCCGAGCCAGTCTCGTGCTGCTGCATGTCATGCGAGTACCGAGCCGTCACCACCATTGGTTGTCGATGACACCATCGTCATTAATCTCCACCGTCAGATCCAGCGTGAACGGTCGAGATTTTGTCGCCGCGTGTCTTCATTGCAGCTGTTGGTCTTGAGTCACGTGTCATCGATCTGATGATGCCATGTGTGTTGCTTGCATAAGCAAGTGCACAAGCATAGTGCCACCGGTCCACAGTGGACCAGCGTTGCCCGTGGACCAGGTCCATGCACCGTGACGCGGTCGTGCCATGGTTAAGCCACGTGTCACGCTGAGGTGCTGCCGCGTGTCTAGTGACGTCAGCATGACGTCACAAATCGATTTTCCTATATAAAAATATTTTTTCTGTGCTGACGTCAGCATGATGTTATAAATACTATTTTCAGTATAAAAATAATTTGGTTAATTCGGTTTTTCCAATTTTCCAATTTATCTTTTATTTCAAACTTTGAATAGCTATATCTTTCTCATCTGAGCTCCGATTGAGGTGATTCCAGTTTCTAATTTTTTTTAAAATCACGATATATTTAATGGTTAATTTTATTTAATTTTTTGAGTTGATCTTGATCCTTATTTTTCGTATTTATTGCTTTCTCTCTTGTTTTGCGTAGACGTCGAGTTGCCCGGTGTGTTTGTGGTCGAGGAGCCAGTGCAAGATCAATGTACAGAGCAGGATTCCGAGCTTTTTGAAGACAAGTTGTGCTTTGATCATGTTGAACCCATGCTTTAAATATTATATTGTTTCAATGTATTGCATGATAGTTCAAATATCGTTTGTTTCAATTATGTTGGGTATAGTTATTCATCCGATTTTGATATATCCACCTTTCCATGTCATATGTCGTATTTCATTTGTCACCCTAGGATGGTTTCATACTAGTTGGTAGTTATAAATGCCGATGTGGGTAGTTAGAATGCTAGTAGTATGCTTAGCAATGCAACGAGTCATCATTTTATGTAAAAATGATTAATCTTGCTTAATGATTATGGAACATGTTTATTAACTTGTGTGTCGTGTGTTGTCTCACAATGTTGTTGTTGTTGATGGCACGTGGTGCATGGTAAAACAACCGGGGTTGTAAATGATTTAGACTAAGGCAAGTGACAAGAATTTGTGGTGGGCCAATGTGGCATTTGGGCGGTCGCATTGCTTTTTAATGGTATATGATGGCTTATGATAATGATTGTTTTTTATTAGTCTTGCCTTGGTCAATTATGGACTTTAACCTTGCAAGAATTTGAACTGAGTCATTTATACAACCACAAGTCTGGTATGGGATAGGCCTAGCTGATTAATTTGTTATGTCTATGCTTTGGTACTATTAGTGGTGGTGTGAGACCTGGGTTGTGGTAACCAATCCTCGCACGGGTAGTCTCACATGGCGCAAGAGGGGGGCCCTGGATGTGGTAACCAGTCCCACCAGTGTTGAAACCTTAGAGGTAGTACTGGATTTAGACAGGTATTGGAAAAGCTTTGTTATAATCACTCGCCTTTGTGGTGTATGATTGTACCTTGTGGGTAAAGTGTATAACCTCTGCAGAGTGTCAAACCTATTTATGCTATTCCTTTACAAATGCTGTTTAATGCAAATTAACCATGTTAGCTATTCCTTTGTAATAAACCGTGTATGTAGTATATTAGACTTGCATTTTGTACACAACTTGTTGAGTGCTTTATGTACTCACCCCTTGCAACAAAACATCACCAGTTGGAGAAGAAGCTTCACCTGCTTTTGAGGAGGAGTATCAGGTCAGTTACCTGTGACAAATTGAAGGGTTTATCTACGAATAAGTAAATTTCCGCTGCAGTTTATTTATTTATCAGTCTTAGTCCTGCGAGGCGTATTCATGTAAGGAGGACCATAAGGTCGTCTAATCACCTGCTTTTGAGGAGGAGTATCAGGTCAGTTACCTGTGACAAATTGAAGGGTTTATCTACGAATAAGTAAATTTCCGCTGCAGTTTATTTATTTATCAGTCTTAGTCCTGCGAGGCGTATTCATGTAAGGAGGACCATAAGGTCGTCTAACAATTATATTTAATTTGATGAAGTCTTTATTGTGTTATCATTGAGTATGATTGTGATAATCATCTATGTTGAGCCTGTGTGCACTAGCGTGATCCTAAACTAGTGCGAAATACACAGAGGGTTCGAATTTGCATATTCGGGTCCCGACATCTATTTAGTAGGTATGCCCTGTCCACGTAATTGTGGAAAACTGTTTTTCTATGTCATTGCATAAAACCGGTTTTGCTAAAAGAATTCCAAAAGTCTCTTATTCGCTCCATTCCCTTTAGTAGGCATCCTTGGTCCTCCACATCAAAGCATAAAAATCAGTAAATAATTGCCGCCGGTCGCCACCATTTGCCGCAAGCCACCGTTGCCTAGTGAAATCTAAGGATGAATCCAGTTGAACTCTGGAGGAGGAATGGTGCACAAATTCAAGGTAAGATCAAGGGTCCAGGAAGCGTAATATTGTTTGAAAACTTTGGGTATCTTAATAAATCTCATAAAATATCTCTATTACTCCATTTGATTGTAAATACTTGTCGTTTTGGACACTAACACGGTCTCCAAAATACAGTTTTGACCACTAAATTATATTATAATATATTTATAAAATCCAATAATTATAGTACTATGAAATTATTTTTTGAGATAAATCAACACATATGACTTTTAAGTATCTAATTTAAATATTTAGAAAAATATTGACAGTCAAAGTTTCAAATTTTTTTACTGTACGTATATCCAAAACGACAACTATTTATACCAAGAGAGAGTATTCCACTGTAAACGACGATGGCACAGATATGTTGGCCCTACCTGGATTCGTATGTAGATTGTGTGTTTAAGTAATGTCTCATACAAGACATTGCTTTTCTCACTATATCCTCCTTAACTCTTTGTAACTTCACTTTCCAATCCTATGTGCCTAGCTAATTAATGATATGGACACTGCTGACAAAGGCCCATTGAGAATGTCAGTGTCAAGAAAAAAAAAGGTATGTTAGTGGCTCAAAGAAAAGTCACTTCCATCATAGCTTTGTTCATGTTATTTGTCAAAGAAAAGTCCATGCATTTTCTCTCTCTCCTTGTTTGTTTCTTATTTTTTTAAATGAAAGGTTGTTACTGATGATCGAAGTTCTCAACTCGCAAACAAGAATTAAATGTAGACAACAACACAAAGATGTAGTCTCAGCCTTCTCTCTTTGTTGATCTTTCTATCGTAGGCTTGTGTGTACAATGAGAGCAGCCCCTTTACATAGGCAGAGGAGGTCCCCATTCATGATTCGATTAGCAAATGTGGGACTAAACTAGCTAATGGGCCTTATGGGCCGGTAGCCCCTAATGGGTCTTTTTTAATGTAAAGTATCCACACATATTTGGGCCTTGAATGGACCGATATACAACACTCCCCTTGGACACTTCGCTAACACTATGCTCATGCCTCGTTAAATACTCCTGCCAAAAATTCAGTGGGAAAAAAGGTAGGAAGAAAAGTGCACATACCTTGCATTCTTGCCATTACACATAATGCCTCATCAAAAACCATCCATCGAGAAAACCCATTGGGACAAAACTCAAATAAGGGAAAAGCAGTACATCTTTTTATCTCGTTGATGAACATATATCTCCCTGTGATGATAACAATTCTTTGTGTCCTCTCATACCAATATGTAACACCATAATTTTCACGCCTTCTTTTAAAATTTGAAATAAAAGGAACCATTTGGATTTTCTCAAATTAAATAAATCTCAATTGGATTTTTTATAAAATAAAAAGATTTAATTTGACTAATCTATCAAATAAAAGAAATACTTGTGTTGCAAGAACTTTTCTGTATTTTTCTGGAATTTTGGAAATTCGTTTTCTCTTTATTTGAATTTCTAGTTTTTTCTTAATTCAGAAATCCTTTTCCTTTTTGAAAATTCCCCTCGGGCAAATCTTTGGCTGGACCATTCTCCCTAGCCTGCCCCGCCAGTTTAGCCCAACCCGCACCAAACCCTAGCTGTTACAATGTGCTTCTTTCCTCAAAAAATCCCATGGGCCGCCGCTAACGCCGAGTCCGTGACCCACACGCCAACGCGTATAATTACCTAAGCCACCTGCGTCACAAGGATCGCCATCTTCTCCTCTTCCAAAACACTAGAGCATCGCTCTGGTTTGCGCTACCTCCACACTCTTCAAGATTGAGAAGCTGTGCGTAACCGTTGTCTTCTCCAACAAGATTCATCGTCGTCGTTGAATCTTCTTTGCCACTAACCACACCTTCAGCTTTGCCTCATCGCGTTCTATGCGGTGCTCCCCTTTTCTTTCCTGAAGATGCACTTCCTCGCCGCCGGCACCGCGAGCCTGTCGTGCCGCTGCTTTCTTCTTCACCGCTGATCGCCGTGGTCACCATCGGCCAAAATTGCTCATGACATTCTTTCGTCATGCCTGGTTTGCCCAGATCCAACCCTTCCTCATCGTGTTTTCGTCGTCACCGAACTTCGTTGAAGTCTGCCATCATCGTCGCTAACGTGGCCGCCCACATGTGTAGCCACCTCACAGCCATGTCAACAGATCGCCGACGTGTCATCCACATCAGCAGCACGAATGGCTTGATCCAATCTTGAGTCTATGACATGCGGCCCCACATGGCATACAATCTATTCCAATGAACCCAATCCACCGTGGACCATAGCTAATCTGCGGACTTGGTCCATAAACTAGGGCCCACATGTCAGCCTCTCAGCCCATTTTTTCCAAATTTCTTTTAATTCCAAAATTCCATAAATTCATGGGACTCATATTCTCTCTCTTTATTTTCTTGATTTTCTCTTATACAAACTTCTGGAAGCCCGTTCTCCTTCATATGATCTCCTATTGAACCCATTCAAATTTGTAAATTCATTTAAAATCGAGCTCTTCATTCCAGAGCCATGTACTTTCAATTTAGAGTTTGTTTGAGTATTTGTTTGTATTTATTTGTATTTCTAGTTTTCTTTTCCATTAGACGCTGATCACCAGGAAGCGAACGAAGAATTCGAAGAGCAAGACTCAACAATAACACTATACGAGCAACGCAGGTCGTAACCTTTGATCATGTTGAACTTATGTTTACAAAAGTATTTTGTTTCACATAAATTGCATGTAATTTCTATATCAATGTTATTTAGTAGGAGTAGCTAAATACCTACTTGTCATTATGCCACCTTAATATTGGAATCTCATGTATACATTGTCACCCTATGTAGGGACATTAATAATTGGACATAAATGTATTACAAACAATTGGGTTACCGTAACTATGCTTAGATATTCTTAGTTGTACGATTGACTTATATCACATGATTATAAATATTGTTAATCTCGACTTAATAAGATATGGAATTGTGGTGGGTAGCCATTGTTGTAAAATTTGTCATGACATAGCAGGGTATGCCATTGGTCTTGGTTATACAAAATAGTTTTTGTTCAAGCAAGTGGTCATGCGATAAAGAAGTGCAGTTAGCACATCCGCCTTAGCCGATCATACGCCGCGACTTGAGGCTAAGGACTCAAGAGATTCGGAAGCCGATGCGAGAAAAGCAGAGGGACGAAACTTTCAATGAGCTTCGTCCGGTCAAAATTGTCAAGAAAGAATGGAGGAAAAAAGAACAAGCTGAAGAAGATTTTGAATCGGCTGATGATCTAGATTCTCCTATGATTAGGGACGATACACCACCGTGGATATCAACATGGTGTTCACACTTGCCACCAATTCAAAATCAAAATTGAATCGGCTAAAGAAACTTTGCCCAATCTTGTTCGGGAGTCCAAAAGCGCAATCTTCGAGAAACCCAAAGATGATCATCGGCATTTAAAGCCGTTATATACGAAAGGATATATAAATGGAAAGCCGATATCAAGGATCTTTGGTAGATGGCGAAGCCACGATAAATTTGATGCCTTACGACTTGCAAGAAATTGGGTAAGTCGATGAAGACTTGATTAAAACTAACATGGTTTTGAACGACTTCACAGGCGATCCCACAGAAGCCAAAGGCGTCATGGTTACAGAACTGACCGTCGGCAGTAAGACTTTGCCGACCGCATTTTTTGTTATCGACGCAAAAGGAAATTACAGCGTTTTGCTTGGAAGAGATTGGATTCATGCCAACTGCTGTATCCCATCAACCATGCATCAAGCGCTTGTTCAATGGAACGGAGAAGAAGTTGAAATTGTCACGGCCGACACATCGGCTCACATCGCCATGGCCAGTTCCAATGCGAATTGGCAACATGAAGAAGCAGGGTGTATATCAGGAAAAACATTAGAAGATTGCGATTTCATCTGCGTAAGCAAGACAGGACTTATGTCGATCAGTGTCAAGCCAGGCACATTTGATCGAGCAAACGAAGTGCTACGCTGATGGGGACAAGAAAAGCAGTGAAGGCATTACAAGATAAAATGCAAAGCTATCGGCAAACAACGGATAGCTATGAAGCTATAGAAGACTTTCAAGAAGATGAAAAGTTGGGTCATGGCTTTACGTCTACTGATCTGCTTGAAGAAGTTGATATAGGTAGTGGTGATAGAAAAAGACCAACTTTTGTTAGTGCAAATTTAGATGTAAGATATAAAGAAAAATTTATCGAAATTCTTAGAAAATATAAAGATTGCTTTGCTTGGGAATATTACGAAATGCCTGGTTTAAGCCGACAATTGGTAGAACATCGGCTACCCATTAGACAAGGTTATAGGCCGTTTAAATAGTACCCTAGGCGTTTTAATCCGGCTCTGTACAAAATCATAAAAGAGGAGATAGAGCGGTTGTTGGAAGTTAAATTCATAAGACCTTGTCGGTATGCGGAGTGGGTTTCCAACATTGTTCCAGTGATGAAGAAAAACGAAAAACTGCGAGTATGTGTCGACTTTAGAGATTTGAACAAAGCGACACCAAAAGATGAATACCCGATGCCTATAGCCGATATGCTTATCGATGCCGCGTCAGGGAATAAGATCATGAGTTTTCTGGACGGGAATCCCGGATACAATCAGATATTCATGGCAGAAGCCGATATACCAAAAATAGCTTTCAGATGTCCTGGTGCAATAGGGTTATTTGAGTGGACGGTTATGACCTTCGGATTAAAGAACGCTGGAGCAACATATCAGCGAGCTATGAACTTAATCTTCCATGATTTAATCGGCCACATCGTTGAAATATATATTGATGATGTCGTAGTAAAATCTGCGGAGGATTTGCAGCATTTGGCCGACCTAGAAAGAGTTTTCCAGAACATAAGATCGCATGGCTTGAAGATGAATCCTTTCAAATGTGCGTTCGGCGTGTCGGCTGGACAATTTTTGGGTTTTATGGTGCATGAGAGGGGGATTGAAGTCAATCAAACAAGGGTCAAAGCCATAGTCGATACAATGCCCCCGACGTGCAAAAATGAGTTGCAGAAGTTGATCGGCAAGATTAATTATCTCCGAAGGTTCATCTCGAATCTATCCGGATGGATCCGCGCATTTACCCCACTGTTGAAATTAAAGGATAATCAAGAGTTTGTTTGGGAGCCGATCGGCAAAAGGCTTTTGACGATGTTAAGAAATATTTAGCCAATCCTCGGTTTTAGCCGCGCCACAAAAGGGGTTCCATTCAAGTTATATATATCGGTGAAAAGGAGACTATGGGTCATTTTAGCACAAGAAGTTGATGAAAAGGAAAGAGTTATCTTTTATTTAAGCGACGCCTTCTTGATCTTTGAGGTCAGTACCCTTTCATTGAAAAATTATGCTTGTCTTTATACTTTTCATGTACAAAGCTAAGACATTACATTTTAGCATCGGTTTGTAAAGTAATCTGTAAAGCGATGTTATAAAATATATGTTGTCGGCTCAATCCTACGAGTCGACATGGCAAATGGGCTTATGCCTTGGTTGAGTTCGACCTATCCTATGAATTAGCCAAAGCGGTCAAAGGCGGTATTAGCGATTTTATAACAGGACATGATACTACTCACGATTTGGTATCCGTAGCCCCTTGGCAATTGTTTTTGCGGATCGTGTGCGAGAGAAGGTGATGGAATTGGTATAGTGCTTATATCACCTAAAGGGCATAACTTTGAGTTTGCATTTCGGCTAAATAGCCGATGCTCAAATAATCAGGCAGAGTACGAAGCGTTACTCAAAGGTTTGCGGTTATTGGAAAATATCGGAGCAAGTACGGTTGAGGCATACGGGGATTCTATGCTAATTATACAGCAAATCAAGGGAGAATACCAATGTCGAGACGAGATACTGCTAATATACTTGGAGCAATGCATAGAGATCATTGGCTCATTTACGTTGTTTTCTATCGGTCACGTCCCTAGAGAGTTGAACGATAGAGCTAATGCCTTGGCTCAACAGGCATCAGGGTACAAAGACCTCGACAGATATCAAGTGACTGAGCTAATAGATAAAGCCGTCATGTGTGTGGATGTCGCGGATTGGAGGACACAAATAAAGAAATACTGATCGATCCATCGAGCCGGCGACGAGCGCAAAATTAGGCAACGAGCTTTGAAGTACATTGTTATGGACGATACTTTGTACTATCGGACGATAGAAGGATTGCTATTAAGATGTCTTGGGACCGAAGAAGCGCGAGTGGCAATGGGTGAAGTACATGAAGGCATTTGCGGTTCTCATCAATCAGCCCATAAAATGAAATGGATGCTTAGACGGACAGGTTACTTTTGGCTGACAATGCTAGAAGATTGTTTTAAATACTACAAAGGTTGTCAAACTTGCCAGAAATTTGGCAATGTACAATTAGCACCAACATCGGCTTTGCACCCAATTATCAATCCATGGCCGTTTAGAGGTTGGGAATAGATATAATCGACCAAATATTCCTGCATCGAGTAAAGGCCACAAGTTTATTTTGGCATGGCGATTATTTCTCAAAGTGGGTTGAAGCTATACCACTTAAGAAAGTAACCAGCATTGAAGCCATCGGTTTTGTTAATGAACATATTGTTCATCGGTTTGGAATACCACAAACAATTACAACCGATCAAGGCACGGTTTTTATGTCCAATGAGTTTTAGGCTTATGCAACAAGTCTGGGGATTAAACTGTTGAATTCATCCCCATACTACGCTCAGGCTAACGGACAAGCCGAGTCATCCAACAAAACGCTAATTAAATTGATCAAAAGAAAGATCGATGAGAAGCCGAGGAATTGGTACTCAACTCTATCAGAATCACTTTGGGCATATCGGCTAGCTTATCACGGAGCGACGAAACTTTCACCTTACCAGCTGGTGTATGGTCAAGAAGCCGTTCTACCCGTAGAGATCAACATTGAATCCATACGAATAGCCAGACAGAACGGTTTGTCGGCTCAAGATTATAACAATTTGATGATCGACAATTTGGATGAATTGGCAGAATTACGTTTGTCTACGCTTGATCGGCTTAAAAAGAATAAAATAAGGGTGACAAAAGCGTATAATAAAAAGGTCGTGCCTAAATCGTTCGATCAAGCCGATTTAGTATGAAAAACGATTTTACCTGTTGGTTCGAAAGATAACCGATTTGGAAAATAGTCACCTACGTGGGAAGGGCCATATAAAGTTAATCGGCTAGTCGGCGGAAATTCGTACGTACTAGGAACGTTGGAAGGGTATATATTGCCTAAAGCTATTAACAGGAAGTATTTGAAGAAGTACTATCCTAGCGTTTGGATCGGAGCCTAGCCGACTAAAGATTTCGTTCAAAAAGCCAGTTAACACGATGCTGTTATTTGGCTAAAAGAGATTGCAGACAGACTTCAGAAAATTGAAATTAAATCGGTTAAACAGCCGATTACAAGTATAGCAAAATTACAAAGTGTTCAAGCAAGTGTTTCTGAAAAAGCAGCCAATATAGTTTTACATCTCAAGAAGTTAATACTGAAGACCAGAACCAGGAAGAGTCGCGCCTAGAGCCGATAGAGCACCCGCCGCCTTCGCAATCACGCACTGGACTTCGTCAAGAATGCTCTCGTCATCTTTGGCGTTCCCAGGTACTGGCTTCACTTTGGCCGACTGCTTAGTCACGTCTGCGACAGCTTTAGCAATGCTGAGTTTCTGTTCTTTCATGGTCGACATGTTCTTCTCAATGGAATGCTGGCCATCTTGGATTAATTTTTCTGTCTTGGCTAGTTCTTCCAAAAGAAATTTCTTTGTCGACTCAAGCTTGGAAAGGTTATCCTTGGATACCTTTAGCTGCAGCGCACCAGCGTCAAACTTACGTTTTTTCGCCTTGGCGTCGGCGACGAGCTCGTCCAGAAATTTCTGATAGACTTCTCGAGCTTCGCGCCGCGCTATGCGCGCTTGAGCCTCCTCGACCTCAAACCTCCTTTCGTCCAAATGGCACAAATTCAGGAGCAAGGTTTCAAATTTCGGTTTCGGAATAAATTTCGCCTCGGGCCGGATAACGAAATTTTGGCAAAATTTCGAAATTTCGGAATTATTTCGGACAAAATTTGAATTTGAAAATTCAAATCAGGTCCAATCCGGAAAAAAAAAACCGAAATTCGGCGAAAAACCCCGAAATTTGGGCGAAATATCCGAAATTTTGAGTTTTTTGCACTGGCTGAAAAATGGTCTAAACTTTATCGAAAAATTTTGAAATGTGTTTTGGAGGTTCCTGACACAATGCTGATGTTCTCACAAGAATTTCAGCTAATTGTCACACCTGAGGAATTTTTAAAAATTCGGAGAGTGGTACTGTCCTGATAAAACACTGACCGACAAGTCTGATCGGAATGGAAAATGGTACAAATCAAGTTATAAACTATTGAAATGTTTTTTGCATGGTTATGATCTATAAATAATATTCTCATAAAAATTTCAGCTGATTATCACATGTGAGGAATTTTTAAAAATTCGGAGAGTGGCGCTGTCCTGATAGAACACTGAACGACAAGTTTGATCCGAATGCAAAATGATACAAATGAAGTTAGAAACTGTTGAAATTTTTTGTGCATGGTTATGATGTATCTATAATTCTATCATAGAATTTCCGATGATTATCAAACTGTATGAATTTTTGAAAATTCGAACAGTACTACTGCCATGTTAAAAGGCTTACCGGCAAACTTGAACAAAATGAAAAATTATGTAAACCATAATTTTTTTTGGAAATTTTAAAGAATGGTGATAAGGAAGTTCTTAATATCCCATAAAAATTGTGATTCACGATCACACTCCAGTGAATTTATAAAATTCTTACAATGCACAGTACCATTTATGTTCTTTTCTTTTTTATTTTTGAAATATAATATAACAAACGAAGTTCAATGCTTACATAGATTTGATTGACCAAACAAACAAAGTTGAAATTTTTTGAAAAATTTATATAATGTTACTGAGTCAATTATTAATCTCTCAAAAAACATTTAGATCATAATCACACTCAAGAAAATTTATAAAATTCTGACAATATAACTGTCCCAATTATGTTCATTCTGTTTTTGATTTTTTAAGGATAACAAATAAAGTTAAATTATTTTGAAATTTTTTATGTATGATCCTAATCTACTAAATATATTACCATAAAATTTTTAGATTATTATCATTCTTTTAAAATTTTATAAAAATCTGACAGTGTTTTTGCCAAAATTTTAAAATGTTTAAAAAATTAGGTTTTTCAACAAATTTTCATAGGAGATGACTTTCCTAAGAGTTATTGGACCAAATAAGTCAAATCCAGCCCTAAAACTTTCAAAACCGGCCAAAAAACATGAAATTTAGCGAAATTTCGCCCAAAAAACGAAATTTCGGATTTTTACTGTAGCAATTTCAAATTTTTTTAAAAAAAATTTCCGGCCGGTACTTGAGATCTCGGGGTGGTCCGAAATCCGAAATTTCGCCAAAATTCGCCGAAATTTTGAACCTTGTTCAGGAGTGCCGCCATTGCTTCCGGAGGTAGGTCGGCTTCAACGGCCGCCATGGCATCGCGGATCGGCTGATTATTGGCTAAGATCTCCGATTGCGGCCTGGTGACCAAATCAAAGAGCTTGTTAAGCTTCTCCTTCATGCCAAGGGAGGAGGTCACTACAGCCGACGCTTCCTTCGAGACCTCCAGAATCCTTCTGATCTCTGCGTCATTATCATCTGTGGCCATGATCTCGGGGTCGTCAAGATCGGCCAAAGAGAATCCTAGCAGATTTGTTGGATCTGATAGCTCTGATGGATCAGCGGTTGGACCAGGTGGAGTCGGCTGCGGTTTGGGAATCGGTACAGCAGAAATATTCGGCAGATTGGATAAGGTCCTCGCGGCTTGAGTTGATTGTGTCGGCTATAAAAATAATAACAAAGGGTAAGCCAATGCATCGAAAGACTTAGATACTTATGAAAGATCTACTCTTACCTCTCCAGTGGTCGATGCGTGTGGCGAACTCTCACCGCTCTGTTCTTTGGGCTTAGAAATCTTCTTGGCGGCTGCCTTTGTGTATTTTCGCTTCTTTTCTGAGATTTTATCGGATAAATCAATCATAGATGAAAAATGGTCGGAGAATTAAATGAAAGCCGATAAAAGACTTACTGGGTTGTTTTTGTTTTTCCAAGTCTAATAAAGAGGGGCTCTGAATTCCCAAAGATCCGGAGGCGTAGCTTGTAATGGCAGCTGATTGTTGCTGTTTTTTGGGTTGAATGTCACCCAATGGGTCTACAGCCACCTTTCCAGCCTTGTCCTGCACAAAAGTAAAGTTAGGTGCAAAGAAACTTCATGGAATGCGAAATAGGAGATTTGGACTCTAAAAGCCGATACCTCGCTAGAGACATCTACATTCGTATTAGTATATCCAGTCGAAGTTGCCTCGCTGCTAGAATCAGCATTAGATACTAGCGTCGGCTCCAAAAGGTTTGGGAAAAATTCATTAACAATGTTAGATGGAGACTTTGACCGATCTGAGCTTCGCAATGGTGACCACCACAGTATAGCCTCCTGCTCAAATCGGTGTTAGGGAAAAATGCGATAAAGATTGGACTTGCGGTCATCGGACACTTCAAGAACAATCTCGGCGACACGACATTACGGACTCTGGCCCTTGGCTCAAGCCGATCAAGAAGCTGAAGATTCGGAATCAATTTACCAAATCCCAGTTGTCTTGCATAAATGGATGGATGGTAGAATTCATATGATGGCTGGTATGTCCGATTCCTTATGTAGAGACCAGCATGAAGAATACAAGGAGAAATAAAGATTCTATACAAACTGAGGGTCTCCGAAGACATCTCAGAACTGTCGGCTTCAAGTCTAAGGAATGAAGGCCATGGAAAATCGGCCACTTGGCTATAGCTGAAAAAATCTCGCTGCCTCAAATCCGCGTCACTCAAATTAAGGAAAAAGGACATATATTTCTTTGAATCATTTCTTTGTTATTTTTGTCTCGCCACGAACACATAATGAAACGTTAAGCCAAAAGATCGGCTTGCTTGATCTTTGGGAATGGCGTTCTCGGATTGTCTTCTCTTGGGAAAATTGTATCTTGGTAGGTTCTAAGTCAAAGGTAATTTGAAGAAGCAACATAGCGGACTGAATAAACCATAAAGGACCTCCTCGTTACCTACGGTGAAGTCGGCAAAACCCGTGTAAAGCCGACTCTAATGGCATGCATCATCGGTATCTTGCTCAGGAATGTTTTCCAAGTGCAAGCCGACGACCCTCTACTAATCCTTGGCGATAGTCGATACACTTGAGTTGGTCCCAATGAAGCTCCACAAATGTAAATCGGTCAAGCCACAGGTTAAGGAAAGCAATGTGCTCCTCATCCGATACTAATCCATTTACTCTGTTATTATTGGCTATATACTTGGACCAGCCTTCACCTTTTGATCGGATAAGCTTATATTTGGGTTTGGCACTAAAGGCCGACACTTGTTCCCCGTCCGGTCTCAAGCAGCAGAGCTGAGCAACATCCAGCAAGGTTGGGCCGACCATACCAGTGCGAAATATAAAAGCATTAAAAGAGTCCGACCAGAAATAACAAGCCGTGGCCACTAAGGGCTCATGGCCTCTGGATCGGCTAAACTCAAGGGAATGCATTCTGCGATGCCCATTCTCTCCCAAGACTCTCTTTTACGGTGCTACTCGATTGTACGGGTTTTCCAACCTTTAAGTGCGATCGGCCAAGCCCTAAAACTCTTACTCAACCCTCAATATTATATCCTCTAGCCGATAAAGGAGACAAGTTACTTATTGGTCAATGGCTGTAGCTGCGTCTAAGTTTCCTAATGGACCGAGAAAGAATTGATCAACACTGTTGGGAATTGGGATAAGTACCTGAGAGGAATCCATTCAGCCGATCTTAGGTTGAAAGCCGATTTCAGTCAAAAGAGTTGGCGTGCCAGTGAGAACAAGGTGCAGAAGGAAGAAGCCGATTGCGAAATGCGTGAGAGCTCGAGCGCGTAAGAAATGACTGAAGTGGGGGCCGCATTTTATAGCATGGTGAAAATTTGAAGCGGCGGGAAGTGAATCTCAAAAGGCGCGAGTAGTTAAAACGCACTACCTGCATATCAGAGAATTACGGCGCGAATAAAGTGGCAGTTATTGAGCGAAGTTCAACAGTTAGCCGATTGAAAAAAGCCGATAAAATTGCGATTTTTGACAGATGACAAGTCATCTCTCAAAAATGGGGGGCATATGTTTGCACCAAAATTTGGTAAGTCTGATCGAAGTCGGCAATAAAGTCAAACATACGGAATTAACGGACAGGATGGAAAGGTTTGGAGATATTTTGGTAACGGCAAGATCTTTAAGGAAATAACTGTCCGAGATAAGGCCGATACGGATCAAAACTTGAAACGTGTTGTAGTCGGACACGATCGGCCGAAGGGTATAAAAGAAGGACCAGAGCAAGTTGCGAACAACAACACAATACAATCAACCAGCTTTTACTTTCTTCCTTCCTGTCGATTAGGAGTAGCTTTTGTAATTTAGTCTCTGTAATCAATCTTGATCAATAAAGTTGCGCATCGCCGATTGTTGATCTTCGTCAATTACACCCCAGGTTTGATTTGTTCTGATTTTGTTGTGCATCGTCTTCTTCAGAATCGATCTACCTTTATCCTCTGATTAGCCTTAATCGGCTAATTAGATTTACCTTGTTATCTCGATCTTGATCGGCTTCAAGCTGATTAAGTCTAAGCCGATTGATCTTTACGATCGGTTTTTGAGTGAATTTTATATTTTTTACCTTGTCGGTTCTGAGTCAAATCGGCAGCACGCTCTTGAACGGTGTTAAATGCGGTGTGTTCTTTGTCGAAACCCTACTTCAAATTTTTGACGTCAACACAATCCAAGATAAATATTCTCCGGGTAGAGATTTTGGAAAGTATGTTCGATCAATTCATCATCAGTCATATTCCTTCCTAACAACACTAATTAGGGTGCTCACAACATGAGTGAGGTCTGCATTGTATGCGGCCACAGATTCATATTCTTTGAATCCTCGTAGCAATCCACTTGTTACGGTTCTTATTGGCGAGAGACTGTCTTTGAGTGATTTTGGTTAGATGATCCCAAAGTTCACTATGTTCTTGGATAACAATAAGCTCTTGGTTGTAGTTCATACAGAAGTGGTTTTTGACATATACTGTAACATCCCAAAATTTGAGTTTTGGAATGTTTGAATTTGAAAATGAACCATTTGTATTTTTCCTTGAATTAATCGAAGCTTAATTTGAATTTTGTATTAATGAATGGATTTAATTTGACTAAACCATTCATCAAACAAAATATCGTAGTTGGGTTTATTATGCTTCAAGGAATTTTTCTGTATTTTTGGAGATTTTTCTGAATTTACCTGATATTTATTTGAATTTATTTGCTTTCATTTGAAATTCTGGAATTTTCTTAATTGAAAAATATTTTTATTTTAATAAAACCCACCTCGGGCTGAATCTCCCACAGCCTAGCCCATCTCCCCAAGCCCGCGGCAGCCCAGCCAACCCAAAACCCTAGACGCGCCGCCGCCCGAAACCCTAGCTGCGCCGTCACCTTGGAGTCTAGGTCGGACACGCCTCCCGAGGGCTATAAATGTCGTGCTGCACTCCCTCCAAGGATCTCCGTTGCTTCGTGCGTCCTCGCCAGAGTTCTCCACCACAGCCAAAGTATTCCACTGCCTTGTTCTCCGCCTTCGGTTGGTCTCCACGGACGCCATTTGCTTCTTCGCATTACCCACGAAGCCCTCTTCCCGATCTGCTCAAAGTCGCACCCGATCCGGTCCCGATTCGCCGTCCGTGGTGTTGTCTTCCTTACGTCTAGTGAAATAGCACCGCCGCCTTCGCCGTCGACCTGCTTTGCCTAGCTGTGGCCGTCCGATCCGTGGTGCACACTCCATATCACGCCACCTCCTTGATTCTCTACTGTCCGATCCCGCGCCGCCGCTGGATGTGCGATGCGTGGCCTGTCCGTGTGACCACCTGCGTCAGCATCCACCTCAGCCGCCGTCAGCGCCTACGTCAGCGTCCACCTCAACCGTCGTCAGCGCATTGTCAGTAGCCGCAGAGCCCACGTGTCAGCCGCATCATCCGTGACGTCAGCAGTGACGCAATAAACCAGATTTTCCTTTAGAAAAATAATTCCAGAATTTTTTTATTTTTCCCTGAATTTAATCTTTCGGAGATTCGTTCTCTTTCATACGAACTCCGATTGAGGCGATTCAAGTTTCTAAATTTTTCTAAAATCAAGCTCTATCTTCTAGAGCCATTATTTTCAATTTTGAGCTCGTTTGAGTCTCTGTTTATTATTTATTTGTTTTCTTTGGTTTCTTTTCCGGTAGACGCTAATCCCGAGGGAGCGAACGGAGACATTGAAGACCAAGACTCAGCACTAGATCAACAAGGCAAGTCTTAACCTTTGATCATATTGATCCTATGTTTGCAAAGTAATTTGTTTTATACAATTGCATGCTATTTGTGTATCAATGATTATTTCATGGGAATAGCTATATACCTAGTTGTTATTATGTCACCTTGATTATTGAGATGCCATGTATCCATTGTTAATCCTAGGTTGGGTCATTACTAGTTGGATATGATGATATTACCAATACTGGGTTATCGTAGTTATGCTTAGACATGCTTAGTTGTACGATAGGATTCATATCACATGTTGAATATTGATAATCATGACCTAATGAGATATTGAATTGTGGCCGATAGCCACTGCTTTAAAATTTGTTGTACCATGGCAGAGTTACCATTGGTCTTGGTTGAACGAATTGTTTTCCCTCGGGCAAGTGATCGTGCAGTAAAGGGGGTGCTTTCTAGCACATTGGGATGTAGATGTCTTGCTTGAGACAACTTAAGGATTTAATCTTGTGAGCCATTGAACTGGGCCTAACCGTACTACCACAAGTCTGGTATGGGACAGACCTAACTGATTAATTTGCAATGTCTAGCCTTGAGTACTGCCAATTGGTGGTGTGGGTTCTGGGATGGACGGGTAGATTCGCAAGACGCAAGAGGGGGCCCTGAGAGGCGAAACCTTAGTAGGCAGTATCGAGTTTGGACAGTGCATTGTAAAGGCTTTGTCATGATTCTCCGCCGACACACCAAAGGAAGTGTGTTTATCGTGTGGCAATATGAGAATTCATGTCTTGTGGATAAAGCTGTACAACCTCTACAGGGTGAAACTATTCGAATAGCCGCGTCCGCGGTCATGGACATGCCCGGGAATTTCACATGAGGTATAGAGTGTTTCATGAAATGTTGGATGGTACAATTAATGGGATGTGAACGGGGGAGTTCACTGTTGTTTTGTTGTCTAAAGTTATACTGTTGAATTTAGTGGTTTGATACTTGTTTTAGATGGTGTAGGGTGATGCCTTGCCATTCTATTCATGTTGTCTACCATTGATTTACGAGTTATTCATTATCTTTTTCATCAATATGCTTTCAATCTATTTACTGTATTTCAATTCAAGTTATTGCCTTCTACAAAAGAACCATATTTCTATCCTTTGTCAAGCCTGCATGAATATATTGCATCATTTCCCTACGGCTTGCTGAGTACTTTTTGTACTCACAGATTTACGCCTTTGTTGATCAGTTGCTGAGGAAGGACTAGGAAATAATGAATATCATGAGGAGAAATATTATGAAGACTACGTAGATTAGGAAGGCATTTCTCCATACGATTGCCTGTGGCATATTGAATGGCCCAAGTTATCTTATTTCTGCTGCAACAGTTTAATTGTTTCTTAAACCCTTAAGACATAGTTGTATGAACCTTGACCATAAGGTCATTTGCTCTTTCTAATAATAATTTTTGTTTTCTTAGTTAATTTATTGAATGGAATGATGTTTCATCTATATTTTCACTGTGTGCACTGGCGTGATCCTGAACTAACGCAGTATACACAGAGGTTTTCGGATTTGCAAATCCGGGTCCCGACGTATACCAGAGCCCATGCTCTGGCCGAAGCAATGGTGTACCCATTTGGCACAAGTGCGTGATGAAGGATACATGTAATGAGATGTGTTCTTGCCTCAACTGCCCACATAGGGTGGTTACTACAGTCACACTTCAACTCAGGAAATTCGCCCCTTGGCACAGTCCTAAACATGTTGTTGATCACTGTATAGCAACAACACATAATTATCACAAAATAATATAGGTACAATATGTACCGCATGAGTCAACACATGCGTTACGACAATAAAATGAGTTTCCAACCATTTCCATAATTTTCTATGAACTTCTTAGGTACAGAAAATATCCTCTATATATACTCAACAATATATGGAAAACAATTTTTGGTATTTAAATAAATCATAAACACTAACTTAAATAAACCAAAAAATATCTGAGGTTATTTTGCAAAAAATATCTAGGTGGAAGACCTCCTACTTTATTCCAAAAAGTCCTAGTCTCTTTTGCAAGAATTTGGTCCTAAAGGGCCCGTTTTCAATAAACCAATGACCTGCGTGTAATTCTCTAAACTCTGAGGGCTTTTCTGGTAGTGCGACAACCAGATCGGTTCCCACCCTGTTCATACACATCTATGCTTAGTCGGATATTTGCCGATAAAGAGAAGGAAACAAAAATGGGTTCATCATACGTGGATTTGATATCCGCGTGCTTGTCACGCTATAAAATGAGGCGCGTACGTTTACAACAGGAGTGAACATGAACACAGTAGTGCTCTGAAGTCTGAGCTCAACTCTTGGGTCTTGAGAGCAAATATGAGTCGTCGCCACGTACCTACTCCCGTTCCTACCGTTGCTTTGTTGCTCACCTTATTCTTGTCGTCTGCAACTTGGCCGGCAGCACCAACCGCCGCCGCAAACGAGACCGACGCCGACCGGGAGGCCCTCCTCTGCCTCAAGTCCCGCCTGATCTCCGATCCCACCGGCGGTGCCTTGGCAACATGGCGAAGCGGTGCATCACCAGACTTCTGCCGCTGGCGCGGCGTCTCGTGCACCAGAGCCGGGCGCGTCGCGGCGCTGGACCTTGAGGCGCACGGCCTCGCCGGCGACATCCCGCCGTGCGTCTCCAACCTCACCTCCCTCGCAAGGCTCCACCTTCCGTACAATCGGCTCAGCGGGCGCATCCCACCGGAGCTCGCTCGGCTCGCCGGTCTCAGCTACCTCAACCTCAGCTCCAACGCCCTGTCCGGCGCGATCCCAGCCGACCTACCGCTGCGCTGCACTAACCTCCGTGTCGTCGACCTGATGAACAACAGCATCCAGGGGAACATCCCCGCTGCTCTCTTCAACAGCTCGTCCATCCAAGTGATCAACCTCCGGTTCAACCTTCTCTCCGGTAACATTCCACCCTTCTCGTCCTCCTCGTCGAGGCTTCAGTACGCCTCCCTCACCAGCAACAGCCTCTCCGGTGAGATACCTCCGTCGGTAGGCAACCTCTCTTCCCTCGCCACTCTCCTGATCGCTTTGAACCAGCTGACTGGTAGCATCCCGGATAGCCTAGGTAGGCTATCTGGCATGCAGCAGCTAGACCTCACTTACAACCGTCTCTCAGGCACTGTGCCCAGCTCCATCTACAACCTGTCCGCGCTGACATATCTCGGCCTAGGAAACAATGGCCTCGTAGGAAAACTTCCTGCCAGCATGGGAAACACCCTCCCAAACATAAGGCGGCTGATGCTATCGACTAGTAGGTTTGAGGGAGAGATCCCTGCTTCACTGGCCAATGCTTCAGAACTTGAATATATATACCTCTCAGACAACTCACTGACTGGGGTGATTCCTTCTTTCGGGTCGTTGCCGAATCTGCGAAGCCTAAATCTGTTCTGGAACCGATTAGAAGCTGCAGACTGGGCTTTCCTCTCCTCGCTGACGAATTGCACGGAACTTGCAAGGATAAACTTGAATGGGAACAAGCTACATGGAGATTTGCCTAGTTCAGTTGCTAACCTGTCTAACAATTTGGAGCACCTAGTTCTCGGGTCAAACAACATAACAGGGACTATTCCTTCAGATATTGGGAACCTTGTTGGCCTTTCCATGCTTTACCTTGAGAATAATTCGCTAACTGGCCCTTTACCATTTTCACTCGGCCACCTTCAGAAGATGTTTGTCTTGAGCCTGTCATACAACAAATTTTCTGGACAGGTCCCAACATCCATAGGCAACATGAACCAACTAAGTAAACTCCACTTACAGAAGAACAATCTGAGTGGAAGCATACCTGCAGATTTAGCTAGATGCAAAAATCTATTGGCACTGAATCTTTCATACAATGCCTTCAATGGAAGCATACCTACACAACTATTTGGTAAGTTGAACCAGTTAAATTGGTGGCTGGACTTGTCAAACAACCAGCTCACACACACCATACCGACACAAGTTGGTGGCTTGATCAATCTTGGCATCTTGAACATCTCCAACAACAAGCTCTCGGGCCAAATCCCGTCCACCCTTGGATCGTGTGCCCTTTTGCAGTCGCTTCGCTTGGAAGGGAACCTCCTAGAGGGAAGCATTCCACAGTCCCTGATGAACTTGAAGGGCATTAAGGAGATAGACCTTTCTCGAAACAACTTATCCGGTGAAATCCCCCCGTTCTTCGAGAGATTGAGCACATTGCAATATTTCAATGTATCCTTCAACAACCTGGAGGGATCAGTTCCCACAAGCGGAGTCTTTGCTAATGCAAGCGAGGTGTCTGTCCAGGGAAACCCACGGTTATGTGCAAATTCCCGAATGCTACAACTGCCACGATGCTTTGCTCTCCATTCTAGAAGCAAGCATAAACCCCTTGTTCCAGTAGTGTTAGCTTCTGCATTTTCTGCTGCTGCCGTTGGTCTTCTCATTTTGTTATTCTTGAAGAAGAGGAGGAACAAGGCTGCACATCCCTTGTACGACGCATATGAGAAGCTGAAGTTGTCCTATGGTGAAATAAGCAAAGCAACAAATGATTTTTCTTCAGCCAACTTGATTGGTTCTGGCCGGTTTGGCAAAGTGTATAGAGGTAGGCTGACCAATGTAGAAGTTGCTCTAGTTGCTATCAAGGTGTTCAGGCTCGATCAACTTGGTGCATCAGATAGCTTCGTTGCTGAGTGCAAGGCCCTAAGGAACAGCCGCCACCTCAACCTTGTCAAAGTGCTTACAGCATGCTCTACTTATGATCCGACAGGAAATGAGTTCAAAGCTCTCGTACTTGAGTATATGGCAAATGGTAGCCTTGAGAGCCGGCTGCACGCTAAGTCTAACCAATATGGTGCTCTGAGTTTAGGTGAAAGGATAAACATAGCGGTGGGCATAGCTTCTGCAATAGATTACCTTCATAATTGGTGTGTCCCACCGATGGTTCACTGTGATTTGAAGCCAGGGAATGTCCTTCTCGATGACGACGATGTCGCCCATGTCTGCGACTTTGGTCTAGCAAGGTTCCGCTATGGTTGCTATTCTTCTGAAAATCCGAATAGCTCAACGAGCAGCTTGATCGGGTTAAGAGGGTCGATTGGATACATTGCTCCCGGTGAGTCAATTTATCGCATATGAAATTTTTAGTTATCTTATTTTTGTACATAACTTTCTTGTTCCTCTCCTTCTTATATGGATAATTCTTCGGTGATTATATTAATTAGATGTTTTTGAACTTGCAGAGTATGGTATGTGTAGCGAAATCTCACCCGAAGGCGATATCTATAGCTACGGTATTGTTCTTCTGGAAATGCTTACCGGGAAACGACCTACTGACGAAGTGTTTAAAGATGGCCTGACCTTACGCAAACTCGTAGAGGCGTCATTTCCGCATCAAACTGGTGAGATCTTGGACTCCAGTCTTACTCCACATATGGGAGGTGAGCATTTTAGCCAGATTCCGGAACGGGAACACCTTCGTGTTTCACAGGTGATGGGCTGCATTGTACAACTGCTAAACCTTGGTCTGTCGTGCTCTGAAGAATCACCGAAAGATCGGCCAAGCACACGAGAAGTTTATAGTAGAGCAGTTGAAATTAAAGAACATTTCTTCTCCTTTAGCATCTGAAGAAAACTTGTAAGTTAATTTTTGCAGGAGGTGAGATTCAGGAGAAGTGCTGAACAGGAGCAGTAATCTCACGTTCTGTCAAAAAAAAGTCCACCTGATGTATTGTTTCAGTTCTGTGCAAGCATAAAAAGATTTTAGTCCATATGTCGATGTAGGATGATTTTTGCTTCAATGTATTCATCATTACATAATACAGACCCATGTAATCACGTAAGCAGGATTCTATCTCCTCATAAGAGAAAAAAATGTTAGGATTTTATCAAAAAATGGTATGGTTGCTCCGTGTACCTTGCGATACCACCCCGAATGGACATTAATTTTACAACCGTAACTAATCAAGTTCTGAAACCATTCTAATAGCGATGGGAACATCACACAAGAAATTAAGTTGAAATCATTTTACTCAATCATATTATCAAGCGCTTCCACCATGCACTCCAAAATGGGACGACTGGATACGTGCCACTACAATCGTCACCGTAAGCTTTCAAAAAAATGCCACTGAAAAAAAAAATCTACATTAGCTATTTCCTGTTCAAAGCATATTGGTTACTAATAGTCCCTATAATAAAGACCGGAGGTTTCTTGGGAGGGGACGCTGTCCGCGTGTCGCTGGAGCCCGCTCGGCTCGAGCCGCGAGCCGAGCCGAAAAACAATTACGGACAGGTTCTTTTTTTATTTACGGATAGGTCCTTTTTAAGAAAAAAAATTACAATCGGGTCTTTGTCCGGAAAAAAATACAAATATGTCCTTTTTCCAAAAAAAAAAGAATATAAATTACGCTTTGGTCCTTTATGCGTTTTTAAGGCTTGTGGTCAGGTCCTTTTCCATAAAATAAAAATTACGTATAGGTCCTTTTACTTTATGAATAGATCCTTTTTCCCAAAAAGAATATATATTACGCTTTGGTCCTTTATGCGTTTTTAAGGCTTGCGCTCGGGTCCTTTTCCATAAAAACAAAATTACGTTTAGGTCCTTTTTCGCGGGGAAAAAACCCATTCGGATCCTTCTTCGCAAAAAAAACATACATTTTTCCCGTTTTCTTTACCATTACGTTTAAGCCTTTTTCCCGAAAAAAAAACCAACTTTCTCGTGTAAAAAGCAACGCCCGCGGCGTGGCACGCCGCGTATAGGTTGCTAGTATTAATATAGTTATAGAAAGCGTAACCTATTTTCCTAGACTTCAAGCAGTATAGCTTTCACTGCATGTTCTAATGGTTTTACATTATTGGTCTAGAGAGAATCAAAGTTTAATTACCAACGAGTTGCGAAATGCCAGTATGGTTTTGTCATATGATTTCTGAGTTTTTTCAAAAGTAATTCGTTGAGGTCGTGCATCTTTTTTTTATTTACCCAAAAAATATTAAACCATTATAAAGAAACTCTCAAAAATGCTAGTTCCTCCATATTTTACTAATATTGAGCCATAATGCCCTCGTCTTATTTCTCCTTACCAAGAGCACATGAGACCGAACAAACACAGAGGGAATTCCATGTGGGACAAGGCGGCAGCAGTTGCGCATGGCAACGACGGCAAAAACGCATCCATCCAACCAACTTTAGAAAACTATTGCTGAGTTGGGATAAGCATGTCAGATTGGAGTGGAATTAGTTTGGGTGGGTTTTGATGAAATCATCTGACCATAAAACCTGAGTTACATGCTATAAGCAAAAAAAACCCAGGGTTTCTACAGTTACACTCATAAACTTAAGGTTTTATCATATTTGCTCTAGTAAAAAGCAGAAGGCAAAAGGACCCTTTGAACAAAATATCCAAAGAAGTTCATGTTTCCTTGTAATGCTAATAGTCAAATAGATGGCGGTTCTTACTTAGTTTCGTGATGGTCTTTCCATATTATTACATAATATTTTTTAAAGGAAAATTTTGGCATGTACATTTCTCGAGGTAGTGTATAATTTGGGTCTATCTTATTATCGTTCAACACTGCATCAAGTCATATTGTATATATTCGTTATTCTATCGTTCAGGACGACTAGACATCCTTCTTGGTTGAAAATGGTTATCGGTTAGTTTGCTACCAAATTCATTCAACGCTACATCAAGTCATGTTGTATTTTTTTGTTATTCTATTCTTTGTTGAAAATGGTTATCGATTAGTTTGCTACCAAATTTGGTACCACCTAACAAAATTTTTAGTAACGCCGATAGAATCCAATGTTACACAACACTAAAATTTAGCTTGGCCACAGTCCAAAGTGCGTTCTTTTTTTTCCAATATTTTTCTTTGCTTAGGTTTTGAAAATACCAAAACTTTGGCTTGGCTCATTTGAGCCATCAACCAAATAGCCCCTTATTGACAGGAAGAGCATGGCATTGGTCGTCGATTTACCGGATACAGGAAAAAAACTGGTCAAATTTCTTGACCATAATTGCAATGACCATCGATGTGTCCAAACATCAATTATGCAAAGTCTAGATGGAAATTAAATTATCTCCCGATTTCGATAGACTGAGAAAAACATGTCGCTTCACAAACAACGACATTTCTGTCAGCATCTAACTTGACGACATCGGTATACTCTTGGTAATGCACAACCCCACTCGGGCGAGGATCCCATAGTAATATGACAGTGGGTTGGGTTGACATCAATGATGGAGTTGTGACCAATGGTCTTGGGTCAGCTATCGTGTTTTGAGTCCTCTGTGTCACTGAATAAATAGGATAATTTGGCAGCGCTTGCATTGGATCGAGTAGGCCCCCAGATGAAGCCAACTCCTGAGTAAAAGTTTTAACACTATTTGTCTGCGTTTCGAGCACCGGCAAGTAAATTTGTAAGTCAGAAGGGCCACGTGTTCCCTGTCCCTGAATGGTTAGACCCGAGAGCCCAAGGTGTATACTGGTTCGGGCCGAAAGTCCCTACTCCAGTTCGTTCGGTGGTGTTGTATTGCCTTAGGTGCGAGATGAGTGCACAGCGTTTAAAAGTGAGGTTGAGGCTTGAACACAAAAGTGTTCGTAAAGACCTAGCGAGAAGAGGAGATCTCAAAGGCGTGCGCGCATACTCTCACACTCTTCTTTCTTTTCGCCCTTCCCTCTCCCGAGACCCCGCCTCCCTTTATCTGAGTTGGAGGCGGGTTACATGGAAGTTGGGAGAGGAAGGATGAAAAACCTATGCCGGAGCATTAGTTCTTCGCCGGTGATTGGTCGTCGCCCGGTTTGCCCACGCCGGGTCGGTAGTCCTGGTGGGCAGGGTAGTTAACTGCTGCGTCGGGAAATGGCGCTTTGCCTCGTGAGCGGCGATAGTTGGCGTTGCGGTGTATGAGCGTTAGTCTTTGCCTCGGGAGAGCGTGCCTACGTATTATGCGTGGTCGGTTGATGGGACCGGAAGCTTGACTTGGCGGCCATTATACCATCTCGGGAAAGAGCCACTGCGCTCGTCTGATCCGCCTTGATCGATTCCTTCCGTGGGGCACGTGGCCAATGGCTGGTGGAGGCTCGTCGTGCGGCTTTTTGGTGGAGGTTGCCTTAGCTTGGTCGGGATTGGGGGATCCCGACCTGCCGCGGGGGTCGAGAGCCCTACTTGGTCGGGAATGCTTCTCCCGATCAGTCGGGGACGGGCGTCCTTAGTGGCCCCGCAGGTACTTTGGTCGGTAGAGGGCCTGGTGAAGCTCGTTAGGTCGGAGTTGGGCTTGAGGCAGCCCGCTTGTCACCCTGGGCCGTTGGGGTACCCCTGGTATGAGTATTCGTTAGTAGCCCCCGAACCCCCGAATGAGTTCGTCAGATAAGGTTGGGGGTTGAACTTGATTGCGAACGGTGATCGGGCCCGACTGGTCGGTCCGACCGACTGGTCGCGGGTTTCGCCAGTGTGCTAACGCGTTCGGCGGCTGCCGGAGGTGGCGGGGCATTCGAACCGCGGAAGCTTTTAATCGCCGTTGCGCATGCCGCGTATGGCTTGTCGCGCCTTGACCGTACGTCTTATTGGCGCCTCGGGTTACGGTGAAGGCGCCGTTTTCTGTGCTCGCATTTATTTTGGAGGCGTTCGATCTCCCTTTGTTTGGGTATATATATAAGGGTGCCACGCTTACTAGAACAATTGTCCCTCAAACCAAAGTCCTCTTTCATAATCCTCAAAATGGCTTCGAGGCATCCACTGATCTTCGGCTTTGGTGATGATGTCGAGGTGGAGGAAGAAGATCCCATGGCCGAGCTCTGGGCTGAGTACGACCAGGCGATGAACGAGCTCAGGGAGGAGGAAGAAACTGTAGCCCGAGGTATCGCCGCCGTCGACACGTTACTCGAGGCCGTTCCAAGGGTCAAGGTGGTAAGGAGGGCCCTCTTAGAGGCGATGGCGCGGAGCGCCGCCCGGTCTTGGCGGCAGCGAGGCCCGACGCGTCGATCATTGTCGATCGGCGGGCGGCGCCGACGGACTCGGGGTTAGTAGCCGCCGGTCGATCCTGCGACGCGCGGGATGCTCAAGATATGATACTTGGTGCTGAAATAGCTCACCCATATCATGTAGCTTTGCGTAGTGTTCGAGCCTGCCGGGTACCTTATGTAATATTGTAAAGTTCGAGCCTATCGGCAAATAATGAAATCTCCTTTTCCTTTATGAATGTCTTTGCGATGAGTTTGTCTCAGGCGCTCTTTTCGACTAACCCGGCCCTCGAGAACGGGCAATCAGTAAGTAATCGCTCTTTCCTGGGTGACGACCAGATCGTCATAGCCAGACCGTGCCTTGGTCGGCAGGGACGACCAGATGTCTCTCCGTGAGGTTCGAGTGTCTGAGTGCTCGTTTAACGTCGTAGCTAGACCGTACCTTGGTCGGCAGGGACGACCAGATGCCTCTCCGTGAGGTTCGGGTGTCCGAGTGCTCGTTTAACGTCGTAGCTAGACCGTGCCATGGTCGGCAGGGACGATCAGATGCCTCTCCGTGATGTTCGGGTGTCCGAGTGCTCGTTTAACGTCGTAGCTAAACCGTGCCTATTCGGTAGGGACGACCAGATGCCTCTCCGTGAGGCTCAGGTTTCCGAGTGCTCGTTTAACGTCGTAGCTAGACCGTGGCTTGGTCGGCAGGGACGACGAGATGCCTCTCCGTGAGGCTCGACTGTCCGAGTGCTCGTTTAACGTCGTAGCTAGACCATGCCTTGGTCGGCAGGGACGACGAGATGCCTCTCCGTGAGGCTCGGGTGTCCGAGTGCTCGTTTAACGTCGTAGCTAGACCGTGCCTTGGTCGGCAGGGACGACGAGATGCCTCTCCGTGAGGCTCGGGTGTCCGAGTACTCATTTAACGTCGTAGCTAGACCGTGCCTTGGTCGGCAGGGACGACCAGATTCCTCTCTGTGAGGTTCGGGTGTCCGAGTGCTTGTTTAACGTTGTAGCTAGACCGTGCCTTGGTGGCGGGGGCGACGGATGCCTCTCCGTGAGGTTGGGTGTCGAGTGCTCGTTTAACGTCGTAGCTAGACGGTGCCTTGGTCGGCGGGGCGACGGATGCCTCTCCGTGAGGTTCGGGTGTCCGAGTGATCATTTAACGTCGTAGCTAGACCGTGCTTTGGTCGGTAGGGACGACCAGATGCCTCTCCGTGAGGTTCGGGTGTCCGAGTGCTCGTTTAACGTCGTAGCTAGACCGTGCCTTGGTGGCGGGGCGACGGATGTCTCTCCGTGAGGTTCGGGTGTCCGAGTGCTCGTTTAACGTCGTAGCTAGACCGTGTCTTGGTCGGCAGGGATGACCAGATGCCTCTCCGTGAGGTTCGGGTATCTAAGTGCTCGTTTAACGTCGTAGCTAGACGGTGCCTTGGTCGGCAGGGACGACCAGATGTCTCTCCGTGAGGTTCGGGTGTCCGAGTTCTCGTTTAACGTCGTAGCTCGACCGTGCCTTGGTCGGCAGGGACGACCAGATGCCTCTCCATGAGGTTCGGGTGTCCGAGTGCTCGTTTAACGTCGTAGCTGGACGACACTCTTTTTACGTCGTAGTTGGACGTGGGGCATCCATCCCGAGTCCTCGTCTGTCGAGGGTAGCTGCGAGAGGAGTGGCCGCCGTCTATCCCATGCGTATACACCCCGTCCGCAGGTGTGGGACTGGAGGGTGGCGGCAGCGTTTACCGCGTTGGTTTGAGCGCCGTGCTCGTGGAGCTAAATAGCGGGTGGTCGAGTGGGTCCTAGGAGGTCTCGCCAAGGGGACCCTTCCGAGCGGACGGTCCCGAGTAGGGTGTCGGGCCCACGTGGGCGACCCATAAAAACCTTTCTTCACTCGATCCCGTATCGGACCCTGGGTCATCCGCCGACCCAGAGCACAGCTGGCTGTCGCCCATTGATGGGCTCCCGGGAGAGTGTGAAGTATGGTCTCGGACGCGAGTTTTGGCAATTGGGCGTCGGCCCGGTGGCCGAGGCCAGCTGGGCTCGCCTCGCACTCGCCCCTCGCTCAATTTTATTTGGGCGGCCTTATGCCCACTTGGTGGGATCAGCCTTTAGAACCCACAGCTTTCGGCTGGGCCCTTGGCGTGAGCCATCGAGTTCTTGCCGTTTTGGGGCGCGGCGACCCAAGGGCCTCGCCGCGCATACAGGGCAACCGTCACAGCCAAAAGGTGGAGGCCGAGAGGTCTCGGGATCTGTGCCCGGCGGTGTCTTACGGTTCTTGCGGTCTTATGCGGATTAAATGCGAGAGGAATTGGAAGCAGGCGTTACCTAGCACGGCGAGCGAGGCGTCTTGCGACGCCTCAGCGAGGAGGTGTGCGCTTGATTGGCGCCGCTCGGGTCGGCGCCGCTTCGATGGGCGCGCAGCGAGACGAGGCGTGCCACGGCGCTTCATGCGAGAGGTGTCTTATTCGGTGTCGCGCCGCTTGGCGGCGTCTGTTTGGCTAAGCGTCGCCCGGCTCCTATAGATAAGTGCGGGGCATTTGAGCAAACCCCTTGCCTTTGCCTTCCCGTCTTCCGCATTTGCACGAGTCAAGAAAAAGACGCAAGAGCAAAAGAGAGAAAAAGGAGGAACCTCAACTTTCTCCTCTCATCTTCTCACCACTTCTCTCGGAGATGTCATGGCGGCGTGCTCCATCCGGGCCAGCCAGCGCTCGGGTGCAGTAAAGAAGGGTTCTGCCTCGCAGGATATCTCGAGGTGGAAGTGCCGGCCGGGGCCGCCGCCCCGCTCGAGGACGGCGAGTCGTGGTGCCGCCTCTTTCTTGGCGTGGATTCGGGCTCCCGCGCACCGTTCGTGCGCGGCGTCTGCACCATTACGAGGCGAAGGTGCATCATCTCAACCCCAGCGGGTCCTTCATATCGCCATCTTCATCACACTCGTGAAGCCTTCACGGGATCGAGCCCCCAGGCGGCGTGGAGCATTTCTTCGAGCCCGGCGAGAAAGACAAATCCTCGGATGTATCGGTGCACAGCCGGAGGTGTGGCTTTCGGTGCGCCGCGGGCGCGCGATCGATTATATTGACGTGAAGCGCCATCGTCCAGCGGGGTGGCACTCCGAGTGGCTTCGCCAGAACTCGGGGGACATCGCTCCCGGCTACACCGGTCGGCTCCCGGAGATGAAGCCCTCATGGGGCTGGGGGGCCAAACGGAAGGAAAGGAACCGAGTGGAGGTGATAACGGACCAAATCAAGGCCCAGAAGAAGCGGGGTCTTACTGGTGACGTCGTTGTGCGCGCATTCATGAAGATGCGCATGCAGCCTCTCATGGATCGACCGTTCCCTATGTTCAAATTTGAGGGACCAATCGACCCGGCAAGGATGATGGCGGAGGAACTCCCCTCGTCGGAGGTCAGGGCGCGGGTATCCACCGTTATGGGCGGAAGCGCGACCGAGGTGGTGGCCGATCACCCCGAGCCGTTTTCGGCTCGAAATCTGCCGAACCTGGTAATTTGAGTGTAGCTTTCTTTCTCCTTTTTTCTTCTCCCCCTCAGTGTTGGTGTTTTTTCCTGATCGAGGTTTTTACGCTCCCTAGGGGCTCGGCGGGATGGTCTCGAACCGCTTGCGGGGAGAAGGGGCGTCTTGATAAGAGCAGCGAGGGCGTATCGGAGACCACTGCTGCGGTCGACCTCCACCGGCCGATGGAAACCGGGCGGAGATCCGTACCACGGTATCTGTCCGATCGTCGGCCGCGAGGATCGATCGAAGTCGGCGGGAGCGGCGCACAAGTGCCGCCAACGCCGTACCCCAAGCGGAGATGTCCCCGGTCGGATCGTCCTGAGGGAAGTGGAAGGCCGACTCGCCCCCGCAAGGAGGACCAACGAAGAGGGTGCGCGCGCGCGCATCCGGTCGGCGCGATTAGTGTCCTTTCTTCGACTTTGGTAGCGATAGGGTAGTGCGGGCAATATTGCGATCGCCCGTGGCGCTGATGTTTACTCGGGGTAATCGCAAGCTGCGACCCAAGCTTAACATCGCGCGACCGACCGAGGAGAGCGGAGCGCGGGTCGAGGAGATCTTGGCGCTCAGACCGGTCGAAGTTCGCGGCGGCGGCGTCGGGTGTCGGTGGAAGCGGCGGCGGTTCTGAGTCGGTGGTCGAGCGGGGCGGCAGCCGATCGTCCTTGGCGAGCCAGGTCTCCCTCCTTTGGTCGAGGGAGGTTGGGAAGAATTACCGCGGCCGCCGCCAAGGAGCCCGCCGGCGGATGCGGTCCGGCTCCCCAAAGCGGTGGTGACCCGCCGCCCGAGGCCGATTGGAGGCGATCCGAGTCAGTCGATCCTTCCAGAATCGCGGGGGGAGGTGCCGAGTGACCTCCCTCAGGCGCAAGCCGTCGGGGCCTGCCCAGGCGGCTCTGACCTGCCGCCCCCGCCTACACTAACTTGGTCGGTGGGCGGCCAACTCGGCGGGCCGACCATCTCGATGGACGACCTGGCGGAGGGCCGCTATTGGGGTGTCCTTCGAGATGGTATCGAGCGCATCGTGGCCAAGACCAGGCAGATCCAGGAGGACCTGGCTCTCGCCCTCGAGAGTTCGGTCTTGGACACGATTCGACAAGATTCTTCCGATTAGCTGGTAAGTCGTCGAGACTTGTCTCTTCCGACTTTTAGCAGGTTCGTCGTGAGCTAATGGAGTGTTGCGCCTTGCGGCGCTGCGTGCCCTTCGGGGACAAGTCGCGGTTCATCAAGGCGCGCACGGTGGAGGCTAGCCGCCGGCGAGGCGGCGGACCGGCTCGCCCGAGCTGCGTGGCGCTTCGGGAGGCCACGAGCCATGAGCAAAAAACGGCGGAGGAGGCTCACGAGAGCGCTCGATCCGCCCAAGTCTGCTTGAGGCGCCAGCGAGCGGTCTTTGGCTGCGTGGGTGGCGAGCTCGAATCCCTCTTGCGAGGCGGCGATGCCAGAGATCTGGCGTGGCCGGGAGGCGCTGCTGATCGGAGGCGGCCGACCCGGGCGAGTGGCCCGGTCGGGAGGCGCCAAGCTAGTGCGGCCTTGGCGCGCCGCCAGCGAGGCAGCCAAGTCGATGGCGATCTTCGCCATATGGAGAGCCGCGGCGGTAAAAGCTCGATCTTTATGTTGACTCTGCATCGATGGTTTGTGGGCGCGTTCTCGACACGACCCGACCCGCGAGTTCGAAGAGCCTTGGTGACGCCGTGGAAGCGCGAAAGCGCCTGCGAGCTCGTGACATGGCGGTCACAGCCGCGGGGCCTTGATGCGGCGTGAAGGGCGCCGAGGTGGCGGACCGAATGGCGCGGTGGAGGCCCGCCGAAGGGTCGGCGAATGTCTGCGATCGGTGCTCGGGCCGTGGCGGGCCGGCGCACTTGCCACCGTCTTGGCTCGAGTGCGGGCACGTCGAGAGTCGCGATGACGTGGGTTCCACGCTTGGAGCCTCCTCGGCGTTGGTCAACACCATCTCCTATTACGATGGCATCGATCTCACGGTGGTGGCGGCGGTGTTGCGGGAATCGGACCGGCAGCGAGATCGGCGGGCTCGAGCTCAAGTCGGCGCTGCCTTTCGGGAGATCGCCGACCACATCTCGCCGTGAGTGCCCTCCAAAAGAATAGGAGAAGTTAGATCGTCCCCTTTATTGTAAAGACTATTGTATGTAAATAATCTTAAAACTTAGCAAGTTCCAGTATGCCTCTTGCCCTCTTTTATGTCGTGGTGAGCGCTTGACCGACCATAGCTTTAAGGACCGTTGGGGTTGCTTATGCGTAGGTCGGGTCACTCTGGGAAGGGCGAAGAGGATAGGAACTTTGGCTACGCAGCATTCACACGCACTTGTGAGGGATAGGAGTGTTCCCGACCGACCAAAGGTTGCTCCGCTCGGGCACTTCCTTCTTCCGCTAAGTGCTACTTCGCAACCATAGCCGCTGGGGCGTAGGCCGTAGCACTCGGGTCGAGAGGGTTACCGCTCGGGAAGGACCTAGTATTGGTGGTCACCGACCGCATAAGCGTGAGTTAGGTGTGTTTGCGCGGGAGGAGTGTTCCCGACCGACCAAAGGTCGCTCCGCTCGGGTATTTCCTTCTTCCGTGAAGTGCTACTTCGCAACCATAGCCGCTGGGGTGTAGGTCGTAGCACTCGGGTCGAGAGGGTTACCGCTCGGGAAGGACCCCGTGGCTGGCCGGGTCACCTACCCGATGGCGCCCGGCCGGAAGCAGCTGAGCAGGCGCCAGCGGCAGCCCGGCGTCGCCGGCGACAGTGCTCGGAAGGAAAGGTAAAGACGATGCAAGGAATAAGGAAGGAACTTAGGGATAGAATCGCCTTAACTTTTCTATGTTCCATGCGTTAGAGAGGACATGGCCATCCGCGTCCTTGAGTCGAAAGGTGCCGGGTCGAAGAACCTCCACGACAGTGAAGGGGCCTTCCCAAGGTGGCGAGAGCTTATGCCTGTCTTTGCTGGTCTGGACCCGGCGCAGGACCAAGTCGCCAGCTTTGAAGGATCGCCCTCGAACCTGACGGTTGTGGTAACGTCGTAGAGCTTGTTGATATTTGGCGATCGTAGAATGGCCACATCGCGCCTCGCCGGTGGTCGATGGCGTCTTGTTGTGAGATGAGCCCCCGAGCCTCGTCGAAGGCTTGTAAACTTGGGGCGCCGTATTCCAGATCGGTTGGCAAGACAGCTTCGGCACCGAACACCATGAAGAATGGCGTAAACCCGGTCGCCCGAGTTGGCGTGGTCCGCGAGCTCGAGGGCGGAGGTAGCTCGGCCACCCATCGCCCGTGAAATGCTTGATCGGATGAAGATCCGTGGCTTGAGCCCTTGGAGGATCATGCCATTCGCGCGTTCGACCTGGCCGTTAGTCCGCGGATGGGCTATGGCTGCCCAATCGACGCGGATGTTGAAGTCGTCGCAAAACTCGAGGAATTCCTTCCCGTGGCTGTGTCCGTTGTCGGTGATGATAGAGTTAGGGACTCGAACGGAAGGCGATGTCTTGAAAGAAAGTGGCTGCTGCACCGGCGTGGCGCTCACACCGCGGCAGCCTCTATCCACTTGGTGAATTTGTCCACGCGACAAGGAGGTGAGTAAAGCCCGGCGCCTTCTTGATGGGCTCGACGGTCGAGTCCCCAAGCGCAAATGGCCATGTGATGGGGATCGTGCGCAAGGCACGGTGGCGAATCGTCTGGGGCGAAGAATTGGCATCCTTAGCGGTGCGTACAATCTGCTCGGCGTCGGACACGGCGATCGGCGATAGAAACCTTGTCGAAGGCTTTTCCTACCGAGGACCGGCGCAACATGGTGACCGCAGACCCCGCCATGGATATCGAGCAGCAGCTGTTTCCCTTGGTCGGCCAGGATGCACCTATGGAGGACTCAAGAGGGACTCATTTTGTAAAGGTCTGGCCCGACCAGGATGAAGGATTTCTCCTGACGGGCGAGGCGCCGGGCCTCGGTCGGGTCGGAGAAGCGATCCGTCCATCGGGCGGTCGATGAAGGGCTTCCTCGATCGGATTGATCGTTAACACGCTGCGGTCGACCGGCACGATCACGCCGACCGCGCAGCGTCGAGTAGCCGCGCTGGCGGTCGGAAGGCGCTCGGCCACTGGGTCCATCCGGACGAGAAGGCAATGAAGGTCGCGACGAAGATCCTGGGGCGGCTCTGCTTTGGAGGCAAGATTGGCTAGGTGTCGGCCTCACCGTTGTAGCATTGTAGCTATGGTGGAGTTGAAACCCTCCAACCGTTCCTCGAGCTTGCGCACTTCTCGACAGGACGCGGCCATCCGGGTGTCTCGGGGCTCCGCAGCCTTCATGACCTGGTCGACGACAAGCTTGGAGTCCCCGTGGACGTAGAGTCGGCGAGTGCCGAGGTCGGCAGTGATCCGGAGACCGTTGACAAGAGCCTCGTACTCGGCGATGTTGTTGGTCACATCGAAGAGCAGCCTGATCACGTATTGAAGTCGGTTCCTGAGTGGGGAAACAATAACAACTCCTGCGCCTGCGCCGTTCTTGGTATAGGATCCATCGAAGTACGCCGTCGATGCTCGGGTCTTGAGTCTTTGGTGGTGCACGGCTTGGTCCACTCGGCGACGAAGTCGGCGGGGCCTTCGACTTGATCGCCGTTCGAGGCGTATGATATCTTTGTGACCGCGAGCTCGAGTGCCCACTTGGCTATCCTTCTGGCGTCGCGGTTGTGGATGATCTCGCCGAGTGGCGACGTGGGCACCACGATGACGGGGTGCTGGTCGAAGTAGTGGACCAACTTCCTCTTTGTGATGAGTACTGCGTAGAGCAGCTTCTGCACCTGCGGGTACCGAGCCTTCGACTCGGAAAGCACCTCGCTGATGAAGTAGACCGGCCGTTGTATCTTGAGCTCACGGCCTTCTTCCGCTCGTTGCACCACGAGGGCGCGACCGACAACGGGTCGTGGCGCGATGTAGAGAACAGCAGTTCGCGGTCTTGCGGCGGGGCCAGGGGTGAGGACAGGAAGGCCTTCAGCGGGTGAGGGCCTCTGAGCCTCTGGGTCGGTGAAGCGGTCGGACTTCTTAGCGACTGTGAAGCGGCATCCGCGCCGCCAAAGCGAGACACGAAATGGCTCAAGGCGCAAGGCATCGGTTAGCCTTTGGACCCCTTTCGGGTTGCCGACCGGGCCCATCCTTGTGATCGCGGATCTTCTCACGATTGGCCTCGATGCCGCGCTCGAGCGATGAAACCGAGGAGCTTTCCCTTGGGGACCCCAAGGCGCACTTCTCGGGGTTGAGCTTTATCTTGGAACGCGGAGATTTGCGAAAGTCTCTCTAGGTCGGTGATGAGGTCGTCGGCCTTCTTGGTCTTTCTGACGATGTCGTCGGCGTGACGCCTCAATGTTGCGGCCGATCCGGTTGTTGAAACACGTTTGCATACATCATTTGGTATGTAGCGCGCTGCATTTTTAGACGAGCGGCATTGTCACGTGCGAGCAGGCCAAGCGGGTGATGAAGGAGGTCGCGGCTGGTCGAACTCCTTTAGCGATATCGGTGATAGCCGAGTAGGCATCCAGAAAGGAAAGGAACTCGCACCCCGTAGTGGAGTCGATGACTTGGTCGATGCGGGGCAAGGGGAACGGGTCCTTGGGACATGCCTTGTTCAGACTCGTATAATCAACGCACATTCTCCATTGCCTATTCTTCTTTTTCACAAGTACAGGGTTGGCGAGCCACTCGGGGTGGCGCACCTCTTTTACAAACCCTGCAGCCGAAAGCTTGGCGATCTCCTCCCCTATGATCCTGCGCTTCTCTTCGTCGAAGCGGCGCAGACGTTAGACGACCGGCCTTGAGCATGGTCGGATGCCTAAGGAATGCTCGGCGACTTCCCTCAGAATTCCTGGCATGTTGGAGGACTTCCATGCAAAGATGTCGTTGTTGGCGCAGAGGAAGTCGACGAGCGCGCTTTCCTATTTGGCGGAGGCGTGGCTCCGACCCGCACGGTCTTAGTCGGTCGCGGGATCGACCGCAACCTTCTTCGTGTCCTCAGCGGACTTGAAGGATCCCGCCCCTGACTTGCTAGACTCAGGGGCGGACTCGGAGGCTTCCCTCCGGAGGTTGGCGAACTCGGCGGACGCGATGACCGCCGAGGCTAGCTCGCAACTGCTTCGCTCGTAGTTGTAAGCAAGCTGGAAGGACGAAGCCACCGTGATGACTCCTCGTGGCACAGGCATCTTGACTTGAGATAGGTGTGGCGGGGACCACCATGAACTTGGCATATACGGCCTCCCGGGATGGCGTGGTAGGATTCGGAAAATCCATGACCTCGAAAGTGAGGGTCTCGCGCGGAAATTTTCCGGTCCTCCAAAGGTGACGGCGGTCGACCTGCCTGGCGGTTGGGCTCGCCGCCGGGGATGGCGCCGTGGAAAGGTGCCTTGCTCGGTCGGAGACTCGGCGAGGACCCCATGGCGTCGGCGTCTCAACATAAGGATGTTGAGACGCTGCCATCGTCCATTAGCACCTTTGTGAGGCGCTTCTTCCCCACAATGGGGTCGACCACAAGCGGGTATCTCCCCGGCTGCGGGACATAGTCGGGGTGGTCAGTCCGATCGAAGGTGATCGGGGACTCCGACCACCGAAGATATTGGGGGACGACTGGTGTGGCGGTATGGACCTCGCGGTAGGCGAGCTTGAGCTGACCCTTGTCGGCGTAGCATGCCGGTCCGCCAAAGATCATCAGGCAGCCGTCGGGTTTAGGGAACTCGTCGTCTGCCATCTTCTCCGTGGCCCGTGGGGCTGGGGCCGGCTTCTTTCCTTTGCCCCGCGGCGTCGTGGGGGTGCCGGAGAGGAAACGCCTTAAGACCTCGCAGTCCCGGTACTTGTGTTTGACGGGAAATCCGTGGTGTGGGCACGGGCTGTCCATCAACTTTTCGAAGTGGTCGGGAACGACGGTCGGTCGCGCCTGCTGCTTGGCAGGGTGGTCGACGACCGCGACCACTTGGACCTCGCGAACCTGTTTTCCGTGCTGCCTCCGCTTGTCAGAGCGGTCGGAAGGGGACCCGTTTGGACCCCGGGTTCTTGCTTAGTCTTGCCATCTTCGAAGATGGCCCCCACAGCCTCCTCGTCGGAGGCGTGGTTGGTGGCAATGTCCAGAAGCTCCTTGATGGTTCTGGGCTTAACGCAACCCAGTTTGTGCACCAAGGCCTTGCAAGAGGTGCCGTAGATGAATGCTCCCACGACGTCGGCGTCGGAGATGTCGGGGAGCTCGTTGCATTGACGGGAGAAGCGCCGGATGTAATCTCGGAGAGTTTCTCCTGGCTGCTGCTTGCAGCTCTTCAGGTCCTAGGAGTTTCCAGGGCGCTTATAAGTGCCCTGGAAATTACCGACAAAAAGGGTCTTCAAGTCGGCCCAGTTCCTGATGGTCTTTGCGGGCAAGTTCTCGAGCCAGGCTCGAGCCGAGTCCGCGAGGTAGATAGGGAGGTATTGGATGATGAAGAGGTCATCCGTCGCTCCTCCCGCCCGGCACTCGAGCCGGTAGTCTTCGAGCCATACGCCGGGGTTCGTGGCCACGGTGTACTTGGCTATATTGGTCGGTGCCCTGAATCTGGCGGGGAAATCCGCATGGCCGATCCCTTGACAGAAAGCTCGTGGTCCCGGACCATCGGGGCTTGGGCTGCGATTGTGGCGGCGTTCGCTGTTCGCAACACGCGAGTGGGCGGCTTCGTCCACCGCTTTTCTTCGCGCCTCGAGGGTGGCGCGGGCGTCGTAGTCATCGCCGAGGCGCTGGCGCACCGAGTGCGCGAGCTGAGGTTGTTCTTGATGTGCGCCACCTTTGCTTTGGACCAGCCGGGCCCGAGGTGGTGCGGGTCCGCGGCGCAGGTGGCGCCCGAATGGTGAGGGCGGAGGCTTGCATGTCTTTGCCTGCAGACGCTCCACCACCCGGAGATTGCAGTGCGTGGCTTTGGCCTCCGGTCGTCCGGCTCGGGAAGGCCTCGGAGATCGCATCGCGGTGCGGCCACGTTCGACTCGTGTGGGGAAAAAGCGAGGTCATCGATTCCTCCACCGGCTTGTGGCACACGGCGTCTTGGCGCTCGCGCGCCGCCAAGCACCGATGGGGCTCGGGCTCATCTGCTCGAGTCGGCACGAGCTTATCGAGCTTCGGCCCTTCGGTCCTCCGGCTCTTTCTTTACGGCCCGAAACTCGGCGCTGGCGAGCTTGAGCGCTCGGTAGCCTTCAGCGGCTGGTATTCCTCCTCCCGCACCTTAGTGCGCTGGATGGGAGCCCCGTGGCCGCGGGGTTACGGTCGAGTTGATTGTGCCCGCCATGTTGCACTCACGAGTGCCGTCATGGGCGGTTTGCTCCGTGTCGGCTGGAGTCGTGGTGGAAGAATCTTCCAAGAGTGGTGAGCGAGGCGGCATTTAGCCGCCATAGCCTGAATTGTGAGCTCGTGGGAGGCGGCGTGGTCGTCCTCCGAGCCCTCGGTGCTACCGCCAAAGACGGCGGGGCACTCGTTGGGCTCGGCACAGGGCTGCAGGGGGGCCTCAAGCCGTAGGCCGGCGAGGTTGTCGGAGATGGAGCCACGCTTGCGGGCATCGGTCTCGATGGCGGCGGGTGGCGAGCTCACCCGTTGGAGTGGCGATGAAGTCGAGGGCCGGGCGGATTCGGCCCCAGCGTGAACGCGCCGTCGCAGGTGAAGAAAACCATCAGGGAGATGAATGGGAATCCGGAGATGTCGATGAAGACGCGCGAAGCCCCTACCTAGCGGGCCAACTGTTGGCGTTTCGAGCACCGGCAAGTAAATTTGTAAGTCAGAAGGGCCACGCGTTCCCTGTCCCTAAATGGTTAGACTCGAAAGCCCAAGGCGTATACTGGTTCGGGCCGAAAGTCCCTACTCCAGTTCATTTGGTGGTGTTGTATTGCCTTAGGTGCGGATAGTGCAACGCGTTTACAAGTGAGGTTGAGGCTTGAACACAAAACTGTTTGTAAAGACCTAGCGAGAAGAGGAGATCTCAAAGGCGTGCGCGCACATACTCTCACACTCTTCTTCGCACTCGCCCTTCCCTCTCCCAGAGACCCCTGCCTCCCTTTATACAGTTGGGGGGGCAGGTTACGTGGGAAGTTGGGAGAGAGAAGGATGAGAAACCTATGCCGGGAGCATTAGTTCTTCACTTCGGTGATTGGTCGTCGCCCGGTTTGCCCACGCCGGGTCGGTAGTCCTGGTGGGCAGGGCAGTTAACTGCTGCGTCGGGAAATGGCGCACATGCCTTCGTGAGCTGGCGATAGTTGGCGTTGCGATGTATGGCGTTAGTCTTTGCCTCGGGAGGAGCGTGCCTATGTATTATCGTGGTGGTTGATGGGACCGGAAGCTTGACTTGGCCAGCCATTATACCATCTCGGAAAGAGCCACTGCTCGTCTGATCCTTGATCGATTCCTTCCGTGGGGCACGTGGCCAATGGTGGTGGAGGCTCGTCGTGCGGCTTTTGGCGGAGGTTGCCTTAACAGTCGGGATTGGGGATCCCGACCGCGCGAGGTTGAGAGCCCTACTTGGTCGGGAACGCTTCTCCCGATCGGTCGGGGACGGGCGTCCTTAGTGGCCCCGCAGGTACTTTGGTCGGTAGAGGGCCTGGTAAAGCTCGTTAGGTTGGAGCTGGGCTTGAGGCAGCCCGCTTGTCACCCTGGGCCGTTGGGGTACCCCTGGTATGAGTATTCGTCACTATTGGTTATCATCGGCTTAAGGGTCGTGACCAGAGCCGAGGACTGGTTAATCAGGGTGTGGTATGCAGATTGATTAATCATAGCCAATAATTTAGCCTGAGTAGGCATGCATTGACTTACCAGGCTATTTGCGACCCCTGCATCGCCAAGGGCGTTGACCATCGACAATGCGGTCTTCAGCATGATGCCGCTTCGGTTTTTCTGGCAACAATCCAGCATCATATCTTCCAGAGCAGCTTTTCTATCTTCAATTTTCTTACGCTGTTCTGGCGTTAAATCGTCCAATGAAGGGACGATTATGGCTTCGGCGTTGAGGTCGGACGGCGGACTTCTCTTGCTGGATTAAGACATTTTCGAGTCCCACCGAGCATGCCAAGAGTGTGTTGGCGCCAAAAACTTTAAGGAGGGTTAATCGGCCACAACACACCTGACGAACACCGAGTTCTGTGGTTCGGGGCGTGCCAACCAATTTGATCCTGCAATCGGTAAGATAGATTGATAATCCGCTTAAAGCCGATCAGATCACAACAATCGGCTTAGATCTAAACAACCAAAAAGCCGATTAAATTAGAAAGTAACGATAAGTCTAATTAACTGCTTAGGGCTAATCTGATGGTAAAGTTAGATCTTTTTCGAAGAAGGCGATGCGCAACAAAATCGGGGAAAATCAAACCTGATGGTGTAATTGATGAAGATCAACAATCCGCGATGCGCAACTTTATTGATCAAGATCAAATTACAAAGATTCTAAATTACAGAGGCTACTCCTAGTCGACAGAAAAATAAATAGAAGTCATGCGAGTTGATTGATTGGATTGTGTTTTTTTCTCGCTTGCCCTTGATCATATTTTATAGCTATCGGCCGATCGTATCCTTCTCTAACACGCTGCCAAACACGATCCGTATCGGCCTTAATCTGGACGGTTTGTCCTAAAATATTGATCATAACTAAAATCTCGGATATCTTTCCATACTAGATATCGGCTACAATATCTCAATCCTTAACCTGACAACTTTGACTATCCTTGTCAAATCTTGGTGCAAACACTGTTCAAAGCATATGGTTACTAATATTAATATAGTTATAGAAAGCGTACCCTTTTTTCCTAGACTTCAAGCAGTTTAGCTTTCACTGCATGTTCTAATGGTTTTACATTATTGGCCTAGAGAGAAACAAAGTTTAATTACCAACGAGTCGCGAAATGCCAGCATGGTTTTGCCATATGATTTCTGAGTTTTTTTTCAGAAGTAATTCGTTGAGGTCGTGCATCTTTTTTTATTTACCCAAAAAATATTAAACCATTATAAAGAAACTCTCCAAAATGCTAGTTCCTCCATATTTTACTAATATTGAGCCATAATGCCCTCGTCTTATTTCTCCTTACCAAGAGCACATGAGACCGAACAAACACAGAGAGAAATCCATGTGGGACAAGGCGGCAGCAGTTGCGCATGGCAACCACGGCAAAAACGCATCCATCCAACCAAATTTAGAAAAATATATCGGGGGAATGGCGTTTTAGAGAGTTTTTAAAGTCTGCAAATAGTCTTTTCCAAGCCTGATGGTTGTAGTGACATTTCTCAAATTGGTGACAATTGCAATGGCATCTATCGAAATTTCCCTATCTAAATGGACCTTGACATCCATGCTACATAGGGATCAAAACAGAATGGAAACGATTGGTAAATGGTTGTTCCGTTTTCGTTTCTACATCTTTTACCGGTAACGGAAACGAAATCGGAAACCCCGGAAACGGATACGGAAATAGATAGTGACGAAAACGGATGCGGAACGGAACGGAGCGGATACAAAAATGAAAATGAAAAATTTCACAATAACATAGTACATGATCACAATATATATGACCGCAAAAATAATATAACTCATTCCACCTCTAAGGCGGGTATAAGAATAATGTTATGTCCACCGGTATCACTAGAAAGTTTTTTCTCAAGTTTGTCAGTTAAAGGCTCGCTATTTGTCCCCCAGATCATTATCATCGACATACTTTTGCTCCACTAACTATAAAAGGTGTAACGCCCTAAAATTTACATATTATTTTTCAATGTTCATTTATGATTTTCTGAGATTTATCTTGGATTTTTTGGAGTTTATAAATGCTATTTTGCTATTTTTATATTTATAGAATTAATTTATTGAGAAAAATGAAACCAAAATTATGCTAGAAATAATTTTTCTAGGTTTAAAATGTTCCAGAGTATTTTTGAGATTTTTTTCGAAATTTTTGAACACTATTTGATTTTTCTATAAAGCTATTTGTATTTCTTAAATTATTTTAATTCGAAAATAAATGTAAATTCTCCATTCTCCTTTTTGGGCCAAGTGGGCCAAGTTTCCAATGGAATTTTCGGTTTCGCTTATACGGAATTTCCTTTTTCGTATCCGTTTCAGTCGGAAATGGCTCTCCCATTTCTGTTTCCATTTCCGACAAAAAATTTCCGTTTCCATTTCCGTACCGACATTTTCCGTTTCCATTTCCGAAAAAAAGCTTCCGTTTCCGTTTTTCTCCGGAACGGTCGGAAATTCCGTTTCCGTTTTCATCCCTAATCCTACACTTCAAAATTGCCATACTCTTGCCTTGCTACGTTTTGTAACACCTTAATTAGGGCAGAAAATTTGATAAAACCATAACACCTTGCTTCGCCCAAAAAAGTTAGCCCATAAGTGCTGCAATTTGAGTCAACAGACATTGTATGCAAGTTGAACTCAATGTAAATTGGCAATACGATACACTCAAGGCTAGGGTGTTACATTCTCCAAATTAAACTACAGTACATAATCAATAATATTGCCGCTGCATATAATGCCATGTACACACGTAATAAGATTTGATGCTCTGCAACCATTTTGTAACACCCTTGGACCCAAAATTCGCTAACAGCCTAGCCCCTAATTTGGGCGAGCATTGTAACATCTCAAAAATATAATAAAATAAAAATAAATATTTTAAATTTGAATATGTTTATTTCTGAGTTTTATTGACATTATTGGTTTTTATTTGGATTTCCTTGGATTTATGCTTGGAATGGAAAATCCAACAAAAAGAAATAATGAATGGAAAAAGGTAAGAAGATAAAAAGGTAACAGTAAAATTTTGAAAATTTACCATGGAACCCTAGCCATGCTGGTAAGACAGTAAAGTCATCTAGTTAAAATTTTATGCATAGAAAAGTAAATAAATGAGATGAATGATAACACTTTTAACTAGAAACAGTAGAAGTCCAGTTACTAGAAAATCATCAAAAAAAATTCTGGAGCCATAAAAATTACCATGACACCCTCAGAGCAGAATCTACTTATGGTAAAAAAATTTAGGAATTTATCACGTAATTTAGACCTTCTAAAATTAAAAAACAGAGGCCTTGAAAATCAAAAATTATTATGTCAGAATTTTTGTAAAATAATTACGCCATATTTTGACTTCAAATTTTTATAGAGACATCCTTAATACAAAAAAAATATTAAAAAAAGTTTTAAAAATAAATAATAAATTTTGCACCCTTAAATAAATCAAAATCCGAAATGAAAATTCTGAGCAGTGTACAGTGTCGAATTGTTATAAATTTACTATATGGTATTTTCATCTCAAACTTTTACTGAAAGCTAACCACTACCATTAGACCTTAGCCAAAAAGTTTCACAATTTTTCAACTTGAAGTGATAGCCAAATCAATGCGAGTACCGAGCTGTCCGAGCTAAAGCCCATCCCCTTGACCGGTCTCAGACACCGCCATGTGGGCCCCAACCACAGTGACCGCAAGAAATCACTGGAAGCGCGGAGAAGCCCTCTTCTCACTGCCCGATGGTCCCCGGTCCCGTTGTCAGCCGCTAGCTTCGTTCTTCCCTTCTCTTCCTTTCTCTCCCTGCCGAGACACCGAAGCTCTTTCCAGATCTCTCCCCGAACAAGCCACCGTTGCCTCAGTCGCGTCGCCTCTGTTCCCTTGTGCCACGTTCGTCCTCGGCCTTTCCCTTGCCATGCCCTGCCTTGTCCAAGCACCAGAACACTCGTGCCACGCCCCTCTGTACCGATCGCGCCAAATCAACGCCAGCAACTGAACCGAGCCGCGTTTCTTTCTCTCATTCAACCCTGTGGAGCCGATTGCGTCGCTCTGATAAACACTGGCTTGGCATCGCGTTATGGCTCTCCTCATTCTTTCGAGCTTCACCCGAACCCAGCACAGCAGCCAGTCCCCTTCTTCCTTGCCATGGCGGCAAGGAACCCGAAAGGGGAAATTTGGTGATTGAGCTAGCCCGGTGAGAAACAGTCTAATTCTTCGTGGCTAGAGCATTCTAGCGCCTCTGGGAATACTCATCCACCCTCATTTGCAGTGAGCATCGCCCAGATCGCCGCCGCTGCACCTACTTTCTTCCCCACGGCTGGCCTCACGGTGGCGCGCTTCCACAGCCCATCTCCACTTCAGCTGATCGGTAAAACGGGACCCAATTAGGGGCCTGTTTGGGAGAGCTGTGCTTCAGCTTTGGGCTAAAGCTCCCCAAACAACATGGTCGCATTTGCAAAGCTAAGCCACATGAAGCACCCCAAAAGCTGCAGTTGCCGAGGAGGAGCTTTTGGTGTAGCTTCGCTTGAACTCCTCCTAACTCGCTCGCTCTGCCTTCCCAACCTTTGCCACCCTGCCTCACTGCCTCCACGTCACCTCCCCACTCGGATCTTGATGTACTTCACTATGTTGCTACCTTCCATTTTGGTTAGCCCTCAAAGCTACAGTGCAGTGAGCGGTTGCCAAACAAACATAACAAGAAAAGCCACGGCCGCCACAACTGGTGCTACATTAACAAACCAAAAGTAGCTTTTTAGCCCAACCACAGCCCCCCAAACAGGCCCTAGCTCACTGATGCTTAAGATTCTTCCGATTCAAACTGAGACGCTGTTCTTCTTCTTCCCCGGTGAGCTTTTGCCATTACCGCCTCCCCCTCTTGATGGCGAGGTACCTCCGGCCATCTCCGGTGACAACCAAGCCCACCGGCGGGTTCGTGTCAGCAAGCTGGTGCTCATGATGCCCTCGGCCGAGCCCCTTCGTCGCCATAGCTTCATCGCCGGCGAGCCCTAGCTTCTCCTCTGTTCTTCTTTCACTGCGCGGCGGGCCTGTTTTTTCAGCCAGCGCAAGATCCTCCAGTGCAAACCAGTAAAGACGCTTTCCCAGTAAGAGGAGCGTATTTTCCATTTCCTTTAGAATTTCATTACCCGAGATAATTCAATTACTTGTAGCTTTTGCATTATAACTCCAAAATTAGTGAAATGAATTTCTATATTCATATAAAATCAAGTACCTTCAGAATATGTAATAATATTTTGGTAATGATCAATGGATGAATTTGAAGTTCAAATTTAATGAAAAGGCCTAAAGAGATGCTACATATTAAAATGTTGTAAACAAAGTCAAAATGGAATAAAACTAATTTTATTGGAATCCTTATACTTCCAGAAACTCAAATGTATAAAAATATTTAGATTTCAACTTTGTTTAAACCATTTTCCCTTAGAGGTGTTCTCAACACTATAAATATTCAAAAATACATAGTTTATGCAAAAGAAATCCAAAATGAGTAAAATTGATTTATAAATGTTAATATGTCAGTACGGATCCTAAATAAATCAAGATATTTAAATAATGATTTTGATTTGAATTGTATCAGGAATAGAATATGATTCTAAAGTAGAAGATACAAGAATATATGTATGCACATAATAGCTAGCAGTAGTACACATATGCATAGATGTATATATTTCAGAATGGGTTATAAAGTTAAGTTAGTACTGCTAAAATGTTTTTGACTGAAAAACACTTGGATGTTGCATAGGCACAAACTTAATCTGCGTAGGGATCATAAGCCTTCCCCATGTAAAAGAGTATATATATATGTATAGGTAATGAAGAGTAAAGTCAAGGTTCATAAGAAACTAGGTTCTAAATATCTTATATAATAAAATTGTTTGCTCTAGCATAAATCATGATAGTAAGGTCATAATTAACATTTAACCAAATAGTTGTAGTTTCAATACTTGTATAATCCAAATAGTTATATTTTTCACAAACTGAAAGACCATGTGGAGGTCTATCGTTGAGTGTGATGAGTAATTGACGAGTTTTGAGCTTGGTTTGATTTGAATTGAATTGGATTTTCAAACTAGAGCAATTTGAGTTGCTGTGTGGAGACCAGTCGTCAGACCCCGAGTGGTCTGGGCTTTGGCTGGTCGGAGACGAGTCATCAGACCCCGAGTGATCGGGGCTTTGGCTGGTCGGAGACCAGTGGTCAGAGCGTGAGTGGTTGGGATGGATTTATTGCACATCTTTGTGGGCATTGCTATGTGAGGAGTTTCCTTGTCTTTGATGGTTGCAGGGCGACGGTGCTAGGTCATGGTGAGGCGGAGGATGACCGGGACTAGGCGAGGAGCGTCGGAGGTCCAGACGGTTGGGAGATCGTCGGAAGATGATCGGAGACGGAGTCCAGGCAAGTCATGAAGACAAGGAAAGGAGAAGATGCTAGCTAGATGCCGCGTGGATCAATGAGGGCTGTCGGATTGAGGTCTAGTTGATAGGTTAGCGAGTCTAGGTACTATGCTTTGAAAACCGTGCAAGAAAACCCGGTATGTGTGTGGGTTTTGGGTTAACCCTTGCATGGCTGCTTGTGTGGGTTAATCCTAGCCCTTAGATGAGTGCTCTAGTGTTGAGGAACTCATCCAAGGGTGGTAGGTGGCCCAAGAGTAGTATAAATAGGGGTGGAGGGGTAGCCTCCTCCCCTTGAAGGTTTTGAGGTTTTTGAATGCTCCTTTGAGCTTTGCCCACATGAAAGTGAGGCTTTGTAACCTCTCCTTCCAGAAATAAAAGTTTTATCCATCCAACACTGAATTTATTTTGCGCATTTACATTATGTCTTTACTTTACGCAATTTAAATTCAGCATTTACTTCCCCGCAATTACATTCTCGCAATTTACTTCACGCAATTTGGATTTGCCTCCCCTCCTTCTAAATGTTGTTGATATTGGATGTTTTGAGTGTGTTCATATGGTTTTACATCTCTTTTGCACTCTTGGATTGAGTAGAGAACATCTTTTCTTTCAAGTTCCAACTTTGTTCAGAACTTGTTCTTTGCGCAGCATTTATTATTTGATTTTTATAAAAATATATCAATATCTTTTTTAAGTGATTCTTCTTGGAGGTGGTGCGGGACTCTGATATACACCTGCAAAAAAATTTTGGAGTTCACTTGTTGCACCGTTTGGGCGTCATGAGGTGAAAACCGAGCCCTAAACTTTCTGCTCGAAGTTCTTGACTCACTGTGTTTTTTGATTTTTTTTCCTTTTTTTCTGTAAGGCTTTTTGAGGAGAAATTTGGTGGAGTTCTTCACGACTCTTTTTCTCATAGGGAAACAATTCTCAAAATTTTGTGAGCTGCAGAAACCCACTAACCTCCTGTTCAAATTGAGGACAATTTCTGGAAATTCTGCTTTTGCTTTTCTGAAAGTGACTTTTGTGATTTGAATTGATGTCCTTTCTAAAAGCAAGAGTTGGATTGATTCCTCTTTATCTTGGACAATAGACAACCAGGATTGTGACTCAAAAATCCCCATATATTTTATGGTACTTATCCATGCAAGCTAGGGGTACACATAGTTGTCTAGCTTTTCGGGTTTTTCACGATTTCCTTTGAGTGATCTTGTCGAGGTTTTGGTTGGAGTATTTTAGGGGAAAATTTATTTGCGACCATTCACCCCCTCTATTCGCCATCTCGATCCTTCAATTGGTATTCGAGCCGGTTCTGCTCTTTCTAGATCTTGACCGGTCTCAAGAGCCATGGCGACGGACAAATATTCCACCAAGCCTCCCATCTTTAATGGAGTTGATTTTCCTTTTGGAAGTCCGGATGGAGTCATACATCATCGCCTGGGCTACGATATGGCGAGAAGGTGAAACTCCCGTATGAGGTTCCTGGCGATGAAAATGTCACGGCCATCAATATGGTGACGTTGAGGCAAATGCTAAGGCAAGGAACATTCTCATCTGTGGTCTTAGCAGCAGTGAGTATGATAGGATTTCTCACCTTCGCTCCGCTCACGAGATTTGGGTAACCTCGATGCTTACCATGAGGGCTCTACTCAAATCAAGGCGTGAGGCAAGATCGGTTCAAGCGAGTACAACAAGTTTGATCAACGCTATTTGGTGAGAGTCTCGACGAGTGTTTTGGTCGGTTTACAAAGATCTTGAGCGATCTCCGAGCATTTGGTTGCATATACCCTGACTCGGGCAATGCTCGGCATTTCTTGACCGCACTCAACCTTCGGGTTTGGGAGATGAAGGTGACCACCATCAAGGACACCACCGACTTATCGACTCTGACTCTTGACGGGCTTTATTCCCGCCTCAAGACTCATGAGATCGATGTCGTCTCTCGGAAGACGAAATCTCAGTCGATGGCTTTGGTCATCGATCCCAATGGATCTTCTTCTGTCGGTCTCTCCCTCTCCACCCTTTGCGAGCTAAGCGATGACCAACTGGAAAAATTTCCAGAAAATGAGCTTGCTCTTCTTGCTCGCAAATTCTCTCATGCATACAAGAGGGTGAGAGAGCGGAAGAGAGGTGGCATGATCACCGCCGAGTGTGGTGGCCCCAACCACATTCGGGCGAACTGTCCCAAGCTGGAGAAGGGCAAGAACGACGTTGGCGGTTCGGGCAAGAACGACTACACCGACAAGAACCGCAACAAGAAGCCTCCAGTTCGTGAACTAGCGCATGAGAAGAAGTACCGCAACTTCTCCAAGAACAAGAAGCTCTTCCACCGCGTCCTCGCCGCGCTTGACGACATCAAACTCTCCGCCATGGAGACATAGAGCGACGAGGGCGAGGATGATCCGCAAGAGAAGAAAGGCGGCGACGACTTCTCCGGCATGTGCTTCATGGCCGACGTCAACGGCATCAGCGACTCCGAGCTGTACAGCGACACAGACGAGGTACCCTCCTATGACCAGCTCATTGAAGCTTCTTGCAAATTAGGAAAATTTCATGCTAGAGCTAGGGCTAGGTGTACGGAGCTTGAGAAGGAAGTAGGTACCTTGACTCGGGAGTTAGCTTCACTTAGATCTTCTTCCTCCCGAGTCACTGATGACTGTACTTTGTATGATGCTTTGCTTGTGGAGTCAGAGAACCTAAGGACTATGCATGATAGTATGTTGTCTGAACTAGATAGTCTTAGGTTGAAGAATGCTAGCAATGAATCTGTTGATACTCCTTCTCTAGATGCTAATTTTCTTCATGCTCACTCTACTCCCTCTTGTGCTAATTGCCCTAAATTGCTTGCTGAAATTGATGCCATGAGCACTGACCTTGAGAAGCTTTCTTCTAGAAATGATGAACTTGAATTGCATGCTTCTAAGGACCCAGTCAGCTCATGTGAGGGCTGTAAGCAACTAAAACTTGACAATGATGCTTTGAATGTCAAGTGTGATCAACTTGCTAAGGACTTACGAGATAAGTCACAAGAAAGTTGCTTGCGATGTTCTATGATTGAGGGGGACTTGGATAAAATCCATGTCGAGCTTAGGAAGAAATTAGAAGACCAAGCCCATAGAATTAGAAATGCGTCTTACGTTTCTTGTGAGGCCCTCAAGATTGAGGTAGCCGTGCTGAGGGAAAAAAATGCACGTGCTGAGAGAGCTCATCTTTCTGGTTCTTCTTCTTCTTCCCCCTGTTCTTCTTGTGCCTCTTTCTTTTGAGATTGCCAGTATCTTATGAGTACTCTCAAGAAGTTTGTAGGAGGCAAGAAGAAGCTCAATCTTATTCTAGACCAATCCAAGATTAGTAGATTCAATCAAGGTCTAGGATTTGATCCCTTGGAGCACGCTCGGGCGCATCCTCCCACCATTGTACGCGGCTCCAAGAGTGGTGAGATTGTGGTAGCTCCCAGAGTGAGCACTACCGTGTTTAGGTATGCTGGGGTTGTCCATAGGACTTCTGATCAGAAGGGTGTTACTCCTGTTGCTTCTGTCTCTAGCAAGGCGAAGTACACATGCACCTTCTGTAAGAAGGATGGTCACATAGTAGATGTCTGCTTCAGGCGCACCAAGATCACTCGGCGTGAGCGTGTTGCTGCTCTTTGGGGTATTCAGGGTCATCCCCAGACTTTGAGTGCTCCTAAGGTACACACTGCTTCTAGACAGGTTAGAGAGTCGCCTGTTTTTGGGCAGCGTCCAGAACTCGGTTTTCATGCTAGTTCTTCGAGTTTAAGTCTTGAAGCTGTTCGTAGTCAGTCTTTCTGTCGTCCTTTTGACATTCCTCGTTTTTCCCATCGAGGTAGATATCAACGGCGTGAGGTGTTTTCTGGTAGGAGATTTAGGAAGCCTCACCGGGATGGTCTGGCTTTTGCACCACGGCGGGCTAACCCAGTTCCAGCTCCTAGATCATCTACTAGAGTTGCTACTGATCATGTTAAGGTTAAACGGCAGAGAGACACTCGGGTCCAGTCTTCTTCTGTGGCTGGTACTCTGAGGCGTCGTGTGGTTTAGTATTGGGTTCCCAAGTCTTCACTCTATCTCAGTACTGAGTCATCTTTCTCTCTTGTGTCTTGATCAGGTTCGTCGGATGGGGAAGGGAGATGTTTGGATTGTCGACTCCGGTTGTTCTCGTCATATGACCGGAGATTCTCGATGGTCCTCTTCCCTAGTCCGAGCCCCCGGTGATGAGTTGATCACTTTCGGGGATGCTTCTTCAGGTAGAGTCATTGCTAAAGGTACCATCTGCATTAACCAAAATTTCATTCTTAAAGATGTTGCCTTAGTAAGTAAGCTGCAATACAATCTGCTCTCTGTTTCTCAGCTTATCGATGACTCTTTCGAGGTAAGCTTCAAAAGTAATGCCTGTAGAATCCTTGATTCATCAGGAGGGTTAGTTTGCGGGATTTCTAGATTTGGGAGAGTCTTTCGTGCTAATTTTTCTGCTTCTTCTGGAGACTCTCTTCGATGTTTGATTGCTTCTGAGTCCCGTGATCTCTCCTTTTGGCATAGGAGACTTGATCACATTGGTTTTGATCATTTGACCTGAGTTAGCAGCCGCGATCTCATTCGGGGTTTGCCCAAACTCAAGATGGTCAAAGACTTAGTTTGCTCTCCTTACCGACATGGCAAGATGGTTACTGCTTCTCATCCTCCAGTCACCGTAGTGATGACTGATGCACCAGGACAGCTTTTACATATGGACACTATTGGTCTAGCTAGAGTGCAGTCAACAGGAGAGAAGTGGTATGTTCTTGTCATCGTTGATGATTTTTCTAGATACTCTTGGGTATTCTTCATGGCCTCGAAGGATGAGACTTTTGCCCACTTCAGGGGTTTGGTCAGTAGGTTGTCTATTAAGCTCCCAGGTGCATTACGAGCTATACGCAGTGATAATGGCACGGAGTTCAAGAATCCCTACTTTGAGAGTCTTTGTGTGGAGTCTGGTTTAGAGCATCAGTTCTCTTCTCCCTCGCCCCTCGTGAGAATGGCGTAGTGGAAAGGAAAAACAGGACCACAGTTGAGATGGCCGGGACGATGCTAGATGAGTCTGATACTCTAAGAAGTTTTGGGTTGAGGCTATAGCTACTGCTTGCCATGTTTCTAATCGCGTGTTTTTGAGAGCACATTTGCATCGCACTTCTTATGAGTTGAGGTATGGGCGAAAGCCCAGTGTGTCTCATTTTCGCGTTTTCGGTTGCAAGTGTTTTATCTTGAATTCTAGTAACCTAGATAAGTTTGAGTCTCGCTCTTCTGATAGTATCTTTCTAGGTTACTCGACTTCTTCTCGTAGCTATAGGGTCTGGAGTGTTTATACGCATAGGATCATAGAGACCTGTGATGTGACCTTTGATGAGGCTAGCCCAGGAGCTAGACCTGATGTTTCAGGTTCCTCTTATCCCTCCGAGACCATCTTTGTAGAAGATGAGGATGATGGAGATGATATTGTTCCACCAGATCCAGTCTCCTCTACACCTGAGGTGTCTCCTGTTTCCATTTCTGCACCTCAGAGAGACCAGCCCTTGCCTTCCAACTCTCCGTCAGCGAGTGGCTCGTTTCCTACCTCTTTTGTTCAAGAGGTAGAGGCCACTTCTGCTTCTGGTCCTCCCCGACATATCCAGAAAGCTCATCCACCTGATCAGATCATTCGTGATCTGTTTGAGCGGGTCACTCGCTCAAAATCAGGTTTGTCCAATTTCTACCTCCACTATGCCTTCGTTGCCTCCTTTGAGCCGAAGGATGTTTCTCATGCATTATCCGATGAGTCGTGGATTAATGCTATGCATGAGGAACTCGAGAACTTTGAAAGGAACAAGGTATGGCAGGTTGTCGAGCCCCCATCTGGTCATAATGTCATTGGGACCAAGTGGGTGTTCAAAAATAAGCAGAGTGAGGATGGGGTTGTAGTTAGAAACAAGGCTAGACTAGTTGCACAGGCCTTTTCTCAGGTTGAGGGTCTTGACTTTGAGGAGACCTTTGCCCCTGTAGCTAGGCTAGAGACTATCCGAATCCTGCTTGCTTTTCTGCATCAAAAGGCTTCAAGCTTTATCAAATGGATGTCAAGAGTGCATTCCTCAATGGCTATATTGAGGAAGAGGTTTATGTCAAGCAACCTCCAGGATTCGAGAACCCCAAGTTTCCGAGTCATGTATACAAGCTTTCCAAAGCTCTGTATGGACTCAAGCAGGCCCCCAGAGCATGGTATGAGAGGCTCAAGTCTTATCTTCTCAGCTATGACTTTAAAATGGGCATAGTAGACAAAACTTTGTTCATCAGACACCATGAGTCTCATTTTCTTCTTGTCCAGATTTATGTGGACGATATCATTTTTGGTGGCTCCTCTCATTCTCTTGTCTCTCAGTTTTCTGATGTGATGAATACAGAGTTTGAGATGAGTATGATGGGCGAGTTGAGCTACTTTCTTAGCTTCCAAATCAAGCAGACTCGGGAGGGTACTTTCTTGCATCAAGGCAAGTATACTCGTGACCTTCTGAGGCGCTTCGATATGTCTGATGGGAAGCCAGTGATGACTCATATGGCCACCACTGCTGTCCTCGAGGCCGATGAGGATGGTGAGCCTGCTGATCAAAAGGAGTTTCGAAGCATGATCGGCTCCTTCTTGTACCTCATTGCTTCGAGGTCGGACATACATTTCGCTGTGCGTCTGTGCGCTCGATTTGAAGCTTCTCCTCGCGCCTCTCACTGCCAGGCGGTCAAGCGCATCTTCAGGTACCTTCGTGCTACCACTGATTATGGTATTAGGTACTCTTCTTCTTTTTGTCTATCTCTTAGAGCCTTTTCTGATGCCGACTTTGCTTGCTGTAGGATAGATAGGAAGAGCACTTCTGGCACTTGCCAATTCATTGGCACTTCTCTTGTTTCTTGGTCATCGAGGAAGTAGTGCGAGGTTGCCTGATCCACCGAGGCCGAGTATGGTTCCATGACGATTCTTTGTAGCTGTGTACTCTAGATGAGATCGACCTTACGGGACTATGGGTTAGAGATAGAGAGTGTGCCACATTCCCGGACCAAGCACATTAATATTATATATCACTTCCTTAGAGACCATGTGGAGAAGGGAGATATCGCGCTTCAGTTCGTAGAGAGTGACCTTCAGTTAGCCGATATCTTCACCAAGCCTTTGGATAGCTCCAGATTTGTTGCCTTGAGGAGTGAGCTTGGAGTCGTGAGCCCATACGGCTTATCTTGAGGGGGAGCTGGTTTGTATATCATGTACTATATATTTTCTTCTAGCATTTCCTTTCTTTTTCTGGGTGATTATGGGCTGTTTTTCACTTTGTTTGAGTCCACTTCACTTAGACTTCTGGCATGCTTTGCATGGAACTCTCATCTTGTACTTTAGGATGCTATTCTCTTTTTCTTCTCGGTTGAGCTCACTCACAGTCTTGTAGGTCTAGCAGGTGTTGGGCCCCCTGGGTAGACAAGGTCTGTGTTTGCTCCTGAGCTGGAGTTTGGGAGCTAGTTCTCCTTCGTAAGTCATTGGGGAAGATGAGAGCGAGTCTGAGCTGTAGTGTTTCCCTTCTGTCTTTTCTGTGCTCTATAGCCACCCAGTTTGCAATTTTCTCTACTTCTTCCCCTCATTCTGTTTCTCTGGTTGTTATTGAGTTCATTCAGGTTTTCTTTATGCCTAATCTTGATAATAACTCAACTTTAACCAGATTTGAGCTTAAAATTGATTCATTTGTTGAGGGGGAGTTTGGGAATCTGTTCATGCATTGCATATAGGCTGCATTTTCTTTTGTTTTATGAGCTTTGTCTATTATACAATTGATTCAATCTTCATGTAATGCACCTTGCTACATCTTTGAAGAAAATCACTAGCTTAGGTCTATCCAAGTTCATCTATCATACTAAGCTTGTTAAAATCTGAAAATTGAAAATCTTAAATGAAAAACTTGTTGCTTTTTCTTGTTAAGTTTCTTCTCTAAGGTTTTTACCATGAATTGTGAATTTATGGAGTTCTCTAGAGTCCCTATAGCAACTTGGGTGAAACTTGCTTGATCCATATTTTAGTCCTTCAAAATTGCTCATATGTGCTAAATTAAGAAAAATTTGACTCTCTTTTGTGCAAAATTGAACTCAACACTATATATTCTCGAGACTGCCTCCCATTGCACTTGGGATGAACTTGGAATATATCGTGTATGACCAAGATCATTCTCTTAAGAGTTACTCTTGGGGTGATCGAACATGGCTTGAGTCAGTCATTAAGAAATGCAAATAACAAAAACATAAGTGGGTAAAGAATGCAAATAATATCAAACATTTGCACCCCGCTATGTCTTTCAAAATATCAAAGAAGAAGAATTTGCATGAATTGAAAAATGAGCTCGAAGGACTCTATATGCACTTCAAAGATTCCCCAAAGTGTTGAGTAGGTTGAACTCTAGGTTTTCCATTTTATCCTATGAGTGGTGTTTGCTTCTAGCTTTGAAACTTTTGCTAAGTTTTGCACTTGTTCAAATCTTGTTAAAATAAAATCTTGTAAACAAAGCTTGTGAGCAAAATGAATTTGTTCTTAGAGACATCCTAGTTCAGTCATTTTCTAAATTGACTAGCTTGGTGTCATATCTTGCATTTATGATCACTTGGATAATTCTCAAAGCTCACTTATGATGCATTTCATGCATACATATATAAAGGGGGAGAAAAAAATTGATGCCTATATTGCCAAAAGGGGGAGAAAATATAGAAAAGGCATTTTTAGGTTCTTATATCTTTGTGACAATTGCAAATTTTTATGATCATAAGCATATTCGAATATTCCTTATGAGTTTTTATTGGATGTTTGAGAGCTTTTGATGAAAACTTGCTCTCTCTAAAGTTTAGCTCTAAAATTCCTATTTCGATGTCGACTTGGTCATGATCTTATTTCCTTATTCTGGACCAAGTTTGGCTTAGCATTCAAATTACTTTCTTCTCTCTTATACAAACTCAAAAATTATGCCTTTTCATGTGTTTGTCAATATACTCATCAAGGAGGAGATTGAAAGACCATGTGGAGGTCTATCGTTGTGTGTGATGAGTAATTGACGAGTTTTGAGCTTGGTTTGATTTGAATTGAATTGGATTTTCAAACTAGAGCAATTTGAGTTGCTGTGTCGAGACCAGTCGTCAGACCCCGAGTGGTCTGGGATTTGGCTGGTCGGAGACCAGTCGTCAGACCCCGAGTGGTCTGGGCTTTGGCTGGTCGGAGACCAATCGTCCGACCCCGAGTGGTCGGGGCTTTGGCTGGTCGAAGACCAGTGGTCAGACCGCGAGTGGTTGGGATGGATTTATTGCACATCTTTGTGGGCATTGCTATGTGAGGAGTTTCCTTGTCTTTGATGGTTGCAGGGCGACGGTGCTAGGTCATGGTGAGGCGGAGGATGACCGGGACCAGGCGAGGAGCGTCGGAGGTCCAGACGGTTGGGAGATCTTGGGAAGATGATCGAAGACGGAATCCGGGCAAGTCAAGAAGACAAGGAAAGGAGATGATGCTAGCTAGATGCCGCGTGGATCAATGAGGGCCGTCGGATTGAGGTCTAGTTGATAGGTTAGCGAGTCTAGGTAGTATGCTTTGAAAACCGTGCAAGAAAACCCGATATGTGTGTGGGTTTTGGGTTAGCCCTTGCATGGCTGCATGTATGGGTTGATCCTAGCCCTTAGATGAGTGCTCTAGGGTTGAGAGACTCATCCAAGGGTGGTAGGTGGCCCAAGAGTAGTATAAATAGGGGTGGAGGGGTAGCCTCCTCCCCTTGAAGGTTTTGAGGTTTTTGAATGCTCCTTTGAGCTTTGCCCACATGAAAGTGAGGCTTTGTAACCTCTCCTTCCAGAAATAAAAGTTTTATCCATCCAACACTGAATTTATTTTGCGCATTTACATTATGTCTTTACTTTACGCAATTTAAATTCAGCATTTACTTCCCCGCAATTACATTCTCGCAATTTACTTCACGCAATTTGGATTTGCCTCCCCTCCTTCTAAATGTTGTTGATATTGGATGTTTTGAGTGTGTTCATATGGTTTTACATCTCTTTTGCACTCTTGGATTGAGTAGAGAACATCTTTTCTTTCAAGTTCCAACTTTGTTCAGAACTTGTTCTTTGCGCAGCATTTATTATTTGATTTTTATAAAAATATATAAATATCTTTTTTAAGTGATTCTATGGAGGTGGTGCGGGACTCTGATATACACCTGCAGAAAAATTTTGGAGTTCACTTGTTGCACCGTTTGGGCGCCATGAGGTGAAAACCGAGCCCCAAACTTTCTGCTCGAAGTTCTTGACTGACTGTGTTCTTCGATTTTTCATGTTTTTCTGTAAGGCTATTTGAGGAGAAATTTGGTGGAGTTCTTCATGACTCTTCTGCTCATAGGGAGAAAAATTCTCAAATTTTTTTGAGCTGCAGAAACCTAGCAACCTCCTGTTCAAATTGAGGACAATTTCTGGAAATTCTGCTTTTGCTTTTATGAAAGTGACTTTTGTCATTTGAATTGATGTCCTTTCTGAAAGCAAGAGTTGGATTGATTCCTCTTTATCTTGTACATTAGATAACCAGGATTGTGATTCAAAAATCCCTATATATTTTATGGTACTTATCCATGCAAGATAGGGGTACACATAGTTGTCTAGTTTTTCGGGTTTTTCACGATTTCCTTTGAGCGATCTTGTCGAGGTTTTTGTTGGAGTATTTTAGGGGAAAATTTATTTGCGACCATTCACACCCTCTCTGTTCGCCATCTCGATCCTTCACAAACTAACTTCAAATTTGACAAAACTAAATCCTAGTAACCTGAAATATAATATTCTTGCTGTTTATGTAAAAATATATTATGTTTGTGTAAATTTGAACTAAGTCCATATTAGACCATAATGATCACTTATATGGAAAACATCTCGGATAAAATCCGAACATCGCGAAATCAATTTTAAAACACTCTTAGAGGCATCCCCTGTTAATGCCTAAAAAATGGATAAATATTCTTATAAGGTGTAATCGCAAACTTAAATCGGAAACTGAACTTTATTGCGTTAAAATTGTAACCACTAAGACTTTTCAGAAGCTTGTAAAGTATCTCATCCAAATGAGAAGAATTATGAAAACAGCATAGAAATACTCTATAAAGTGATACTATTGTATTCTAAAGAAAGTATTTCGTTCTACTATGGTTTGCATATGAAATGAACTAGCAACATAGCCCTAAATGTTATGTTTTCTAAAATAATAGAAACACTTAAGCATTTTCAACAACCCATAGAATATCTCGTCTAAATGCTAAAATTGTGAAGATTAGTTTAGAAATGATATCTAGGATATGTGCTACCATAATCCAGAAAAACATTCTTGTTACAACTTGCTTTTCAACTAAATCCTTCTAGTCGAATACCTCTAAGTATTAATCGTCAGCTTCACCTCACTAACCCGATTCCATGTTGTAAACCTTATAATACCATATAAGCTTTTTCGTCAATGAATATAATGTCTCGTCCAAACCCAAAAATTTGTGAAATCAGCTTCAGTCTGTTCTTCAAAGTATATACTATCTTATTACGAAGAAATAACCATATTTCATTATGCTTTCCATATAAATCATGTTAGTTAAATAACCCTAAGTATTATGTTTTCTGAGCTTCATAATGTGAATCGGCAGTAATGTAGAAATCTAAAATAAACATGTTTGTATCATCAGAACCTTCTTTAAACCACGAGTTTATAATCAGTAACCTAACTTATCAGTTATAGCTTATTCAAAACCCCTTCTTATGCAAATCACTTAAGGCTAAGTGCTTTGCGTAACCCTTTAACTAGTGTTTTAACTCTATTAATCCAAATAATTTTAGCATCTAGAATTCAAAGTTATAAATGCAAGAATTCATAATTTTAGCCTCTTGAATTCGTAAAAACAAGAATAGTTAATCTATAAAAGGAACCATGTTTTGTTCATAATAAAAGCCATCAGCAATATGGGTGCTTAATTAGCTAAATCATGAGATCTTGAAATCATGCAACTTAAACCCTAAAGTATTCTTGTTTTCTGTAGTGAATATTTATTTGGTTTGCTGTCTGTTTTCTTTTTGCCCTTATTGAAGTTTGTTATTTGCTATATTTCCGATTGGTCAACGTGTAGAATCGGACGTCACTACCTCCGTCATCGCCTCCGTCAGCTGCGACCGCTTCTTCGTCGTAAGCAATAAATAAGCAAGGCAAGCATCCCTTTGATCATCTTGATCCCAGTATTTAATTTGCATTGTGTTTATTAAAATGTTTCATGCATGCGTTTACCTTCTGTAAATTCGCTATTTTGTGGTACTGGTAGTTATACCTGTTGTCTAATGAAACCTCCTTGATAAGTATGGACTTGTGAACCTTGATAACCATAGATTACACTTAGACATTATTTAATGTTATCATGGGTATATATGATTTCATAATTATCCATGCTTAGCAATGCTTTAGAACCTTGAGGTAGATGATCGGATCAAAATTTGTTTCTTGAGAAATGGAAAATGTTGGTTATGACACTGTTGGTTATGGGTATTTTGATTAAAGAACCAAAATAAAACTATGGTTTTGATGCAGACGATTATTGGCAATAGCCGGATGTGCAGAGGGATTTGCATGTAGTGTAGGGTGGGGTATCGCTCGTGTCGGATTAAGGACCAAGCAATGGGACGCTATATATCCAAGAATTTCGTGCAACCACGAGGACTGGTATGGGACAGTCTGAGCCTATTAAGTTATTTGGATGTGGCTTTGCATCTAAGGAAGGCGGGAGATTGCACAGACATTCCAGTCAGGTCTGCCTATAGGGGTTTCTACATACCAATGCAACGGTGTACGCCTTACCATGAACAGAAACGTGGTGTTGGGTGTGATGAAAGTGGATCCACGGCTTGGGTGAGTGTTTCTGTATTCATGGTGAGGGTTAAACGTCCCGAGCTGGTTCAAAGCCATGTTTAAGTAATGTAACGACTCTGTATGATCTCCTTACCGACACACTAAAGGAAGTGTGTTATTTGATCTGGCGAAAAGGTTGATCATTCCTTGTGGGTAAAGTTGTACACCTCTGTAGAGTGTAAGATCTAATCGATTAGCCGCGCCCGTGGTTATTGGCACTTGGGGAAAATCCTCCCAATGTTAGAGTCTTTGGTATTTTCTAAAATGGGTTTGGTCTGAAATTGTTTTCGCAACTGTTGCTTCATGTCAAAGGGCCGACATTGATGGACATCATGGTTTGGATTATTCGAAACTTACGTCATGGAGGACTGTGAGTATTGCTTATGCTGTATCTATTTCTTATCAACCAACTTGCTCTTATAAATTCCGTTTGCAGATGATAACTTGTTTTACAATTTCAATTTCGCTTTATGCAAATTAACTGTAGAAGCCTTTCCTTTGAAATGGCCTACATATATTATAGGTTTTGCTCAAGTCTTGCTGAGTAAGTAAAGTACTCACCCTTGCTTAATTATTATTTTAGGTGGAAGTTAGCGAGGCTTCGAAGTCTCTTTTCGTCGTAGGTTGCGGGATCTTTTTCGTCGTGATCTCTCTAGCATTTATGCCTTGTCAGTTGCCTGCGGGTTGGATGGGCACACTACAAGATTTTTCTTCTTTTGTTGCTATATTCTCTGAGTTGTAAAGTTTTCTTTGTATATTAGTTTCCGCTTAAATAGTTGTTGTATGGTTGTGATTCCAATTGTTGTGTATGTGCGTACTGGCTACTGATCATGGGACTAGAACAGAATGCACATTAGATTTCCATTTTTACATTTATGCAAAAATAGGGGTCACCACAGTTGGTATCAGAGCTATGCTGACGGTAGGATAAACTCTAGATAGATTGGTCGTTAGCATTGGAATAAGCAAATTCAAAACCTTATTCTCAAAAGTTACTATGTTTGCAAAATGTAATCTTTGCTATTCTTGCCTCCTCCTTAAGATTCTACTCTTACTCGCACTTTCATTTTGATTTGTAAACAAATTCCTCTTTCCTTAAAAATAGTTTATCCTCGCTTTTTGCTTATGAAGACGTCCAAACATGTCGCTATCATCCTTCATGTCAACCAATGAAGACTACAGTTTTTACGCCAACAATCTCAAGGAAGCAGACAAAGCTTCACTAACCTCGATAAAGCAAAAGTATAGCTCGAAGAACCTACTGCATGTAGAGACGGTGTCGCCCAACAATGAAATGTGGAAGATTAGATATATTAGGATCCTCTTAGGATAAGAACCCTTACGCATAGCGTATCATCCGCTTTAGTTATATAAAGCATTTTATGTGGTGTTTATATCCACTGCATGAAAATTGGTTTTTATTCTGTTTGTCATGATTGATTTATGGGTGAGCTTAACCATTAGGTTAAAGTTTCACAATAAATTGTCCTTATGTATAGATATGGGAAAAGTTAACCCATAGGATCAGTAGGCAAACATCAAATAGTTTGTCTCTTATCTATATAAAATTTCTTACAAGCTTATCCTTCCTTTTTGTAGACTTCTCACCTGTGTAGTCTTTTGGTCACTAACTTTTCACAAAAATCAGGCTTATTAAGATTAGTAATATAGTCTCCATTACTACTTCTAGCTTCTTGAGACCACATCCTCCATGACTAAGCCAAAGCCAAGACTTCCACATATTAGTAACTACCAACTTACTAAAGTCACTTTAGGCTAGCTGAACCCTAATGTTTCTCAAAAATAATTCTTGACCATGCCTCAAAATTCACCTCGTTATCTTGTCTAGATTATGTACCGTGAAAATGAACTAGAACCCGAGAAGTTCTATACTTCTAAATAGAAACCTTGGAATGGTTGTCAAAAGGAAAACGGGAAAAAAAATAATTGAAAATCTAATTTTCTAATAGGAATATAAAAGAGCAGCATTAGTTGTAGGTATATTCTTTTCCCATTTGTAAGATTTAGTTTCCTTATCTGTATACTCTTTCCTTTTAATGGATATTTCATATACCCATTTCTTCCTTGTAGAGCTTTCTTTCTTCGCTTCTAGTTATTCTTTCTAGAAGGAATTCTCTCCTTATGCTTAATAAAAACTACCGACAAATCTTTTTGATAGTAATTCTGGTAGTAAGTCAACAGCATCATGATGTTTGCGTCAACAACTTCGAGAAGATGGAGGTAATAAAGAACCACAACCTCCGTAACTTCATAGAAGTCCTAGAATATTGACATCAGCAAGTTGTGCAAACGTTAAAAGAAACTCGCCACCAAATAGTCTACTTTAAAGGACAGTATTATCTAAAGTACATATTATTCTAAGTAAACCTCTTGAACATGAATACGTATGATTAGGCTAATAGAAGAAAAACCTTAGGTACCCCTCCCGTATACTAAGTTGAATGCATATATAATTTTACTGTGTTGTTTAAATTTTGTGGTAAACCTTTTGTATTGTTTTCTGGGTTACTCTCGTAAATATTAAACCATTAGGTTAAAATTTACGATGTGCCAACCCTTACTTAATTAGAAAATTTAATTAAGAAAATTTTAAGAAACGAAAAGTTGCCTTATGAACTAATAACTAACCTTGAAACAATGTGTTAATGAATGAGACAGCCGCCATACTCTTATCTGTGCCTTAGTTATGTCCTACGCCATCGAATTTCCAATGTCATCACTTGACCGGCTACCCAAAACCGTCGCCGTTTAAACCCTGTTTAGGCTGCCTTAAGCGCCTTTATAGGTCACTTTACGCCTCAATCAGGAGACCGTATCACTCCCCATTGCCATACCTCTGCACAAGTGCACCTAGTTCAACCCTGTCATTCACTATCACCGCATATACATTCAGTCATTAAGCTTCCCCTGTTCCTTAGTCAATTAAGCAATGAAACCGCTACTTGTTGCACAGACCCGCTGCAACTTGGTTGTCTTTACTCGCACCCGTTCACATTTTGTGGAAACATCGTCAATCCTTTTTAAATACCTGACCAGGTTTCTCTCAGTTTACCCCGCTTCTTCTCTACAAGCACACAAAATCCTCTGTGTTGGCGAAAATCTCGCTCAGCCAACCATCGCGTTTACTTTAATCTCAAACGTTTTAGTGCTTTCCTTGTCTTGCATCCTCGCAAAAATCTTTCTCCACAAGTCTGCATGTGGAATAAAAAGAAAAAAGAAAAGAAAAGAAAAGAAAAAAACAAAACAAGTTGTCAGATGAACTTGAAACTAATTGCTGTCCTAGCCTACTTTTCCTTTGAAAAACAGCTTGTTGTCTTCGAGTGGTAATTCTTTTCAAACTCTGTCATGCCGCATGTTCGTTTCAGAAACGAATATTCCATTCTTTTGAATCTTTATCAAACTTTGAAAATGACCATATCTCATAGAAGACTTGGTCAAGATTGTGACTCCAAGGATAGAAGGAATAATAGCTGAAGAAGTTGCCCGAAAAATCAGATAAAGAAGAGGCATTGAACAAAGACGCTTGTCCCGAAATGATTACTACACAACTCCATCCTCAATCTCAACCATCGCTAGTTCGCTACTCCAACAACATTAGCAAAGAACTGTCAAATATTCAAAATCGAAGAGCCAATATTATTTGTTTTTGCTGCGGTAAAAATGGACACTACGCCTACAAGTGCCCAAAGAAGAAGAGAAATCAACCTCGCTCTCAACCCCATGAAGACAAACAGCAACTGCAAAGACAACCTCAAGGCCAACAAGCCTCTATCTCCGTATTTATTCCAACTCAAGACATCAATCATGGCATACCCTACGCAATGCTAGGTACCTCCCTTATGATTCCAGTTCTTACCAGAACTTAGATTAGTTTGAAATCCTCTTGTTCTTAGATCTACTTAAAATCAACAAAAAATTCATAGAGAAACTATTCTTAAGGCAACATTCTACTTATTGTTGTATTACCTTATTATTGTGCGACCTTATAAATCTAACTGAACTCTCATCAAAATATATCTTATCTCAACCCACCCAAGTGGTCGATAAAAGATCAAGTGCTAAACTTTCAATTTTAATCTTCAACCATTACCCGATATGTCCTCAATCTATTCTTTAATCAATGAAAAATTAACTACTTCATGCTTATGCTTTTGAAAATCAACCCAAACCGAAGTTATTCGCAACTAACCTCATCGATCCCAATTACCCACAACACTTATTCGTAGAAGAAACTTATGGCCTACCAGATGTAGTACTAGATACGATGCTTATATATTTGAACCCTGCTGGAATTCAAATTTAATTCTAAGATCAACTTCGTGATCCTAGTCACTTCCTGATCATCATTTTGTAACACCAGCAAGTAACCTTTCTATTGTTACAAATAAAACGAACAACATCACCTACCTCAACCAAGAAGAACCTGAACACTTCGCCAACCTCTGCCTAAGAAAAGTTTTATAACACCTCGTCAAGGAAGACATCAGTGATTTCCAAGCTATCTCAAGGACTTAGGAAATATCAAATACCCAGAGCAACCCCTGCCTCGACAGCAGGCTCCGAACGTGAGCATCTTTCTCATGTGATTCCATCCGACATTTAATGTGGTATTGGACACATCCCTTGTGTATTCAATTCCTGTGATTTATCTTTTGATCATGAATATTCCATTCCTTCATAGTTGCCAAATGTAAAGAAAATCAAAACCCTATGTTTACCAAGATGACCAAGCGAACTAAATCATGAGGATCACCTTATAATCCTCTTGCCTCAACTCAATCCTTGAATTATCTCTACCCTATTTTCGATCCAAAGTCAACCTAGAATGACATTTATTCTCAACCAATCTCATCAACTAATGTTGACTATACAGATCAACCGTTGTATTCAAATATCATTTCTCGATGATAATATTCGGTTACTCCCAAATGAATCTAACAACAGTGCATATTTTCTTCCACCTCAAATGTTCTAAGCATAACAAATGCTATTCTCTAAATTAGATTATCCTTATTAACAATCCTAATTATTCGATCAAAAGATATATGTAGAAATATCCCTCATCTGTTTACACAAAACCTAAATATTAGTCTTCTCTATTCTTGGCACGTCAACTTGGAATCAGAAGATGAAGCTCCAGTGAAGCGAATACACTGAAGACAAAAATACAAGGAAACGACAAGATCACTTCCGAGAAGAAATTCCCCTAAACCCATTTAGTCCTTGCAAATCTCGAGGACGAGATTTCTGTAAGGGGGTAGATTTGTAACATACCGAAAAATACAGTAAAATAAAAATGAATATTTTAATTTAGAATATGTTTATTTCTAAGTTTTATTGGCATTATTGGTTTTTATTTGGATTTCCTTGGATTTATGCTTGGAATGGAAAATCCAACAAAAAGAAATAATGAATGGAAAAAGGTAAGAAGATAAAAAGGTAAAATTAAAATTTTGGAAAATTTACCATGGAACCTAGCCATGCTGGTAAGATAGTAAAGTCATCTAGTAAAAATTTTATGCATAGAAAAGTAAATAAATGAGATGAATGATAACACTTTTAACTAGAAACAGTAGAAGTCAAGTTACTAGAAAATCTTCGAAAATTTTTCTAGAGCCATAAAAATTACCATGACACCCTCAGAGCAGAATCTACTTCTGGTAAAAAGCTTTAGGAATTTATCATGTCATTTAGACCTTCTGAAAATTAAAAAAACAAAGGCTTTGAAAATATGAAAATTATCATGTCAGAATTTTTGTAAAATATTTACGCCATATTTTGACTTGAAATTTTTACATAGACATACCTAATACAAACCAAACTATTACAAAAAGTTTCAAAAATAAATAATAAAATTTTCACCCTTAAATAAATCGAAATCCGAAATGAAAATTCTGAGCAGTGCACAGTGTCAGAATTGTTATAAATTTACTATATGGTATTTTGGTCTCAAACTTTTACTGAAAGCTAAACACTACCAGTAGACCTCAGCCAAAAAGTTTCACAATTTTCAACTTGAATTGATAGCCAAATCAATGCGAGTACCGAGCTGTCCGAGCTGAAGCCCATCCCCTTGACCGGTCTCAGACACCGCCATGTGGGCCCATCCACAGTGACCGCAAGAACTCGCTGGAAGCGCGGAGAAGCCCTCTTCTCTCTGCCCGGTGGTCCCCGGTCCCGCTGTCAGCCGCTAGCTTCGTTCTTCCCTTCTCTTCCTTTCTCTCTCGGCCGAGACATCGAAGCTCTTTCCCGATATCTCCCCAGACAAGCCACCGCTACCTCAGTCGCGTCGCCTCTGTTCTCTTGTGCCACGTTCATCATCGGCCTTTCCCTTGCCATGCCCTGCCTTGTCCAAGCGCCAGAACACTCGTGCCACGCCCCTCTGTACCGATTGAAGCCTCGTGCCAAATCATCGCCAGCAACTGAACCGAGCCGCGTTTATTTCTCTCGTTCAACCCTGTGGAGCCGATTGCGCCGCTCTGATATACACTGCCTTGGCATCGCGTTATGGCTCTCCTCATTCTTCCGAGCTTCACCTGAACCCAGCACAGCAGCCAGTCCCCTTCTTCCTCGCCATGGCCGCAAGGAACCCGAAAGGGGAAATTTGGTGATTGAGCTAGCCCGGTGAGAAACAGTCTAATTCTTCGTGGCTAGAGCATTCTAGCGCCTCTGGGAATACTTATCCACCCTCATTTGCAGTGAGCATTGCCCAGATTGGCACCGCTGCACCTGCTTTCTTCCCCACGGCCGGCCTCAGGTGGCGCGCTTCCACAGCCCATCTCCACTTCAGCTGATCGGTTAAACGGGACCCAATTAGCTCACTGATGCTTAAGATTCTACCGATTCAAACTGAGACACTGTTCTTCTTCTTCCGCGGTGAGCTTCTGCCATTGCCGCCGCCCCCTCTTGATGGCGAGGTACCTTCGGCCATCTCCGGTGACAACCACGCCCACCGGCGGGTTTGTGTCAGCGAGCTGATGCTCACGATGCCCTCGGCCGAGCCCCTCCGTCGCAGTAGCTTCATCGCCGGCGAGCCCTAGCTTCTCCTCTGTTCTTTTTTCAGTGTGCGGCGGGCCCGTTATATCAGCCAGCGCAAAATCCTCCAGTGCAAACTGGTAAAGACGTTTTCCCAGTAAGAGAAGTGTATTTTCCATTTCCTTTAGAATTTCATTACCCGGGATAATTCAATTGCTTGTAGCTTTTGCATTATAACTCCAAAATTAATGAAATGAATTTCTATGTTCATATAAAATCAAGTACCTTCAGAATATGTAATAATATTTTGGTAATGATCAATGGATGAATTTGAAGTTCAAATTTAAAGAAAAGGCCAAAAGAGATGCTACATATTAAAATGTTGTAAACAAACTCAAAATGGAATAAAACTAATTTTATTAGAATCCTTATACTTCCAGAAACTCAAATGTATAAAAATATTTAGATTTCAACTTTGTTTAAACCATTTTCCCTTAGAGGTGTTCTCAACACTATAAATATTCAAAAATACATAGTTTCTGCAAAAGAAATCCAAAATGAGTAAAATTGATTTATAAATGTTAATATGTCAGTATGGCTCCTAAATAAATCAAGATATTTAAATAATGATTTTGATTTGAATTGTATCATGAATAAATATGATTCTAAAGTAGAAGATACATGAATATATGTATGCACATAATAGCTAGCAGTAGTACACATATGCAAAGTTGTATATATTTCAGAATGGGTTATAAAGTTAAGTTAGTACTGCTAAAATGTTTTTGACTGAAAAACACTTGGATGTTGCATAGGCACAAACTTAATATGCGTAGGGATCATAAGCCTTCCCCATGTAAAAGAGTATATATATTTGTATAGGTAATGAAGAGTAAAGTCATGGTTCATAAGAAACTAGGTTCTAAATATCTTATATAATAAAACTGTTTGCTCTAGCATAAATCATGATAGTAAGGTCATAATTAACATTTAACCAAATAGTTGTAGTTTCAATACTTGTATAATCCAAATAGTTATATTTTTCACAAACTAACTTCAAATTTGACAAAACTAAATCCTAGTAACCTGAAATATAATATCCTTGCTGTTTATGTAAAAATATATTATGTTTGTGTAAATTTGAACTAAGTCCAAATTAGACCATAATGATCACTTATATGGAAAACATCTCGGATAAAATCCAAACATCGCGAAATCAATTTTAAAACACTCTTAGAGGCATCCCCTCTAAATGCCTGAAAAATGGATAAATAATCTTATAAGGTGTAATCGCAAACTTAAATCGGAAACTGAACTTTATTGCGTTAAAATTGTGACCACTAAGACTTTTCAGAAGCTTGTAAAGTATCTCATCCAAATGAGAAGAATTATGAAAATAGCATAGAAATACTCTATAAAGTGCATACTATTGTATTCAAAAGAAAGTATTTCGTTCTACTATGGTTTGCATATGAAATGAACTAGCAACATAGCCCTAAATGTTATGTTTTCTAAAATAATAGAAACACTTAAGCATTTTCAACAACCCGTAGAATATCTCGTCTAAATGTTAAAATTGTGAAGATCAGTTTAGAAATGATATCTAGGATATGTGCTACCATAATCCAGAAAAACATTCTTGTTACAACTTGCTTTTCAACTAAATCCTTCTAGTCGAATACCTCTAAGTGTTAATCGTCCGCTTCACCTCACTAACCCGATTCCATGTTGTAAACCTTATAATACCATATAAGCTTTTTCGTCAATGAATATAATGTCTCGTCCAAACCCAAAAATTTGTGAAATCAACTTCAATCTGTTCTTCAAAGTATATACTATCTTATTACGAAGAAATAACCATATTTCATTATGCTTTCCATATAAATCATGTTAGTTAAATAACCCTAAGTATTATGTTATCTGAGCTTCATAATGTGAATCGGCAGTAATGTAGAAATCTATAATAAACATGTTTGTATCATCAGAACCTTCTTTAAACCACGAGTTTATAATCAGTAACCTAACTTATCAGTTATAGCTTATTCAAAACCCCTTCTTATGCAAATCACTTAAGGCTAAGTGCTTTGCGTAACCCTTTAACTAGTGTTTTTAACTCTATTAATCCAAATAATTTTAGCATCTAGAATTCAAAGTTATAAATGCAAGAATTCATAATTTTAGCCTCTTGAATTCATAAAAACAAGAATAGTTAATCTATAAAAGGAACCATATTTTGTTCATAATAAAAGCCATTAGCAATATGGGTGCTTAATTAGCTAAATCATGAGATCTTGAAATCATGCAACTTAAACCCTAAAGTATTCTTGTTTTCTGCAGTGAATATTTATTTGGTTTGCTGTCTGTTTTCTTTTTGCCCTTATTGAAGTTTGTTATTTGCTATATTTCCGATTGGTCGACGTGTAGGATCCGACGTCACACTACCTCCGTCATCGCCTCCGTCAGCTGCGACCGCTTCTTCGTCGTAAGCAATAAATAAGCAAGGCAAGCATCCTTTTGATCATCTTGATCCCAGTATTTAATTTGCATTGTGTTTATTAAAATGTTTCATGCATGCATTTACCTTCTGTAAATTCGCTATTTTGTGCTACTAGTAGTTATACCTGTTGTCTCATGAAACCTCCTTGATAAGTTTGGACTTGTGAACATTGATAACCATAGATTAAGCTTAGACATTATTTAATGTTATCATGGGTATATACGATTTCATAATTATCCATGCTTAGCCATGCTTTAGAACCTTGAGGTAGATGATCGGATCAAAATTTGTTTCTTGAGAAATGGAAAATGTTGATTATGACACTGTTGGTTATGGGTATTTTGATTAAAGACCCAAAATAAAACTATGGTTTTGATGCGGGCGATTATTGGCAATAGCCGGATGTGCAGAGGGATTTGCACGTAGTGTAGGGTGGGGTATCGCTCGTGTCGGATTAAGGACCGAGCAATGGGACGCTATAGATCCAAGAATTCCGTGCAACCACGAGGGCTGGTATGGGACAGTCTGAGCCTATTAAGTTATTTGGATGTGGCTTTGCATCTAAGGAAGGCGGGAGATTGCAGAGACATTCCAATCAGGTCTGCCTATAGGGGTTTCTACATACCAATGCAACGGTGTACGCCTTACCATGAACAGAAACGTGGTGTTGGGTGTGATAAAAGTGGATCCACGGCTTGGGTGAGTGTTTCTGTATTCATGGTGAGGGTTAAACGTCCCGGGCTGGTTCAAAGCCATGTTTAAGTAATGTAACGACTCTGTATGATCTCCTTACCGACACACTAAAGTAAGTGTGTTATTTGATATGGCGAAAAGGTTGATCATTCCTTGTGGGTAAAGTTGTACACCTCTGCAGAGTGTAAGATCTAATCGATTAGCCGCGCCCGCGGTTATTGGCACTTGGGGAAAATCCTTCCAATGTTAGAGTCTTTGGTATTTTCTGAAATGGGTTTGGTCTGAACTTGTTTTCGCAACTGTTGCTTCATGTCAAAGGGCCGACATTGATGGACATCATGGTTTCGATTATTCAAAACTTACGTCATGGAGGACTGTGAGTATTGCTTACGCTGTATCTATTTCTTATCAATCAACTTGCTCTTATAAATTCCGTTTGCAAATGATAACTTGTTTTACAATTTCAATTTCGCTTTATGCAAATTAACTGTAGAAGCCTTTCCTTTGAAATGGCCTACATATATTATAGGTTTTGCTCAAGTCTTGCTGAGTACGTAAAGTACTCACCCTTGCTTAATTATTATTTTAGGTGGAAGTTAGCGAGGCTTCGAAGTCTCTTTTCGTCGTAGGTTGCGGGATCTTTTTCGTCGTGATCTCTCTAGCATTTATGCCTTGTCAGTTGCCTGCGGGTTGGATGGGCACACTACAAGATTTTTCTTCTTTTGTTGCTATATTCTCTGAGTTGTAAAGTTTTCTTTGTATATTAGTTTCCGCTTAAATAGTTGTTGTATGGTTGTGATTCCAATTGTTGTGTATGTGCGCATCAAGCTCGATCATGGGACTAGAACAGAATGCACATTAGATTTCCATTTTTACATTTATGCAAAAATAGGGGTCACCACAGTTGGTATCAGAGCTATGCTGACGGTAGGATAAACTCTAGATAGATTGGTCGTTAGCATTGGAATAAGCAAATTCAAAACCTTATTCTCAAAAGTTACTATGTTTGCAAAATGTAATCTTTGCTATTCTTACCTCCTCCTTAAGATTCTACTCTTACCCGCACTTTCATTTTGATTTGTAAACAAATTCCTCTTTCCTTAAAAATAGTTTATCCTCGCTATTTGCTTATGAAGACATCCAAACATGTCGCCATCATCCTTCATGTCAACCAATGAAGACTACAGTTTTTACGCCAACAATCTCAAGGAAGCAGACAAAGCTTCACTAACCTCGATAAAGCAAAAGTATAGCTCGAACAACCTACTGCATGTAGAGACGGTGTCGCCCAACAATGAAATGTGGAAGATTAGATATATTAGGATCCTCTTAGGATAAGAACCCTTACGCATAGCGTATCATCCGCTCTAGTTATATAAAGCATTTTATGTGGTGTTTATATCCACTGCATGAAAATTGGTTTTTATTCTTTTTGTCAGGATTGATTTATGGGTGAGCTTAACCTTTAGGTTAAAGTTTCACAATAAATTGTCCTTATGTATAGATATGGGAAAACTTAACCCACAGGATCAGTAGGCAAACATCAAATAGTTTGTCTCTTATCTAGATAAAATTTCTTACAAGCTTATCCTTCCTTTTTGTAGACTTCTCACCTGTGTAGTCTTTTGGTCACTAACTTTTCTCAAAAATCAGGCTTATTAAGATTTGTAATATAGTCTCCATTACTACTTCTAGCTTCTTGAGGCCACATCCTCCATGACTAAGCCAAAGCCAAGACTTCCACATATTAGTAACCACCAACTTACTAAAGTCACTTTAGGCTAGCTGAACCCTAATGTTTCTCAAAAATAATTCTTGACCATGCCTCAAAATTCACCTCGTTATCTTGTCTAGATTATGTACCGTGAAAATGAACTAGAACCCGAGAAGTTCTATACTTCTAAATAGAAACCTTGGAATGGTTGTCAAAAGGAAAACTGGAAAAAAATAATAATTGAAAATCCTATTTTCTAATAGGAATATAAAAGTGCAGCATTAGTTGTAGATATATTCTTTTCCCATTTGTAAGATTTAGTTTCCTTATCTGTATACTCTTTCCTTTTAATGGATATTTCATATACCCATTTCTTCCTTGTAGAGCTTTCTTTCTTCGCTTCTAGTTATTCTTTCTAGAAGGAATTCTCTCCTTATGCTTAATAAAAACTACCGACAAATCTTTTTGAAAGTAATTCTGGTAGTAAGTCAACAGCATCATGACGTTTGCGTCAACAACTTCGAGAAGATGCAGGTAATAAAGAACCACAACCTCTCTGACTTCATAGAAGTCCTAGAATATTGACATCAGCAAGTGGTGCAGACGTTAAAAGAAACTCGCCACCAAATAGTCTACTTTAAAGGACACTATTATCTAAAGTACATATTATTCTAAGTAAACCTCTTGAATATAAATACGTATGATTAGGCTAATAGAAGAAAAACCTTAGGTACCCCTCCCGTATACTAAGTTGAATGCATATGTGTCATTACGTGGTATCCACATAAATTGTTCCCTTGCGCCTGTCTTAGGCACGAAAAATCGGTTTTTATTCTAAACTTCTTCGTGAATGGACGATACCACTGGCTCTTCTTGCGGTATTTTGTGTATGCCCTGTGCATGGTTTTGAGTAGTCATTAAACTTAATTAGGTGCAATGGAATGGAAGATTACTGGAGCAATAACGCAATGACCGAGTTTACCTGTCTAGCAACTCTATTACTTCTTTGTAATCTTTTGTCGGTTTCCTCATTGAGTCCAAGACAGTGATCGTGCTATCGTCTAACATAATGACGAGGAGGATCCAGTGAAAGCTGCAGAAGCCAAGTAGTCATCACATGGTGTTGCGCATGAAATGTGTAACTAGTAGGCAGGGAAACACGTATTGAAAGTTGTAGCGTAAAAGTACGTAGGTCTTGTCTTGTAGCTTTAGCAACGCCTTGAGTACGTACTCCTCAATCTCTCTCAACGTGTTTGGATCTTTAATAAGTTTGCAGTTGACAAGGCTAGGGTCGAGGAATCCTACCCTTTCATTTAAGTCCGTTTTGAGTGTCATTGTCTCCATTCTACATAAGAAAGAAGTCAGACCCTCAATTTAAGGGTACGTGAATGTACAGTATGAATTATGTAAGAGACTTACAGAGTTCACATTCTTAATATAGACACATCCAGGGCGTCTCGTTAGTACAATTGATATATTTTGGAGTTTTCTACCCAGAAAACTCCATCCATACTGTGAAAATCCGTATCTTTGTATTTGATGGGGAACGCATCGCTCTTTGTCTCTTGGACAAACTGTCGGTACCATTGATGTAGACGCCGTAACTATGTTATCAGTCTGCACTCCTCGTTTGGATCCACCAATGCTTCCCTATTAACGAACTTCCACCTTAGAGGGGGCTCCTGCCCTTTAGCACCCCCTAGTCTGCAGCAACAGCTCCTTTACCACCATCTCCTTTAGATTTCTTCCTAGAGATGCGCTCGTAGTCTGATCGTTGGCTAAGTTAAGGAGATTCAGTTGCCCGTCCTATCTGTTTAACCGTCGCTATGACCAGGAAGAAATCCCTTTTGGCAGCTTCGATTACAACCTTATCAGGTCCTAGCGTCTTTTCGAAGTGAGCTGTTACGTTGGTGTCTACTTCCTTTCTAGTTTCTTCTTCGGTCATGTCATATGCTCGTTTCTTAAGAGATTGTGTTGGCTTCACAGATGAGGAACTTTTCCCCCTGACTGTGAAGAATTTTGAGATCGTGGTGCTCTTTGATTATATTTTTGTGGTGTTCGAGCAGGAGAAGGACTTTTTTTAGGTGACGGAGGAGGACTTTTCCTAGGTGGATAGTCCGCCTCATCATCATTATTATCATCATCGCCGTTGTCATCATCTGAGAAAAACTTTATGTAGCGCTTGCGCCACACGATAAATGTGCCCAAGCTTTGTCCAAGATTATTTTTGCCCTCCTCGCTGGGGATCTGTACCTAAACTTTACAGTAACTGTCAACCACGCTGTCCACTGATACTCTGGCGTATCCCTGAGGAATTGGGCGGCTATGCAACATCTGCCCCTCGCTGCATGGCCAAGCCAGCCCTTCAGCTACCTTAATGGTAATGTTCGCTACGGGCAGATGCAGACTGCAACGTGTCGGCTCTACTATTTTGTCTACGAGGAAACTACAGGCTGAGTCCTCTTTGGGAGGGCCCGTGGACGCTTGGCTGCTTTTAGAGCACCGGGGGGACTCTGGGGCTGGTGGGCGAAGTCATGTGACTGACGTTCGCTAAGGACGTTTGCTAGCATTTCTTGCATCCTTTGCATCTTTTCTTTTAATTGCATTTCCTTTTTCTGCATGCTTTCTTCTATTTCTCGTACACATGCATCCAACTGTTCTTGTCTAGATTTCTTCGGACGCCTATAAATTTCGAGCAGGTGCTCTTGTTATCTTGTGCTCTTATATAAAATGTATATCTATTTATGTTGTATCCTTCAAATGTCGGAATTGTATATGACGGTCCCTGAGCCAATGCTCTCAACTGAGCACACTCTGTCTGCGTATGCATGATGTGTCTAAGCAACCAATCTCCAAAGTTATCTCTGTGGTATCTTGCGATCCAAACCTCAGATTTAAATGGGTTTTTCTTCTTAGCATATTCTTGTGTATGTCAACATACGGTGCCACTACAACTGATTAGTGCAGAACTGTAAAATGTGCTTGCGTGAATGAAGCACGATCATCAGTACGCATCGATTTCTAACCTAGTGTCCCTTTGCCCTATAGCCTCCCCTCATAGCGAGATACGGGCACACCAATCGGTTTGAGATCTATGTAATCGACGCAGAACTCAATGACCTCCTCGGTTCCCAACCTTCGGCAATGCACCCTTCCAGCCGATGTCGATTACGAACATATTTCTTCACAAACCCCATAAACCTCTCGAAAGGGTACATCTGATGTAGAAACACAGGGCCAAGAAACTGTATCTCTTTCACAATATGAACAATGAGATGGACCATAATATCGAGAAAGGATGGAGGGAAGCACATCTCAAGCCGGTATAGAGTGTGGATCACGTCTTGCTGTATCTTATCCAGTTTCAAGGGATCAATGACCTTATGTGAAATCGCATTGAAGAATGAACACGACTTTATAATTGGGTCTCGCAGTTTCCCTGGCAGAACACCCCAAATTGCAGCAGGAAGCATATGTGTCATCATCACGTGGCAATCACGAGACTTCATGTTAATTAATTTCAAGTCTTTCATTGAGACTAGCCTCTTTATGTTGGCAGAATAATCAGACGAAACTTTGACTTTGTGCAAGCACTCACACACGCTAATTTTCTCTTTCTTGATAAGAGTGTAGCAAGCTGCTGGAAGGTACTTTTTGCCTTTACCCAAATCTTCATGATGTAGCTCCTTCATGAGTTTCATATCTTTCAGGTCCATTCGTGCTTTGAGTGTATCTTTTGTTTTGCCAGGTATGTCTATTAAAATACCAAGCAAGCTGTCACACACGTTATTCTCTACGTGCATAACGTCGATTGCATGTCGAACATCCATGTGCGGTCAATAAGGTAGCTCCATAAATACTGATCTCTTTTTCCACAAAGGAGCTGTATCACCGGAACTCGGGACTGATGTACTACCGGCTCCCTTTCCATGGATAATTTTAATATCCTTTACGACCGCAAATATCTCTTTGCCGTTGTGATGTTTTGGAGCTGAAGCAGTCTCCTTTGTACCATTAAAATCTCTCTTGTTGTTGCAATACGGATGGTCCTTGCGAAGGAACCTACGATGTCGCATGTAACACAATTTTCGGCAGTATTTCAGCTACCGGCTACCTGTATCCCCAAGCAATGGACGCATCCATTGAATCCTTTAATAGTCTGGCCCGAAAGATTACCGAGAGCAGGGTAATCATTGATGGTTACGAACAACAACGCGCGTAGCATGAAGTTCTCTCTTTTATACTTATACCATACCCATACACCGTCGTTCCACAATACCGGAAGATCTTCAACCAGTGTTTTGAGGTACACATCGATATCGTTGCTAGGTTGCCTCAGCCCTTGGATCAGTAGCAGCATCATAATGTACTTTCGCTTCATACAAAGCCAAGGAGGAAGGTTGTAGATACATAAAGTCACCGGCCAAGTGCTATGACGACTAATCATGTTATCGAAAGGATTCATCCCATCTGTACTGGGCTCGAACCTTATATTTGTCATATCATATGCAAAGTGTTTCTTGTATTTTCTATCTATGTTCCTCTACTACACAGAGTCTCTGAGCATTCCATCCTTCTTACGCTCTTCAGCGTGCCATCGCAGCAATTGAGCATGCCTTTTGCTCGCAAATAGACGCTTCAGACGTGGGATTATAGGGAAATATCACACCACCTTGGTTAGGGTCTTTTTTTTCTTACGATGCACTTCGATGTTGTCATCGCCGCGCTTATATCGGGATGCCTTGCAAACGGGACATGCAACCAATTTTCCAAACTCATCGCGATACAATATGCAATCGTTTGGACATGCGTGTATTTTCTGTACTTTCAGTCCCAATGGACAGACAATCTGCTTGGCCTGATACGTGGTTGCTGGCAACACGTTTCCCTCTAGGAGCACGTCCCTAAGGAAACCTAACAACTCTATGAAGCTCTTAACGGACCAATCATTGCTTGCCTTCAACTACAGCAGCGTAAGCACAATTGCCGATGATCGGGACCATCGACCGTAGAGGGGGGATATGAGTAGATTGTGTGAGGGCGAGGCCCGAAGTTGTGCTCGTCCAGGAATGGCGCACGTCGCGGGGATGTATGTTGGAGAGGAGGCAATGTACACAAGGTTTATATTGGTTCGGGCCCCCGAGGTCGGGTAACAGCCCTACTCCAGTCTTGCCCTGAGGCGAAAGATGTATATGAAGCTTGGTGGGAGACTACAAGTGGGGCCTGAGCTCGGAGTTGCTCAGGAGCGAAGCCGCGGGTACGAGAAGGTCAAGTCGACCGCGCTTCGCCTTGTGTACGACCGTCTCTGTGTGTATGTCTGTTCTTCTTTCTGTGTGACGTCGTCTTGGTCGGAGTGATCCATCGTCTTTTTATAGCTCTTTGGGAGCTTCGCTACCTGGTCCCGAGGCTGATGTCAGGTGCCCGTGGCGAGTCGACTGGGGTTGTTGAGAGGCATCGACGGTCGTTGTGAGCTGACAGGAACCGTTGGGAGTTGACGGGAGTTGCTAGGCCCTAGTTCCCGCGTAGGGGCAGTTTTGGCGTTGATTCCCACACAGAGGAGAGTTTTTACATGAGATAAATAAATTATTACAAATGCCTTTTACACCAGGAGATGCAAAGGTCGTGGCGTCGGGGTCGAGCAGGGTCATTGTCCTTGCGTCCGAGCCCGAGCTCGCTGGACCCGAGCCCGCGCTTGGGAGTGCACTTTCCTAGGTCGGAGACGAATCCCTGAGCTCGTGGAAAGCCACCACGAGGCCCGGGGAGATGCTTACACGTGGCGAGGGTACCGATCCCCAACAACAATATGCAGCTTTTTGAGCTCCTCCTTGCAGCCTGGGTACAAAGGTGTTGTAGAGTCCTCTACCATACGCTGGAACTTCTGAAAATCCCTTTCACTCGTGGGGTCCTCTTCCCCATCATGCAACATATGTTCTAGATCATCTTCGTGGTTATCGACGAACGTATCATCTTGGGTGTACACGAACGTATCTTCGACCGTCGTCGAGTCATTGTCTTCGTCATCATCATCAATCAGATGGACTTCACGTACAATCTCATTTTCATCGTGCTCAGTCCAACAGGTATAGGCAGGCTTGAAACCCCTTCATCTCCTCAAGGTTAGAAAACTCTTTCTCATTCTTGTAATCGACGCACGAACAACAAATATAGTCTGTCGGCTTATTTGACTTGTACGCCGCAGCCGCGCTCAGAAAACTAGTCACACCATAAAGTACTCTCTATCGCGACAGTCTGCTTCATACATCCATCTTCGATCCATCTACAAATATTTATAACAAATAAAATCTCAGTAAATCAATAAGTGGTCACAAATTATTTTATTCATTTAATTTGTTATGTAGTGCTAATTAATCAAGAAATTCATATCCAAATCTCGCTTTTAAAATCAATTAAATAATTGCTATTAGTTATAATGGTCCGTCCAGCAAATTTGCATTACTTAAAAATATATTAAATTAATATATACCAAATAAAGAAATAATTGTAAGTAATTAAATTAAACGATAATTAATTATGTATTGCTAACATACTTAACGTATTAAATGCAATCACTAATTTGGTCCTCACAAAAACTTAAATTCAAGCTACATCTTAATCTCACTAATCACTATACATATAAAAGGTGGTAAATTGAAATCTAGTCTCTAAATTAGAGCTCTAATTGTGCTCATTATGCAATCAATAATTCTCAGAACCAACAACAATATAGAAACGTAATATCCATCTAAATCAACTACAAATTAAATGTGCATCAAGATACGAACCTTAGATCACAAATTAGAAGTGAATTCCACCAAATTTGACAGCAAAAATTCGCCCCTTCTCTTCCCCAACCAAGCAAGAATAGAGCTCCTCTCTGTTCTGGACAGGTTGGGGATGGAACCCAGGCTATATATAGGGCCGTATTATCACTGCTGGGTCTTATTCAATAACCGACAGTAATATCACTGCCGGTTCGAGAACAAGAGCTGGCAGTGATACCGCTGCAGTTCGCGCAGGAGAATTTAGGGCGATATTATCACTGCCAGCTTTTGTTTATGAACCGGCAGTAATATATCACTGCCGGTTCGGGAACATGAGCCGACAGTGATATCGCTGCCGTTCGCGCAGGAAAAATCTACTGTGCCGATTTTTACTGAGAACCGGCAGTGATAAGACACAGTAATCTATCACTGCCAGGTCGGGCTCCCCCGACAGTGATGAGGGGTCATGGATGAACCTTTGTGTAGTAGTGGTTCATGTTTCCTCGTAATGCTAATAGTCAAATAGATGACAGTTCTTATGTAGTATTGTGATAGTCTTCCCATTATTACATAATATTTTTTAAAGGAAAACTTTGGCATGTACATTTTTCGAGGTAGTGTATAATTTGGGTCTATCTTATGGTCGTTCAACGCTACATCAAGTCATGTTGTATATATTTGTAATTCTATCGCTCCGGACTACTAGACATCCTTCTGGGTTGAAAATGGTTACCGCTTAGTTTGCTACCAAATTCGGTACCACCTAACAAAATTTTAGTAACACTAATAGAATCCAACGTGGCACACAGACGGGTGAAGAGATCACTCACCAAAATTTTGATAACACTAAAATTTAGCTTGGCCACTGTGAGAACTTATACATATAGTTATATATATAACTTTGCCATGCAGTAACTGGTCGCGTTGATAACATAATAAACAAAATTTATATATAATGTCGTAACTATATGTTGCTAGCATAGTAATATTGATTCTACATTATATAATACTTATCCAACAGATAGTAATATTGATTCAACAGATTGCTTTAGTTATGTCATCAAACTAACTAGTTAATGCATTTTGTAGTTTGTACACGAATATGTTTTCTCTTTGGTTTAGCCGTATCTTTTTATTTGTAGCTCCGATTTACAAATGGTTTTCATTAGTAGCTTACTGATGATGAGTCACAATTAAACAATAATTTTACTAACTAGTAACAGAAATTACTATATCTACAACATAAAATTACTGCAAATACAACTAAAAATTACTATCATACAGTATAATAGTAAAATCCAATTACTAATCCTACATAGGTCAGTCATTTTGGTAGTAAAAATATATAAAACTATATGTACAAATTCTGAAAAATCTTTAAAAATTACTATACGTAGAGGATGTGAGCTTCTACAGCCCTGTAAAATTTGAACGAGTTTGGTATTTAAATTTTACAGGGCTATAGAAGCTCATATCCCATACCTATAGTAATTTTTTCAGAATTTTCAAAACTTGTACATATAGTTATATATATAATGTTGTAACTACATGTTACTGAGATAGTAATATTTGATTCAATAGAGTATTGAATACGTACTCTGCTAGATACCACTCAAAGAAGAGGCCGTAACAAGTTTTTGAGATAGTAATTTTTACTAGAACGAATCACCATATGCTTGTTATCTGTATGCTAACTGACAATAATTTTACTACTACGATCGGCTATACATGATTTTACTACCATGAATCATCATATCTCTGTTTGCTACGCATGTTCAAATTTGTACTACCGGTTATACATAATTTTACTACCACGAATCACCATATTTCTGTTCGCTACTGCATGTTGTAATTTTTACTACCACGAATTACCATATGTTACCACGAATTACCATATGTTTGTTAACGAGCGTTATGCCAAACAAACAACCGAGCAATTTACCATATGGTACTAGTAATTTCAGTGCACAAGCCTCACATCTAATGTAATTTTGAGTGGTTATCCAGAGTAGGTAGTAAAATTTATAAAAATCATATGTACAAGTTTTCAAAAATTCTCAAAAAATTACTATAAGTGGAGAGGTGAGATTCTACATCCTTGTAAAATTTGAAAACCAAAATTAATTTGATTTGAAAGGTATGAAATTGACAAACGCTAATTAGTGATGAATAGTAAATTTGTCCTTTTCATATCTTTCAAATGCGACTGAGTTTGGTATTCAAATTTTACAAGGCAATAGAAGCTTATATCCCCTACATATGGTAATTTTTTGAGCATTTTTTAGAACTTGTACATATAGTTTTCACAGACTTTTACTGCCAAATGACTGATCTTTGTAGGATTTTCCAACTATACTGTATAATAGTAATTTCTAGTTGTAGATATAGTAATTTCATGTTATAAAAATAGTAATTTCTTTTACCAGTCAGGAAAATTACTATTTAATAGCGAGACTTATATCATTTTATTCCTCCCAATGTCAGTAAAATGTATTCGTGATTTACTACCGAATTGGTAGCAACCAGTACAGTGTGCTTTGCATGCACTTCTCTGACCAGAGTGCAGAATAGGTATTCTACACTTAGAAGTAGAATAACGCTACCGTGTATATGTATCTATATACATATAACTCAAAGTAATGGAAACCATTCTCTTATAGGAAATGCTTCGAAAATCGCTATTCCATCTTTTAGGTATCGTGAAAAGTGATATCTGTGAAGATCGTGCATTTGAGTCACATTCAGATCCACCCATCCTAATGGATTTGTGTGGTAAGGAAAAACAGGTAAGTACCAAGCGTTGCAGCGCTGAAGTATGAGCCTCATGGACTAGCTACATATATACATATATATATTCAAAACGACAACTATCTATTAGTGAAAGGAGTATTCCACTGTAAACGATGATGGCACAGATATGTTGGCCCCACCTGGAGTCGTATGTATGTCGGAACTCCTGAACAAACTGTATTGGTCCTAGCACTTTTTTTTTCCTTTGTGGAAAATGGTATGTTATGGCATTCTCAACAGAAGATATAGCACATCATCTAGAAACAATACCAGAAACAACCGCATAGTTTTTATCCATGAGCTCAAACAATAAGTGCTTTGTGTACTCCTCACGGATGATTTAGACGCAACCCTCCTCCCAATTGATGATTTAGCTATGTCTAGATTGCGTGTTCAAGTAATGTCTCATGCAAGATATTGTTTTTCTCTCTCTATCCACCTTAACTCTTTGTAAAATCACTTTCCAATCCTACGTGGCAAGTTAATTAATGATATGGACACTGCTGATAAAAGATCATTGGGAATGTCAGTGTCAAGAAATAAATATGTTATGTTAGTGACTCAAAGAAAAGTCACTTCCGTCTTAGCTTCGATCATGCTATTTGTCAAAGTAAATTAAAGTCCATGCATTCTCTCTCTCTCTTATATTTTTTAAATGAAAGGTTGCGTTGTATAATTGAGGTCACATTGTTGACGATTGAACTTCTCAACTCCCAAACAAGAATTAAATGTAGACAACAACACAAAGATATAGTCCTAGCCTGCTCTCTGTATTAATCTTTCTATTGTTGGCTTGTGTGTACAATGAGAGCTCGCTAGGCCCCTTTACATAGGCAGAGAAGGTCCCCATTCATGATAGATTAGCAAATGTGGGACTAAACTAGCTAACGGGCCTTACGGGCCGGTAGCCCTCTAATGGGTCTTTGCTTATGTAAAGTGCCCACACATAATCGGACTTCGGATAGACCGATATACAATAATCCCTTAGACACTTCGCTAACACTATACGCATGCCTTGTTAAATACTCCTCCCAAAACTCAATGGGAAAAAGTTAAGAAGAAAAGAGCACATACCTTGCGTTGTTGCCATTACACATAATGCCTCATTAAAAACCATTGATCGGGAAAACCATTGGGATAAAAATCAAATAAGGGAAAAAAGTACATCTTTTTATCTCAGTGATGAACATATATCTCCATGTGAAGATAACAACTCTTTTGTGTCTTCTCATACCAATATGTAACACCACATTTTTTGCGACTTTCAAAAATTTCAAATAAAAGGAACCATTTGGATTTTCTCAAATTAAATAAAGCTTAATTGGATTTTTGATAAAATAAAAAGATTTAATTTGACTAATATATACATCAAATAAAAGAAATACTTGTGTTGCAAGAACTTTTTCAGTATTTTTCTGGAATTTTGGAAATTCGTTTTCTCTTTATTTGAATTTCCAGTATTTTATTAATTCAGAAATCCTTTTCTTTTTTGAAAATTCTCCTCAGCCAAATCTTTGGCTGGCCATTTTACTTTTCTGGCTTTCAGCCCACTCTCCTTTCTTCTCTTGAGCCACTAGCTTGCCAACCCGTCTCAGCGGCCCCCTCCCTGGCCCACCCCGCCAGTTTAGCCCAACCTGTGCCAAACCCTAGCGTGTTACAATGTGCTTCTTCTTCCCTCGAAAAATCCCATGGGCCGCCGTCGATGCCGAGTTCGGACCCGCACGCTAACTCATCTTTCCATATATAATTTTACCTAAGCCACCCGCGTCACGAGGATCGCCATCTTCTCCTCTTCCAAAACACTAGAGCATCGCTCCGGTTTGCACCGCCTCCACGCTGCATCAAGAATGAGAAGCTGTGTGTAGCCGTTGTCTTCTCCAACAAGATTCATCGTCGTCTGTGAATCTTCTTTACCACCAACCACACCTTTAGCTCCGCCACGTTGTGTTCTACGCAGTGCTCCGCTTTTCTTTCCCGAAGATGCACTGCCTCGCTGCCGCCACCGCGAGCCCGTATCACCACTTTCTTCTTCGCCACTGAGCGCCGTGGTCACCATCGGCCAAAACTGCTCATGACATTCTTTTTGTCGTGCCCGATTTGCCCATATCCAACTCTTCCTCATGGTGTTTTCGTCACCGCCGAACTTCATTGAAGTCTGCCGTCGCCATCGCTAATGTGGCCGCCCACATGTGTAGCCACCTCACTGCCATGTCAGTAGATCGTCGACGTGTCATCCACGTCAGCTGCACGCGGAGCTAGATCTAATCTTGAGTCTATGACATGCAGCCCCACATGGCATACAATTTATTCCCATGAACCCAATCCACCGTGGACCGTAGCTAATATGTGGACTTGGTACAAAAACCAGGGCCCACATGTAACCCCCTCAGCCTATTTTTCCAAATTTCTTTTAATTCTAAAATTCCAGAAATTCATGGGACTCACATTATCTCCCTTTTTATTTTCATGATTTTCTCTCTCATCCAAACTTTCGGTGCCTGTTCTTCTACATACGATCTCCGATTGAACCCATTCAAATTCCTAAATTCATCTAAAATTGAGCTATTCATTCCAGAGCCATATATTTTTAATTTAGAGTTTGTTTGAGTCTTTGTTTGTTATTTATTTGTATTTCTTGCTTTCTTTTCCATTAGACGTTGATCACCAGGAGCGAATGAAGAATTCGAAGAGTAAGACTCAGCAATATAAGTGTACGAGCAACACAAGTTGTAACCTTTGATCAAGTTGAACTTATGTACGCAAAAGTATTTTGTTTCATATAAATTGCATACTATTTCTATATCAATATTATTTAGTAGGAGTAGTTAAATACCTACTTGTTATTATGCCACCTTAATATTGGAATCACATGTATCCATTGTCACCCTAGGTTGGGACATTAATAGTTGAACATAAATGTATTACCAACAATTGGGTTACCGTAGTTATGCTTAGACATGCTTAGTCGTACGATTGACTTATATCACATGATTATAAATATTGTTAATCTCAACTTAATAAGATATGGAGTTATGGTGGGTAGCCACTGTTGTAAAATTTGTCATGACATGGCAGGGTATGCCATTGGTCCTGGTTATTGTGGAATATAAGAACCCGGGTACCCTCATGACAAGCCCAAGAGGAGGCCGGAAGATACTCCAGCGTCGAGCCCATTGCCGTGCAAGGGGACATATCCTAAAGGAAGTTGAACTTATATTTAGATATGACAGATACGGTTGTAATCCGAGTCGTTAATAGGGTAGATAAAGATATAAACTCTATCATATTAACTGACTAGAATCTTGTAACCGATCGGAATCTCCAAACCGATCAGGACTCTGTAAGCCACCCCACCCCCGCTATATAAGAGAGAGGGCGGGCAACAACATAGGGATCCGATCATCCAAGCATAGAGCAATCAAGCCATAGAGCATAGAACACCTCATATCGCCCAGAGCATATTGTGCTTTGAGCAACCCCGGATCCAAGAGATCCATATAATCCCAGCACACAGGATTAGAGTATTATCTCCTCCGCGAGAGTCTGAACCTGTATAAACCCCTTGTCTTGTGTGACCTTCGAGTTTGAGATCGAGCGCCTACCCCATAAATTCATTGCCGACTACAAAAGTCGACAGTTATATAAAATATATAGTTTTCGCTCAGGCAAGTGATCATACAGTAAAGGGAGGTACGGTTAACACATTTGAGATGTGGATTTCTCGTCTAAAGCTATTTAAGGACTTAATCTTATGCACTATTGAACTATGTACATGTTTTGTATGGGACATAACTAGCTAAATAACTATGTACACTTCAAAATTGCCATACTCTTGCCTTGTTACGTTTTATAACACCTTAATTAGGCCGAAAATTTGATAAAATCATAGCACCTTGCTTTGCCCAAAAATGTTAACCCATAAGTGCTACAATTTGAGTCAATAGACATTATATGCAAGTTGAACTCAATGTAAATTGGCAATGCCATACGCTAGGCTAGGGTGTTACATTCTCCTAATTAAACTGCAGTACATGATCAATAATGTTGCCGCTGCATATAATGCCATGTACACACATAGTGAGGGTTGATGCTCTGCAACCATTTTGTAACACCCATGGACCCAAAATTTGCTAACAGCCCACCCCCAAAGTTGGGCCGGCATCCAAGCATTGCATCTCACTTCAGCTTTCCTTCTCACTTTGCCCAAAAGGTTAACTCAGGAGTGCTACAATTTAAACCAATAGGCATTATATGATAGTGTAATTCAATGCAAATAGGCAATATGGTAGTAAAGACTAAGGTGTTACACTTAACTTGATAGATTGGACTCTTTCTCATGGAATTCAGTATTTGCTACTGCTGAGTTGGGACCAGCATGTCAGATTGGAAGGGAATTAGTTTGGGTGGGTTTTGATGAAAACATCTGACAATAAAACCTGAGTTATATGCTATAAGCTATAAAAACCAGGGTTTCTACAGTTACACTCATAAAACTTAAGGTTTTATCAAATTTACTCTAATAAAAAGCAGAAGGCAAAAGGACCCTTTGAACGAAATATCCAAAGAAGTACGTTCATGTTTCCTGGTAATGCTAATAGTCAAATAGATGACAATTCTTACGTAGTATTGTGATGGTCTTCCCATTATTACATAATATTTTTTAAGGAAAACTTTGGAATGTACATTTTTCGAGGTAGAGTATAATTTGGGTCTACCTTATGGTCGTTCAACGCTACATCAAGTCAAGTTGTATATATTTGTTATTCTATCGTTAGAACGACTAGACATCCTTCTCGGTTGTAAATGGCTATCATTTAGTTTGCTACCAAATTTGGTACCACCTAACAAAATTTTGGTAACACCTATACAATCCAATGTCACACACGGAGTATGGGTGAGGAGATCACTCACCAAAATTTTGATAACACTAAAATTTAGCTTGGCCACAGTCCAAATACGTTCTTTTTTTTTTGCAATATTTTTCTTTGCTTAGGTTTTGACAATACCAAAATTTTGGCTTGGTTCATTTGAGCCATCAACCAAATAGCCCCTTATTGACAGGAAGAGCATGGCATGCATTGGTCGTCGATTTACCGGATACAGGAAAAAAACTGGTCAGATTTCTTGACCATAATTGCCACAACCATCGATGTGTTCAAACATCCATTATGCAAAGTCTAGATGGAAAATTACCTCCCGATTTCGTCAGACTGCGAAAAACATGTCGCTTCACAAACAACGATATTTCTGTCAGCGTGAGTAGGTTTGGTGGGTGAAGAAGTTTTTCTCCTCGTGGAGGGTGATTTGGAAAATATTTGGTGGAAGAAATTTCAAGGTGCTTTCTCCTGGGCAGGTGATGGTGGTTTCTGTATTGTTGGCGTATTAGAGGCATCGCTATTAGCCTGTAACCACGGGCGAAGCTGGATGAATACATGCGGGGTCTAATACATAGCCTGTAACCTTTTAAAATTTTGAGAGCTTTGGCGTAAATTTACATCCACATAGGGAGGGTTTTGCAATAGGGGGTTTGAAGGTTCGCCACAGGGATGCCATGTTTCTCCTATGGCTATAAGTCTATAAATGGAATTATGAGTTCCTGTACTATAACTAAACATATACTCTAAAGCCACAAGTAGGGATGAAAATGGAACGAAAACGGTCGGTAAATAGGAGTTTTATTTCCGTTTTCATATTTTTTACTGGTAATGGAAATAAAATCAGAAATCCTGGAAACGGAAATGGATAGTGACGGAAACAGATGAGGAACGGAACGGAGAGGATACGGAAACGAAAGTGGAAAGTTACATCCAGATATATTTCCAACTGTAACACCCTAAAAAATTTGCAAATTCTTTAATTGAGCATTTAATTCGGAGTTTTTTTTTTAATTTTCAGCATTTAATTAATGATATTTTGCTATTTTTAGATTTAAATAAATAATTTATTAGAGAAAAATAAAACCAAAATCTTTCTGAAAATAAATTTTCTAAGTTCAAAATGTTATAAAATATTTTTGAGAATTTTTGTAGAATTTTTGAACTCTATTTGATATTTTCTAAAAGCAATATATATTTGTGGTATTATTTAAATTAGAAAATGGAATTTCCGGTTTTATTTATACGGAATGTCCGATTCCATTTCCGTTTCATGGGAACCGACTCTCTCATTTCTGTTTCTATTTCCGGTAAAAAAATTCGTTTCCGTTTCCATACCGATATTTTCCGTTTCTATTTCTGAAAAAAAGCTTCTATTTCCGTTTTTCTCCGGAACATCGAAAATTTTATTTCTGTTTTCATCCCTAACCACAAGTGGCACGACTAAGATGTGGTACATTCTTCTTAATTACTAGAAGAGTTGGTTAGAGCATCTGAGCATGTACCTAAAAGAATTAGCCACCAATGAAATCATATGTTGTAAGTTCGACCTCTTCTGGCTTAGTTTTGGAGTTTCATGATAAATCTAAATGATAAGACTAATACATTTGTTTAGAATATTCTAGTTGGCCTCAGTTGGAGATTTTTTAATTGTCGACATCGACACATGAAGCCATAAACCCTAAAAAGCGAGATAGTTCAAGGCAAATGTACAATGAAGGCCAAGGATGATGTTTATTAGCATTTTGCTGAACTAGATATTTGCTGGATTGACAGCAACAGAACAAAATTGGCGACGCTTCAAAAAACGAAAGTTGCACCAGACATTGTCTTTTACGCGTCTGAGGTACACCTGGGCAATGGGTGCGCTGTTTTGAGCTGGCTCTTGGAACGGCCGGCACAGAATGGCTCAAAGCATAACACAGTACGTGTATCTTTTAACTATGTCAGGTCTAAAAACTTGGCATGATGGGCGTCACAACCTAATCAGTCGTGCTTGAGTTGGTCCGACATGAAAGTTGCCATTTCGTAAAAAAACATCCTATCTACAACTCAGTCCATCATCAACTCCCTTACTCGATTAGCCTATACCATGGTTGTCAAGGCATACCAACCGACCACGGCGACTGATAGGCTCCAGGATGCCGCTGGCGCCATGGTGTCCTCAAGGCAAGGTACGTCAGATGGCAGAGCAGAGGGCACAACAGAGAGTAGAGCAGAGGGTAGAGGAGGAAGAAGACGCAGAGGACAGAGCAGAGGGCAGAGAAAGAAGAAGGGGACTAAGGTGAGCTCACCGGAGAGAGTGGAGGAAGGAGGGGAGCTCGTCAGCGCCTCAATGGCTGGCACAATTAGGGGCGGTGTTTACAATTGCAAGCGGCGGTGGCGGCTAGGGTTGAAGGAGTAGACTAGCGGCCCGAGCTCGTCAAAAAGAACAAGAAGCCGACCATAAAGCCGATTTATCTGACCCGTTGACGCCGCAACGATCTAGGCGCCCGCCTAGATATCCATGGCGGGGCAAGCACTCATGGCACCCAGCCAATAGCGCCACGATGCCAAGGCGTCGCAGACCATCATCAAATACTATCTATCCCTGCGCCCCCTCCCATGACCCATCCGACGCAGTCACCATCTTATCATTCCGAACGAGGAAAATTACTACTCCACCTGGTCAAAAATAGTTATCGTTTTTGTTAGAGATGTAGTCAAAATTTTGAAACTTTGACTGTTAATATCTTTTAAATATTTAATCTGGATACATTAAAATCATATATGTAGATTTGTCTCGAATAGTATTTTCATAATATTTTAATTTTCTTCGGTTTTATAAATATATTATAATAAAAATTAGTGATCAAAGTTGTGTTTTGAAGACCGTGTTAATATCCAAAATGACAACTATTTGTGAGTAATAGATTGAGATGATAGGCTCTTATCCATAGTTAGCAAGTCTCCAAGACCACACAATATATTAAGTGCCTATTTTGTAGGATGTATATCTTGCTCTTCATTTTTGCAATTTATATTTGTAGTATATTGCTTGTTTATCACCTTAGAATCACTAGTATAGTGTCCTGTCTTTCGGTTTCCTTTTTTCAGCACGTAATATATGATCTTTTCCTTTTCTAGAGCGTTTGTTTCCTTTTCCTTAATTCCAGGATATTTGTTTCCTTTTCCTTGAAATGATGTTGGAGGTGGGGGGAGATCTGTTGTGGGCCACAGGGATGAGTTAGACACATTAAACAATGGCCATCGGATGTGGGTGAGTAAAGTTGAGGAAAGATCCGAGAGGTTAATTTTGATAGAGACAAGTTTCTAGGGACATTTCGCTGGGTGCATGAAGGTTAGGCCATTTCTATTGGGGTGCATTATTTAGGGTGGACGTAGAAAATAATACTTAGGTGCATTATAAAGGGGTATAGATAAAACTCACTAGGTAGGGATAGACTAAGATTAGCGTGTTAGTTGCCGATGTACGATTGGGAAAATTGCACTTAATGAGCTCTATTGAGTAGGTAGGCCCTGTTCACGTAATTGTGGAAAACTGTTTTTCTTCGTCATTGCATAAAACCGGTTTAGCTAAAAGAATTCCGAAAGTCTTTGCCGATCAGTAAATAATTGTCGCCGATCGCCACCATTTGCCGCAAGCAGCCGTTGCCTAGTGAAATCTCCGGTTGAACTCTGGAGGAGGAATGGTGCACAAATTCAAGGTAAGATCAAGGGTCCGAGAAGCGTAAGATTGTTTGAAAACTTCGGGTATCTTAATAAATCTCATATAAATATCTCTATTACTCCATTAGATCGTAAATAGTTGTCGTTTTGGACCCTGACATGATCTGCAAAACATAATTTTACCACTAAATTATATTATAATATATTTATAAAATCCAATAATTATAGTACTATGAAAGTATTTTTCGAGATAAATCTATACATATGACTTTTAAGTATCTAATTTAAATATTTAAAAAGATATTGACAGTCAAAGTTTCGAAAATTTGACTGTACGTATATCCAAAACGACAATTATTTATACAGAGTATTCCACTGTAAACAATGATGGCACAGATATTGGTCCTAGCTCTTTGTTTGCCTTAATGGAAAATGGTATGTTACGGCATTCTCAACGGAAGACATAGCACAGTAATGTCTATACTCTCCGCATCATCTAGAAACAATTGCATATTTTTTATTCGTGAGCTCAAACAATAAATGTTATGTCTACTTCTCATGGATGATTTCGACACAACCCTCCTCCCAATTGATGATTTAGCTATGTGTAGATTGTGTGTTCAAGTAATGTCTCGAGACATTACTTTTCTCTCTCTATCCTCCTTAACTCTTTGTAACTTCACTTTCCAATCCTATGTGCCTAGCTAATTGATGATATCACTGCTGACAAAAGCCCATTGGGAATGTCAGTGTCAAGAAAAAAATAAGGTATGTTAGTGGCTCAAAGAAAAGTCACTTCCATCTTAGCTTCGTTCATGTTATTTGTCAAAGTAAAAGTCCATGCATTCTCTGTCTTTCTTTCTTTCTTATTTTTTTAAAATGAAACGTTGTGTTGTTTAATCGAGGTCAAATTGCTGACGATCGAAGTTCTCAATTCGTAAACAAAAATTAAATGTAGACAACAACATAAAGATGTAGTCCCAACCTTCTCTCTTTGTTGACCTTTCTATCGTAGGCTTGTATGTACAATGAGAGCCCCCTAACCCTTTTATATAGGTAGAGAAGGTCCCCATTCATGATTCGATTAGCAAATGTGGGACTAAACTAGCTAATGGACCTTATGGGCGGGTAGCCTCTAATGGGTCTTTATTTATGTAAAGTATCCACATATAATTGGGCCTCGAATGGACTGAACACTCCTCTTGGACACTTTGTTAACACTATGCTCATACCTCGTTAAATACTCTTCTCAAAAAAATTCAGTGGGAAAAAAGGTAAGAAGAAAAGAGCACATACCTTGCGTTCTTGCCATTACATATAATGCCTCGTTAAAAATTATCGATCGAGAAAACCCATTGAGACAAAACTCAAATAAGGGAAAAAAACAGTACATCTTTTTATCTCAATGATGAACATATATCTCCCTGTGAAGATAACAACCCTTTACGTTTTCTTGTCGAATATCTAAATATGGGGTATATGTACACGAAGGATACACGAAAGATATGTTCTAATAACGTATAGAAACTCCGGATATCACGGGCCTGATTCTATAGGATAAGATATGCGCGGAGGGGATATTTCCATACTAGGATGGACTTGATCGCTTTCCCGTTACGAGGAAACTGACTCGAGTACAACTGGTATCCAGGGAAGTTTGGATATGGTGCGAAGATCACGCGATAATGGACTCCTCATCGGCTATGATCTGGTATCCCAAATCGACTACAACTCAACTTGAGACAGAGCTACCCTGACTATATAAGGCCGGGGGCAAGTATCCTCAAAGGAAGACGAAAAAAAACCAGAGAAGAAGATAAGACTTTTTAGAGCTTTAGAAGACGCAGAGCATCCAGGAGCCTGCGAACCACGCTTCATCAACCTCCAGCCACAGTTTAGCCATTGTCTAGATCCAATCTTCATTGCAACTAGGGCTAGACAACCCGCTCTGTACTTGATACACCAATTTCATACATCATCCGCACAGGAAGTAGGGTATTACTCCATCCGAGGGTCTGAACCTGTATACATCATGTGCCACTGTCTTCGTGAATGACTCTAATATCCGAAGGTACTCGTGACTATAAGTTTATTGTTAAATTCTAACCTTCGACATTTCTCAAACCAATATGTAACACGACAATTTTCATGTCTTTTAAAAATTTCAAATAAAAGGAACAATTTGAATTTTTTTTGAATTAAATAAAGCTTAATTGAATTTTTGATAAAATAAAAAGATTTAATTTGACTAATCTATACATTAAATAAAAGAAATACTTATGTTGCAAGAACTTATTTCCGCTCTCCAATCTACTATTGTAGAACGTTCGGTGGCTTTTCCAAGGGCTTACCAAACCTGGCGACCCTTCAGCATCAGAACAAAATTGCCGACGCTTCAAAAAAATGAAACTTGCACCAGACGATGTCTTTTTTCGCGTACACCTGGGTAAAAACGGGTTGGATACGGGCGGATATTGCTTTTCTCGTATCTTAACCTATATTTTTTTCGAATTCGGAACCAGACACGGGATAACCGGATACGGATTCGGGTTATTCGAGATACAGATACGGAACGAATATGTGACAGATTCGGGTCAAAAACGAAAAAAAATATACGGATAATGCACGCATATATAGAGTAATATATATTGAATTAAAACCATACGAGTACATGACTATAGTAACAAATTATATATCAATTAAATTCAATAAACATCGTAGAAAGAATATACTATTGAGGATCAATAGAACCAACTAATTGTTAATATAAATGGGCTGATTTTTGGTTATCATTGCCGGTTGGTTCCACGAACCAGCAGTGATAAGTTCACCCCCTCGGCTTAACTTTCGAACCGGCAGTGATATGTTCGTACTGCCGGCTCTATTCCAACCGACAGTGATATACCGGTAAGAATTGCCTGTTATGTAGTAGTGATTAAAAGTAGAAAAAAACACAAATATGTAGTTCCATCCTTCTCTTTTTATTAATATTTCTGCTCGTAGACTTATGTGTATGATAAGATCCTATGCCATGTGTACAATAAGATCCCATGCCCCCTTTATATAGGCAAAGGAGGTCCTCGTTCGTGATTCGATAAGCAATATATGACTAAACTAGCTACCGGACATTGTGGGTCGATAACCCCCTAATGGGGCTTTATTTAGGTAAAATATCCGCAACTAATCGGGTCTTGGATGGACCATTGTACAACATGCTGATCTCTTTTTCTTTGAAGTCCTATATATGTCAATGTTTCGTTTGGCTTCCCACAGCAATCTCGATCGCTAATGCTGAAGATATATTAGCCAGGAGGTGCATAGCAGAACGCGATGGCCGCCTGCAGGAGATTTCAGCTTCTTCTACTTGTAACCTTACTAACCGAGCTTCTGCTCGTTGTAAATATCTTCGCCCAAGGTCCTGGTCATCCAGGTAATTAAGTAGGTGTTCTCACAGGCTAATGTTAAGCACATAATCTTTTTCGTAATTTTTCATGTTGATTTATGCCTATGCTTAATTGGTTTGCATGATTTCTGTTGGTTTGAACTAGCACTAGATAATCCAACGTACAATCTGGAGGAATTTCCTGTATAACGATTCTCTGTCGCTGGCCGGTGTTGCAGGTTCTGGAGATGATCCCATGGATCCGAATCGTCCTTGCTGCAAGCAAAAGTGAAGTGGAAAGGAATCAAGAGATCGTAGAACAGTTAGACAATAGGAAATAATCTTTTGTTTACGCCCCAAAGAACTCTGACCTTCTGCTTGAAAAGAACGACACCTTCAGTCTGCAACTTTCATCCATCTTTTAGTTTCCGTGTAATAGGTAGCATCTTTGCCTCCAGTTGCTTTGACTCCCACAAACAAGTTGATGGTGCAGAAGTCGGCTAAGTGCTCGACAGCTCGGGGAGAAGCTCGACGGAGGGCAGGGCGTTGGTCGAATTTCCACCGGAGGCGGCGGCGGCAAAAGATGCCCATGAGAGCGGACGGCGTACCCCCAGCATCGGAAGCGCATCGCACAGATGAGCGAGCTCACGAGGTGAAGACGAGCATTTGTGTAAAGGCTTAATTTGAGGAGCAAGGAAGAAACGAACGGGATCTATCGTCGCACGGATGGCATGCATCGCAATTCTCTGTTTCAGTTTTACGGAAACAGATGTTGGGCCAGATCAAACCAACAAAATGGTGCCACGTAGATAGGGGTATAGTAGAACTGCAAGCGAAATATCACTCTTTTTAGCCCTTTACTCTTTTTTTTTCTTAATTTGTCTCTTCGGAATTGCAAATATAGCTCCGTTTTCAACCACGGAAACACCAGAAAGTGAAACATGTCACCTTCTACGCTGGCACCATAGCTCCCAGCACGGCCACAGCAGCGTACCTCCTGCGCTCCTTAGGCACAGCATTGTCGGCTCCCGTGCTTGTTCGCCCACTACCGTGCTTGCCAGCTCCCGCGCTCTCTGGGCACAGCAAGGTCGGCTTCCACGCTCCCCAAGCGCTGTAGAGGATAGGTGTCGTTTGTTGTGCTTTCACGATGAAAGAGTGAGACTAAATTTATAATGTGTTCACAGATAGATTAGATTTGAAAAAAAAAACTAAGAAAAGTGACGGCACGTCCCACGTTCTAATCCCTACATATGTACTGTCTGTCACAACGCGCTGATTGTTTTGTCTTGCCACTGGCAAGGCTCATTTTAGCAACCTTCGCGGTTATTGTGTTTTGCTTAATGTTTAAGCTGTTGTTAAAAAGAAATTGTGAAAAATCTATTACTCTGATTTCCAATTATTGTCCTCTACAATTCATCTCATATGTTTGCCACTTGATTAAGAAAATAGAAGCTAACCAAACTACCAAATATATAAAACCATTCCGCTAAACAAGATGATTATCCTAATACACCGTAATACTAAGCAGAGCCTTAATCTCAATAAACATGGTAACAATTAATAAAATTTTTATATTCCATAACAAAGATCGCCGATTATATTTCTTTGAAGCCACGTGCAAACGCATAGGGGCTAGAGCGCAGGCCCCATATCTACTCCCTCCGTTCTGGAAAGTAAGGGACAGAAGAAATTTTAGGATAGATTATGGTTTCTGCCAAAAGACTCTAATGCCCCTATTTAATAATGTCTCTATTAATTGGCAACATGCATGCATTAATTAATCACGATTATAGGGAATGACCTACAGCGTTTGTTTTGGAATATGTGTGGTCGCATGTATCTGCGTGCATCTGCATGCATAGGCACAATTTGATGACACAATTTAAGGGGGAAGAGCTCTCAATCCCTAATATTAGAGGACACAATTTAAATGCTTCTCTCCCTTACTTTCAAGGACGGAGGGAGTACCGCCTATACTGGGTGTTTTTTGCTTCTGAGCCAGAGCCAATGCAATTCAGAATTGTTAATTTGAGAGCATCCTCACCGAATCTTTGATGACGACGCGCTTTCGTTGTGACATGTGCTAATACTTTCTTCCTTCCTCTACTTTTCTTCTCTCTCTCTCTCTCTATCCCACTTTCCTCTCCCATTCTTTTCCCCTAAAACTCAAAAAAGATTTTATTTTCAAATTTCCCCCAAGTTTATGAATAGAGTATTTTTTTAACATTTTTGAAAGTATATGAATCAAAAAAATTCGAATAGAAAGTTTTTTCAGTCGAAACTTTTAAACCGAAATTTTTATGAGTTAAAACTTTTTGAACAAAAGTTTTCTAAGTCCAAACTTTTAAACTGAAAGTTTTTTAAGTCAAAAATTTTTGAATTGAAAGTTTTTTCAAATGTAAAATTTTGAACTGAAAGTTTTCTAACCGTAAGTTTTTGAAATTTTTAGTTACAAAATTTTTTTGATTTGAAATTTTTCTAGTTGAAAGTTCCTCGATTTGAAATTTTTCGAGTTGGAAATTTTCTGATTTGAAATTTCAAGAGGTTATATTCGCCTAGTTTAAATTTTATTGAGATGAAATTTCCCAAATACCATTTTTCTGATTTGAAAAAAAAATCGAGTTGAAACTTCCTATTTAAAATTTTCAATGTTAAACTTTTCTGTTTTGAAATTTTTATGACGGGTAGGAAGAAGCCAGGTTGGGAAGTAGGTATGAAAGATGGAAGGAGAGAAGGGTGGACATAGATAGAGAAGATGACATATAGCATCCTAGAAGAGTGTCCTTAAATTAAATTTAGTCCAAGAATAACCTCAAACTAGTAGTACCCAATGCAATTTGGACATTTTCATCTTTAAGAAGGAACCAGAATCGGAGCCAACGGTTCACCAATGGTTACCGAGAACTAAAAACGGATTTGATAAGTCTCACATACGGACTTGCCTGAAATTTTCTTCCGTCAAGTATATCCTGAGAAGTCTCATGAGACTTTTCAACATTTTTTCAGGAACATTACATGACGGTATGAATTATGAAACAATGGTGTTGCTAGCGCTGCATACACTTCTTTTTTTCTTGAAGAGAGTCTACATATACTAATCAGAAATGGATTGTTTCAGCTTCAGATAAACAGAAAGGAAATGCAGTTAACACTAATTTTCAGATTAACAGTTAAAACAGCATGATTGCCTCTCAAGGTGTTAATAAAAAAACATTACTTCGTACTCACGTTTGTGCTCGACGGACGTGTACATCTGATGAACAACCTGAGTAGAGCAAAACCAGCTTCTGCCAGTTGCTTACTTAAATGGGATAAATTTACTCAATAGGACATATAAAAATCCAGTAAGTAGTTCTGTTCAGGACTTTTAGCGTTTGTTCCATTGCCAGATTGCAAGTCTTTAATCACAACTAGCTGCCTCCATAGCTTTTCCACATCAATAACACAGAGAATTCTCCCATTTTCTCCAATAAAATGAGAGAGTCTACAATCCTAAAAGTAGAAAGTAATGATAGCAAATTTACACCATACTATTCTTTTTCTTTGGGCCCTGTTCACTCTGATATTTAAAAGACCGAAGTAAAACTGAAAAGCATTCATTTTCATCCTCAAGAACCTTCAGGTCGACATGGATAAGATGGCGTTCAGTAAGTCGACATAAAAGAAAGACCTGATGCAGATCAGTTTGAGTAGCATTCACAAACTGAACAAACCAAAAAGTTTAAAACCAATACACCATCCTGCCTTGTGTAACCATAGAAACAGCAGCAGGCCTTGCCATTTGGGATCAAAAGAACCTATTGAATCAGCAAAAGCAAAAAATAGCACTCCTCTCTGGCCAAATTAAAAGTTTAAAACCAACAAATTGCTGAAATATCCCTATGGATTAGGCAAATGTTGACACAGTCTTGTGTGCAGTAAATCGATCCATTTGGGGATATCTAATAATAAGCGTCGGCCCTCCATTAACTGTTTCTGGCTGGACTTTTACTAATACATAGGCCCGAATATCAGTCAAAGTTCAATTCTCATTTGTACCCCTTACATGCCATTCTCTCCAACACTTACCGCAAGCTATCCAGAGAAAGTCTAGAGCAAGCTTGTCAATACCGTTCCGGTACCGACAGCAATGCGCTGTATCGCCACCCGAAATGGCACACAGCAAGATCCCATACCGGTCTCGACTCCGGCCAATTCGGGGCATTCCAGCCAATACCGGCCGTTCCAAGCGAAATTACATGTTCCGAAGAAGGAACCACCTCAGCTACAGAAGAAGAGAGAGGGCGAGGCTTGCATCCGTGCGGCAACAGCGGCCCGACGGAGGCAGCCCCGGCCACGAAAACCGGTAGCAGTTTGATGTGACGATCGGCATAATTAATCTCGGATAACGACAGTCACATTGCTATTACTTTTAAGTTAATTATGCGAATCTCGGTATAGTAGCTAACAAAATACCAAGCAATCCGATACTTTATCATGTACTATACCATATTTAGAGTATTGCAGCAAAACAACAATTAGAGACTGAAATGTAAATATATCACAAACCAAACCACGCAGGGCAATATGTCCAATACATTAGTTTTACATAAGATCCAACTACAACAAAAGGATAATGCATAGATGCTAATTACACCAAAAGACTGCCGAAACCGAAGCATGGCTACTCATCCCGTCTATCTCTTCTTGTAGAATTCAGTCGCCTCGTTAAACCAATCAGACCCTCGAGCACCGAAATCAAACTCTAGAAAAGGGGGATTTAGCAAGTGTGAGTACAAGAGTACTCAGCAAGCATTAATAGCAAATGCAGTATATGAATTTTCTCAATCCAGCCAAACTCCAACTAATGATCACTATCCCTCAAAATCTATTTTTACGGAAATTAGGTTTTTGGTTTTCTTTAAGGGTTGTCTATTTTATTTAGGAAAACAACTACTAGCACTCATATATGAGGCAGATTTAGCTTCCGTAGTCTCCAATCCAGGAGACAGACATGAATTCATGATTTTAACCCTGCGCATGTTGGTATTATTTTTAGCCATAGAGACCCCATCCTGTATGATCCCAGAACGTTTATTACTAATCCAGCATTAGATCTCCATCCCTATTACTTGAGTCGGGAACACCTATCCTAGGTTGTCTCACCAGACTGGCAGTTACAATTGTACTCCGACTACCCATCAGCAGTAACTTCACCCATGGCTTCAAATATACCGCCACAACATTCGCGCGTCTCTCCGGGACTCCCGGCATACTCGGATTTGCGCACTAGTTATCTACTCATACCCAATGTGGAGATCATAACACCTTTTTAGGATAATATTTTCTAGCCGATTTCACTCACTATGGTTGAATTGGAAATACGACTAATTGCCCGAGTGTAGTTGGTTGACCTTATATTATAGCCTATGTAGAGGATTCAGCTATTCCTTTCTCATCGGCGTGCTCTACCAATCATATTAAACATACGCCAACCATCCTATTAACTAAATGAACCAACCTACTACCAATCTAATTATCAATCCATCCATCCATTTTTCAACCCATCAATCCATTCTTTCCAATCGTATACAATTTAATGTTTTCATTTGTAAAATAAGCTTTCCCATGCAGTGACAATATTTATGCAAATATGTAAAAGCAGTTGAAAACCTTTATCAAAGGAAAATTTATCTGAATTAGGATTGATATACTCAGCCTAACTCGAATTTGGAAAGTGGCCTTCTGCTGGATTTAGTTCAGATCCTGAAATCATTAAATATTAAATCTATGGTAATTAATTTGAATGTTATTTATAGCGTCCAACCATTTTCAATAGTTGCAATATTATTTATATGAAGGGTGTTAATTCTTATTTTTAGTTGTTCATGTATTTACAAGTTTTATATAGCTGTTTATTTAACTAATTGCTGTTATTTAGCATCCTTTTTATTTTTAGACGAATAGCTAGATAACTATCTACACTAACTGTGGTTCGCGACGGTCACCCATTTTTCTAATTTTTCCCACAACTTTTAGCATATTTTTATTTTCTCTTCTTTCCTTTTTTTCTCTTTTCTTTTTCTCTCCTCTCTCTCTCTCTTTTTCTTTTTCTTTCTTTTCCTTCGGCCAAGCACTCCCTGGCGGAAGCCTCTCCTTCCCGGCTCTTCTTTCTTTTCCCCATTGTACTCTCTCCTCACCTCCCTCTTCCTAGATCACCACCGGCTCTCCCTGGCTTTCTCCTCAGCTCTTCCTCTCCCCTCCTCTACTCCTCTCCCTTCCTCTACTCCTCTCCATTCTCTCCTCCTACTCTGCCTCTCCTGTTCTACTCAGCTCGGCCAGACGTCGGCTTGCTGCAGCTTGGCCTCGCGCTTGAAAGCATCTAGGCCCCCAATTCGATTTGGTTTTGGTAATTAATGAAAATTATGATTAATGGACTAATATTTTCATTTGAGTATATTGAGAATAGGTTGGTCCTTAATTCAGCGATCGTGGAAGCATGAAAATGGCGAAAAAGAAGTTTAACGCGTCGAGACAAGATGGCTAAGGTGTAAAATTGAAGGACCTTTTATAGCTTTTACGGATCTCGTAGTTTGGAAAAAAAAAGATCGGATTGCTGGAATAGGCGCCGTACTATTAAGAGGGGTCTTGGCTATTTGCTTGATATCAGAAAATGTTTAAAGGCTCAATTCTTGTGCATTTGGATACTTTCATGGCATTGCATTCAAGCAAAAACAAAAATTATCAAAGTATTGCACACTTGGCCAATGCGGTCGGTGCTACCGGCCCTGGCCTGGTGCATCGGCCGGCGATAGCACTGGCCACCCACCGATGTCTTTTTTCTAGAGAACGTGCATTTCGATCGAAGAGCAATTTTTGAAGCCTGGTATGACTGGGCCCCATAGGGCAACGGTCACAGACAGTGCATTAAATGCACTATAGCAACCGTTGGCACTAGAGGAACGGTGCTACCAATCCAAGGTCGGTATGACATGGTTTCCAAGGTATTTTTGAGATGTTTTTGGCCAACGGCCATATTTGGTTGGTGGGGGTTATAAATACCCCCACCTGCATTCTAGAGCAACTCTTGGACTTCATTGATCATATTTGAGCTCTAGCAAGTCTCCAATACTCTTTTATACATTAAATTCCCATTGTGAGAGAGTTAGGAGCAATTCAAGTGTTGCATTTAGTGTTGATCCTTTAGACACTTGATTCGACATCGAGCAAGCATCAAGTCTTGTTACTTTTGGAGGTTGTCGCCTCTTAGACGGCTTGGAGGTGATTGTGCACGGTGAGCTTCTCGACGGAGGTTGTGAGAAGCCCCGGCAAGTTTGTGAAGGCCGGAGTTTGCCTACCCGGAGTGTGGAAGAACTACCAAGTGATCAAGGGAGGCTCGTGTGGATTGGAGCTGGCTTGAAGTTGATCAAGCTTCCTCAATGTTGATTAGGGGAGACTAGTAAGTCTCCGAGACCACAGGATAAATCGTGATGTCATTCTCTTCATTGTGGTTTGAATTCTTAATTTTCGTGAGCAATTTACATTCCTAGTCTTTTGTTGTGGTGATCTTGTAACTAGGATTGTATTATTGTTTTAAATAGTTGATTGGTGCACTTAGTGGAACATAGAACTTTTAGACCTTTATTGTCGAATATTTGCAATTGTTGTGTAGAATTTTATTTATTGCAATTAGAGCCAAAAAATTTAGAAACCTCCTATTTACCCCCCTCTAGTCAATTATCCTTGATCCTACAGCGCCGCCTGCCATCGGCGACCCACCGTGGGCTCGGTCGGCCTCAAGGCCGGCCCCGCCTACCCCGGCTCTAGCCTCCATCGTCACCCCTGCTGCGCCCTACCCTGGCCTCGCCCCCGCATCTGGGCCTCCCTGTCCGAGCTATGGTTTTCCCCCTTTCCTGCTTCTACTCGGTTCCTCAGTAAGCCGTGGTTCCAGAGTGCCGATCTACTCTAAAGAAATGCTCTAGATTGATTTGCATGCTTTTGATTTGATTCAAAACCTCAACTTGGCAGAGATTGCCCTGTGATGATTTTGGGGAGGGTGCTCTAGGTTGTGGAGGCATGGTGACGAAACCCATGACTCCTAGTGCGTCGGGGAGCAGTAGGGTCACTGGGCACGAATTGTGCAGCCCCTAGGGTGCTCAACCTTACTGAGGCTAAGGAACTACCCCAATCTACTCCATCTAAGCACTCTACATTGCTAGTAATACTACTGCTATATGGAGATACACCTGATGGATTGGTTCAGTGGTGAAGGAGCTGGTGTCGGTGTGGTCTGTTGGTGAAGGCGATGAAGAGGTGGTCGGGTTTAGGTCTCAATCTGGCCTTCTACAGTTTGGGCTAACTTTTGGCCGTGCTCCTCCTTGTTCTTCTCCTCCGATCCTCCTCCTCCTCGCTTTGGCTAGTACTTCTCTTGGCTGCTCTGGCTTGCTCCCTTGATTTGGAATGTGGCAAGGGGAAATAGACTGGCTATGCTCTAGCCTGGCTTGCTTGCTCTTCTCTTGGGTTCTCCAGCTTATTGATGGCTTGGGATTGTAAGTTGTGTTTAAGGGGGAATAAACGGGGTCGTGCTCACTGGTTGGGATTGTAGCAAGGGGCAATGAATGTGCTGTTCCTTGGCCTTATCCTTTTCATTGTGCTCTGTTGACTTTTTTACATGTCTTTTATTGGTTTACAACGGGAGGTTGTGCTATTACTTGGGCTTCTCAAGGATACCTGCAATTCTACCAGATTTGTTACAAACTACCGAATGATGAAACTCGAGTGGTGCTGATCTGGCCTCGAACGGATCAGGTATCCTGATGAGTGATACCCTCGCCTGCGGGTCTGACGGCAATTCCCGAAATACTTATTTTTTGTTACTCCTACTTTACTGTTTCACTGATGCATAATATTGGTTATAAAATTTAATTGCCCATTATCTGTTTGATTAAATGTTTAATGATTTTATTTGCTTAGCTTGAATTTTCGGGTCCTTACAATTTGCTCTCTCTCTCCCTTCTCTGTGTCCATTCTGGCGACGTTAATAGCCCTGCCCTGCCTCTTGTGCATGCGCGCACGCGCGTGTTGGGGATGGGAGTTTTGGGTTCCTAATACTCAGGAACCTGGGTCACGTGGGGAATTTTTTTTAATTTGATATTTATTTTTAATCTTTTTTTCAAAACTAGGCGTTAGAGTTCAGAATTTGCAAAAATAGGCGCCGGTCGCCCGTATATGGGGCGATCGCCCTATATACGGGCGATATGTGCCTCTGCTAACGGCCCAGTTAACCGAAGTAACGGAGGGCAAAAATCGCCCAATACAGGTGTCGACTTTTGTAGTCGGCAATGAATTTATGGGGTAGGTGCTCGATCTCAAACTCGAAGGTCACACAAGACGAGGGGTTTAGACAGGTTCAGGCCCTCAGCGATGGAGGTAATACCCTAATCCTGTGTGCTGGGATTATATGGATCTCTTGGATCAGGGGTTGCTCAAAGCGCAATATGCTCTGGGCGATATGAGGTGTTCTATGCTCTATGGCTTGATGCCTATGTTGTTGCCCACCCTCTCCCTTATATAGTGGGGACGAGGTGGCTTACAGAGTCCCAATCGGATAAGAGATTCCGATCGGTTACAAGATTCTAGTCGGTTATAGGACAGAGTTTACATCTTTATCTATCCTTCTAACGACTCGGATTACAACTGTATCCATTATATCTAAACAAAAGTTCGACTTCCGTTATGATATATCCCTTTCCGTACGGTTAAGAAGCTTGACGTGGAGCGTATCCTCTGGGTCTTCATCATGGGCCTTTCTTGAGGATCCCCTGGAATCTATATCCCACAGCAGCCCCCGAGTGCTTCATGATCCGACTGATTTACTCTGGGCTCCCTGCCTGAAAATCCCGACTGGTTTCCTTATCCAATCGAAAAAACCTTCCTTTCGCAACAGGCGAATTATGAAGAACTCGATCATAAATTCCGTCCTTTGCTTTTCTCAAGTGCAAATCTTTTACCGAGCTGATTTATTGCGAGCAGCCTCACAGACTTCTTATTATGTCACAAACGTAGATTTGATACTTTTCCCGTCCGAAGTCTTTAATTTTCATCGCTTGGCAGTCATCGGGCAGTCTTCGAGGTTGCCTTGTTTTCCTGCGCCAACTTGTTCAGCCGAAAAAAACCTCTTCGTCTTCTAAAGTTGCATTAACACCAAATCTCTTCACCTTCCGACGCTTAATGTCCCGGCGCTTGCTTCGATTTAAATCGAATTGGCTATAAAAAGGGGAAACGTGTATTCGCAGATTCTATCCTTGCTCCCTTAGTTTTCCATCTTCCTGTTTCTTGTCTTCGTTTTCTTCATGGCGAGGCGGCGGCGTCATCGTCGCGCGGCGTCTCAAGATCCCCGGCTTGCCGAGCTATGGGCGGAGTTTGCCCGCGGCGTGGCGGAGTTGATTGAGCTGGATGCGGTCACCCGTGACCGTGCCTCCATTGATGTCCTCCTCGAGGGCTTCCCTGCTCTTTACAGGGCGAGAGAGGCGCTCGTTGAGGCCCTCGGCCGTGTGCGGCGTGGGGAGGTCTAGGGTTCCCACCAATGTAAATAACATTTTCCTTGGCATAATGCCTGGGAAATTTTTATATATATAAAAAGTATCTTTTCACTGGTGAAATTCTTATCTGCCTTTTGGTCATGGATCGGACCTGTTCTAGGGCATTACGGGTCTCATCGTTGCACGAACTTCGATGGCGTGTCTTTTGCCGTAGTTTAGGGTCGACACGAGCTTATCGTGCCGAGCGATCCCAAGTCTTAAGGCGGTTAATATCAACCTTTGTCGTTCGCTAGACGTGGCATAGTCTTTAGCTCAACTTGCGTTATGTCGAAGTTCTTCCCGGCTCATGGCCGAATGATATCCATGTCCTGAGAGCGCGACTCGGCTCCCTTGGATCGTATCACGGTTTCATGCGGCTCTTGGCCGAGTGATACCCTTTCCCAACTGATGTCGGACACAGCTTAGGCTCTCCTGGAGCATATCACATATAGACTACTCTTGGCCGAATGATACCCTTTCCTGACTGATGTCGGACTCGGCTTGAGCTCTCTTGGAGCGTATCACATTTAGACGACTCTTGGCCGAGTGATACCCTTTCCCTACTGATGTCGGACTCGGCTTGGGCTCTCTTGGAGCGTATCACATTTAGACGACTCTTGGCCGAGTGATACCCTTTCCTGACTGATGTCGTACTCGGCTTGAGCTCTCTTGGAGCGTATCACATTTAGACGACTCTTGGCCGAGTGATACCCTTTCCCGACTGATGTTGGACTCGGCTTGGGCTCTCTTGGAGCGTATCACATTTAGACGACTCTTGGCCGAGTGATACCCTTTCCCAACTGATGTCGGACTCGGCTTGGGCTCTCTTGGAGCGTATCACATTTAGATCCGAAGGGCGTCCGTACTCGTTTGAAATGACGCACAACTTTTCTGGCCCTCATGGGGTACGCCCTTAGATCCGCGCCTATTCTGGCTCAACCTGCGGTACATGATTTCGCCATATGGTAACCACCCAATGGCCCAACGTGGGGCGTACCACAAGAAGGTATGATTTTTATCTAAGCTGGAAATCATCCACGTCCCGTTTAGTACGGTAAGTGGGAAACAAGTCCTATTGTGGGGGGGCGACGTGGCCTCAACACAATCTGGTTAAATCTCGTCAAAATCCGTGAGTTGAGGCGCCAGGTCTACAAATCATTTATGAGGAACCTGAAAGAACGCGCCGCTTCGCGATTTCTCTTCGTCGTTTTGATAAAGCCCCAATTTTCCCCTCTTTGAGGGTTTAGGCCATACCTCATCTGACGGTTCTCTTTCTCATAGCGCATTCGCCCTTTCTTCTCCCTTGTACTTTTGACTCTTCTTTCCAAGATGTCTTCCTCGTCCTCGCCGCCTTTGCCACAAGATTGGACGACCTCGACGACAACGGAAGAGAAACTTCGTTTCATGGTGGAGGAAGGAATCCTTCCAGACCTAACATTAATCTCCGCCCGTCTCGCCGCCGGTGAATCCGTCCCCACTCCTCGTTCAGAAGAAATTGTGGTATTCGAATCCTTCTTCCAGCGCGGTCTGGGCCTTCCCATTAGCACCTTTCTTCGCGGCCTTCTTTTCTTTTACGAAATCGAGTTGGTGAACTTGAATCCCAACTCTATTTTGCAAATTTCTCTTTTTGTCCATCTTTGTGAAGCCTTCCTGGGAATTAGCCCCCATTTCGACCTTTTTCGCCATTTTTACCTTTTGAAGCCTTATCCCTCTAAAAGCGACCCCAAGGTCGTCGGCAGTCTTGGTTTGATTGCGGGAGGGGTGAAGAAGAGTAACTTCTCCATCCCCTTCAAAACCTCCAATAAGTGCTGGCATCGCGAGTGGTTCTACTGTACCAACCTTGACGTGGCCCTACCTCCCTTCGCCGGGCTCCAGCCCAAAGCTTTTCTTTCTTGGATATCCACTCCCAACTCCGCCTACATGGACCAGGTGAACGATCTCCTGGGGCTGATCGGGGAGTTGAAGGAGAACGGTCTCACCGGGTAGGCACAGCTCTTCATTTCGTTGCTCGACGGACCCAACCGTTGAAGGAAAGGGTTCATCCGGGTTCGCCTATGAAGGCAAAGACGACCCGACGCGTGGCGGCGGATGAATTGTGAAGGAGGAAATCTATGCTCGGGTTGCGAACTCTTCATCCCGGCGTCGAGGTTTCCTCTGTCAGGTGTCCGAGATCCTTCACCGCTCTGCGGCCTCCTCCTGAGGTAAGTGTGTTTATCCGAGTAATTCTGTTCTACTTATCCTCTGAATATCTTCTTACTCCTGAACTTATTTCCAGGACCGTATCGCGTTCTTCAGTGTTGCTCCTCTTCCGGAGATGCCTTCTCGCGTAGGTTGTTCCCCGAAGCGACGAGCGAGATCCCCTGCGGGTGACCCTGCCGCGAAGAAGGGGAAAAAGATACTATCCGGGTTTTGATGTCACCCGACGTCCGTGAGCGCCCTTAAAGTCGGGACCCACCGCACGGGCTCCAGCGCCTTGACTTCCCCCTTTGGCGATCCAACGGTGGGGCCGCGTCCTGAGGAAAAGGACTCGGGTTCCCGAGAGGTGCCCCGGGCGCCGACTGGTGGCGCCCCGAGTGGTCCCTCTGGCAGCGGTCCGACTGCCCGAAGGAGGCCGCCGATGAGGATGAAGAAATCTGGCAGGTTTGTTCCCTTGTCAACTCTTTATTTGTGTCTTGTTGCCGGCTTGGTGACAATTTCCGCTCGCAGGGATCCTTCGATCGAAGTTCCTGTCGAGACTCCGTCCATAGCCCCTGCGGGGGTTGAGCTCTTGGAAGCTCACGAACCGGTAGCGGGGGCCGCCGTCGAGGATGCCGAGGTTCCCCCCGGCCCTCCATCACCATCTCCGACTCCTCCAGTGTCGGACCCTGCCACTCCGGGATCGGCTTCCAACCCGTTCCCCGAGGTCGAAGAGATCAGCTGAGTCCCTCCAGCCCCTGCTAGTCCTCGGCTTATAACGGAGACCGCATGGATTAATGAGGATGAAGGCTTGAAACTCCTGGATGACCCGGAGGAGGAGGAGAAGGAAAGGAACGAGTTCTATACTCACGCCGCGGCTTGTGCACGTGCAGCCTGGGTAAGCATTCTTTTTTAGTCTCTATATACCTGGCTCCATAGCTTGTGGCGTGATTATCTTTTCTCGTGACGATTGCAGAAAATAGGGGAGCGCTTTGAGCAAAAATCCGAGTACTTCCAGAAAATGCTCCCCGAAATCCGGATGCGCCAGGAGTACTTGGCCGACTTGGGAGTATCAAGGCTGAGTATGCGGTCGAACTGCGATCCCTTCGGTCCGAGGTCCAGGCGTCGCGGGTGGAGCAGGGCGTCTTGCGCCAGGAGAAGCTGGATGTAGTCGGTTCCCTCCGAGGTAACTACTTGTTGGGCTTATGCCGTGTTTTTGTTTTTGGTGACCCTTTTCATAATCCTCTTGTCTTCCTTAACAGCCCGAGATTCCGCATTCGCAAAGCTCCAGGGGCAACTCAAAACCGCGGAGGAATCTAGGGCAAAGTTGGAGAAGCTGGAGGAGGAATTTGAAGGTACAACCGGTGACTTGGCCTCATCGCGCTTTTGTTGCTTTTCCTGATGCTTTGCTTTGCAGGCTATAAGCTCAAGACTCGGGCGCAATACGCCGTATTCAGCGAGAAGTTGGAAGCCCTCGAGGCGTCTTGCGCCAAGTTCCAGGAGGTTTCTGTTCCACTGCTGAGTTCGCTTCAACCCATGGGTGAGAGGCCACTCAACAGGGATCAAGTCATCTCCCGGCTGGAGGAAGCTCCTGTGGCGCTCAAGAATCTTCTGAAGGAGTCGGCGGCCAACGGCGCTAGCCAAGCTTTGGCGATTACTAAATCCCTCTATCCCCGAGTGAATCTTGAGGCCATTAAAGAAGGCTACGCCCGCAATGTAGATGAAGACCGGGCCGCCGAACTCTGGGAGGAAGTCAGGGACACCACACTATCCATTGTAGAGACTCGGATCATGAACCGAACGTGTAAAAGTGTTCCTGTCCTGTGTTATTTGAACATAAGATGCATATAAATTGGCAACTTATAATTTTATTTTTGGTTTTAGCTGAAACCTTATCCGATCGACTCATTTCTGTGTTCGGGACATGGTGCAGGGACGCATGTCCTCGAGCCTTATAATAGGAACAAGCACTCGCGTCTATATTCGCAAGGGAATTTTATATATGAGCAATTGTCAATTCAAACTTTCATTCATAGAAGAACAAAATGAGATCTGAGAATCTAAGTGAAGAAACAGCGAGTCTGTTCTATATTCCACGTATTCTTGATTCTTTGTGCGTCTTCGCGCTTGAGTCTGTAAGCTCCGGGACGAACTATTTCATCAATGATGTAAGGGCCGTCCCAACTTGGGGAAAGTTTATGTTCGCTTTTTTGATTCCTCCTTAAGACTAGATCTCCTTTGGAGAACGCGCGGCTCTTTACCTTGCGCCCATGATAACGTCGTAAGCTTTGGAGGTATTTCGTCGATCGAATTGTTGGGATATCCCTGGCTTCTTCCAGTCTGTCGAGGTCTTCAAGCCGGCTGTCTTCTGAGGCGATCTCTTCATAACTCCGAACCCGCGGGGATCCGAATTCTAGCTCGGTTGGTAAGACCGCTTCTGTGCCATATACCGTAAAGAGCGGTGATCGCCGGTTGCTCTGCTGGGTGGTTCGTAGCCCCAGTCTTGAAGGCAATTCTTTGACCCACCGAGTAGCATATGGTTGGAGTCGATCGAAAATTCTCGCTTTTATGCCTTGGAGCACCATGCCATTAGCTCGCTCAACTCGTCAGATTATTTGGGTGCGCGATCGACGCGAAGCAAATTTTATGCCCACTCCTCACACCAATCTTGAAATACTTCGCCTCTGAACTGAGTGCCATTATCCGTGATGATTCGGTTGGGTACGCCAAATCTAACCACGATCTCGTGAAAGAATTCTCTGGCCTTTGCCGTCGTAATGGTGGCGACTGGTTTGGCCTCAATCCATTTGGTGAATTTATCAATAGCAACGAAGAGATGAGTATAGCCTCCTTGTGCCTTCTTCAAAGGTCCCACCATGTCGAACCCCGGATCGCAAATGGCCATGTAATCGGGATAGTCGTAATTCCCTGACTTTGGCTTGTTCATTTGACGTGCGAAAATCGACATCCTTCGCATGTCCGACGATGTCCTCCGCATCTGTGACGGCGATCGGCCAAAAGAACCCTTGGCGATAGGCTTTTAGACCAAGGTCGATGGCGCCACATGGTTCCTACAAATTCCCGAGTGGATTTCTTTGGCGAGTCTCTCCTTTTTGTTACGATATGCATCGTCGCAGATGCCGAGGAGCTTTACGATAAAGCTCCTTTCTAATGACTACATAACTCTTGCTTCGGCGCATGACCCGCTCGGCTTGGACGCGGTCCTCGGGTAGCTTGTCTTCTGTCAGGTAGTCCAAGTATGGAGCTGTCCAATCTGGGGTAATAATCAAGACCTCTGCCTCTTCCCCTTTTTCCACTGGACTGTCTGCTTTTGGCTGAGTGCTGATCGTGGGTTTATGAATTTCTTCTACGAATATTCCTACGGATACCTTGGACCGGCAGGATCCCATCTTCGCCAATTCGTCGGCTGCTTCGTTGTCCCGTCGAAGTACGTGAACGAGCTCGAGCCCATCGAAGTTGCCTTCTAGCTTGCGCACTTCTTGGCAATATGCCACCATGTTGTCCTCGATGCAAGACCATTCCTTCTGCACTTGATTGACCACGAGCATTGAATCTCTACGAACCGCCAGTCGTTGAATGCCGAGGGATATGGCGATACGGAGTCCGTGAATGAGTGCCTCATACTCGACGGCATTGTTGGATGCAGGAAAAAATATTTGGAGGACGTACCTCAATCTTTCTCCGCTTGGTGATATGAGTACTATACCAGCCCCCGCGCCGCTGAGCTTGAGGGAACCATCAAAGTACATCGTCCAATATTCGAGATCTTTAGTAATCGCCGAGTGCTGTAATTCTGTCCACTCGGCCGTGAAGTCAGCGAGTGCTTGGGATTTGATGGCCATGCGGGGTTTGAATTGAATGTCAAAGGCCCCGAGTTCAACTGCCCATTTGGCAATTCTCCCAGTGGCCTCCTGATTGTGAAGTATGTCTCCGATCGGGAAGGAGGTGACTACCGAAATGACATGCTCTTGGAAGTAGTGCTTAAGCTCGCGAGATGTAAGGAGTACGGCATATAGTAGCTTCTGCACTTGTGGATACCGTACCTTGGACTCACTTAAGACTTCACTGACGAAGTATACCGGGTGTTGGACTCTGTGCACCTGAGCCGTTTCCTCCCTTTCTACAACGATCGCAGCACTGACTACATGTGTCGTTGCCGCGATATAGAGTAATAAGGGTTCTTCTGGCATCGGCGAGACTAACACAGGAGGTGTCGTCAGGAAGGTCTTCAGATCTTCAAATGCTTGTTGCGCTTCCGACGTCCACTGGAACTTATCTTGTTTTTTAAGTAGTTTGAAGAAAGGCATACCTCGCATACCCAGTCGGGAGATGAACCTGCTTCAAGCAGCCATACACCTTGTAAGCTTCTGGACATCTTTTTGGCTAGTCGGCGGTTCCATATTTGATATCGCCTTGACTTTCTCCGGGTTGGCTTCAATGCCTCGTTGTGACACGATAAATCCGAGTAGTTTTCCCGAAGATACTCCGAAAACACACTTCTCAGGATTCAGCTTCATGTTGAAAGCCCTTAAACTTTCGAAAGTCTCGGCTAGGATGATGATAAGATCTTTCCTTTTCCGAGTTTTCACGACAACGTCATCCACATACGCCTCCACATTGCGCCCGAGCTGGGCGTGAAAACACCGCTGTATCGCACGCTGATAAGTCGCGCCAGCGTTTTTTAGCCCGAATGCCATCGTGGTGTAACAGTAAGCTCCGAAAGGCGTGATGAACGAGGTCTTGATATGATCTTCCTCCTTCAGGCGAATCTGGTGATAGCCCGAGTATGCGTCAAGAAAACTCAAAATTTCACAACCAGCTGTTGAATCTACCACCTGATCGATTCGGGGCAGCCCAAAGGGATCCTTCGGGCACGCCTTGTTGAGATCAGTATAATCAACGCACATGCGCCAAGTTTTATTCTTCTTTTGAACTAATACAGGATTTGCTAACCAATCAGGATGATACACTTCTTTGATGAAACCCGCGGCTAGGAGTTTCGTGATTTCCTATTTTATGGCGTTTCGACGATCCGGAGCAAACCGCCGAAGCCTTTGTTTGACGGGTTTTGACTTCTCATCAACATGGAGAGAGTGCTCGATCACCTCCCTTGGTACACCTGGCATATCTGATGGCTTCCAGGCGAAAATATCCTTGTTGGCTTGGAGGAAGGTGACGAGCGCGCTTTCCTATTTGTCCTCGAGCCCTGTCCCGATCACGGTCGTTTTAGACGTGTCAGACGGGGTCAAGAGTGATCCTTTTGGTTCCTTCACCAGGCTTGATTCCTGAGGTGGCCTGCTTCTTTGATGGGACTTCTCCTTCGTCTTGGAGCGTGGCAGCCTCAGCTTGGATATTTTTTGCCTGAATATTTGCTTCCTGTAGTTCAGCAAGTTCATGATTCTCCCGGTCGCATTGCGAGGATTGCTTGATGTCGCCTCGAAGCGAGATGGCTCCTTTGGGTCCCGGCATCTTCAATACTGAGTAGGTGTAATGAGGTACGGCCATGAATCTGGCAAATCCAGGCCTTCCCAAGATGGCATGATACGCCGTCTCGAAATTAGCTACCTCGAAATTGATGTATTCGGTCCGGAAGTTATCCTTGGTACCGAACGTAACGGGCAGAGAAATCTGTCCGAGGGGAAATGAGGACGCCCCGGGGATCAGTCCATGGAAGGGCTGAGTGCTTGGCCTCAGCTCCGAGCGGAGGATGTTCATGTCGTCGAAAGTCCTGGCGAATAGGACATTGAGCCCACTTCCGCCATCGATCAGGACTCTCTTAAGCTTCACACTGCGCACGACCGGGTCAAGTACAAGAGGAAACTTACCCGGATGTGGGACCCGACTGGGGTGATCCCTTCGGTCAAAGGTGATCAGGACCTCCGACCATCTTAGATACTGAGGAGTCGCTGGTTCCACTGTGTTGATCTCCCGAGCGGTAAGTTTTTGCTTCCGCTTGGACTCGTATCCAGTTGAGCCCCCGTAGATGTAGTTCAGTTCCTGCTCAGGCTCCTGGAAATCTTCTTCATCCGGGAGTTCCTTCTTTTTTGCTGGAGCAACTTCGCCCTTGGCTGGGGCTGGTTGCCGTTGACTTTCGCGCGCAAAACGCTTCAGAGTGAAGCAGTCCTTGGCGGCGTGCTTTCCCTTGGGGTGGAAAGGACAGATCGCTTCCATGACGGTGCTGTAGTCGGGTGCCTCTCTCCGAGCGGCTCGGGGCCGGTTATGCTCGGCTACCGCGACCAGCTCCTCGCCCTTGCGCTTCCTTTCCTTGTGTTTAGAGGACTCGGGCTTATCGCCCTTGCTCTTCTGTGGGGGAGCATTTTCTTGTCGCTCGGCCAGAGCATCTGAAGCCGTGGCGTAGCGGTCGGCTAAGCGCAAACATTTCTTTTACGGAGGTCGGGGCTTCCTGGACATTTTTTTAATAAGATCAGGATCGCTTACCCCTTTCTGGAAGGCCGCCACCACCACCGCCTCTGACACGTCTCTGACGGTGTTCTTCTTCTGCATGAAGCGCCGGATGAAATCTCTCAGCGTTTCATCCTTCTTCTGGTGTAGTTGATACAGGTCCCACAGAGTACCGGGCCTCTCATAGGTTTCTTGAAAGTTGGCGATGAATTGCTCGCACAGGTCACTCCAGGAGTCTACCGAGTTGGCAGGGAGGCCCGTGAGCCATGCTTGTGTCGAGGGGCTGAGATTGACCGGCAAATAGTTCGCCATGACGGTCTGATTTCCCCCTGCGGCCTTAACTGCCAAAGCGTAGACTTGCAACCAAGCCTCCGGGTCTCGCTCTCCGTCGAACTTTACAATGCGTTTGGGGTTGAAACCCTCGGGCCAAACCACTCGGCGAAGCCGGGGAGTGAACGCTCGGATCCCATCGATAGATCTTTCATCATGCTGGGGGGGACTCCGGCGTGGCGATCTTCTAGCTCGGTGATGACCGTTAATATGTCGGGGTGAGGTTCGGCGCGGCGAGTCGTTGACTCGGCGTTCATCGTCACTCCCTCCCCGGCGATGATGAACTCTGCGATCGTCGTGGTCATCATACCTTCGGTCGTTCCGCCAATCGTAGCTGATGCCGAAACGCTCGTAGTCGTCGCGGCGTCCGTGTCTTTCTTCCTCGTTCCGTTCTCGTCGCCTGGTCGTGATGTCCTGGCGAAGGTCGCGGTCAAGGATCTGTCGAGCGTCTCCATTAGGCGGTGCATGGCGCCGACTGTCAACGCTCCGACTGGTTGCAGTCCGACTGCTGGCGACACGAGTGGCCGCGTGGGAGCGCGAGTGCGCTTCTCCAACCGGCTTCTCCTGATTTTGCTGGATAGCTGCCGCCGTCACCATGGCCTTGATGTGAGCCACAATCGGAGCTGCCGGACTGTCCGATGCAATCATCGGGTCCAGTGCGTCGAGGAGCGTCTTCGAAGCGATGACGTTTTGCATCAGCGTGCGGAAGACGGACTGATCCCCCAACTTGGATTGCAGGATGTCCTCCCGGACATTGCGACCCAAAGATCAGAGAGACCGCGTTTGGATCTCCTTACCCTTACGTCGGCGATCTTCTTCCGCGACGTCACGATCTTCTTGATGGAGATCGGTCTTCTGTCCTTCAATTGAGAAGACGCTGCGAAAATTGCAGCCGTTCCTAATGGAGCCGACTGGTTTTCCAGGTAAGTCAGAGTAATGTACCTGAGATGGTTTGCCCTGGATTCCGCCAGATTGGATCTGGTTCTGATCCAGACGCACAAGTTCTCCGTGCATATCAGCGACGAAGTCCAGGCTTCCAAAGCGAAAGACCTGGCCGGAGACGAAGGTGGCGATGAATCCGCCGGTTGATGCCATCGAGTCTGTAGGAACAGATTGAAGCGCACCCCCTACCTGGCGCGCCAACTGTCGACTTTTGTAGTCGGCAATGAATTTATGGGGTAGGCGCTCGATCTCAAACTCGAAGGTCACACAAGATAAGGGGTTTAGACAGGTTCAGGCCCTCAGCGATAGAGGTAATACCCTAATCCTGTGTGCTGGGATTATATGGATCTCTTGGATCAGGGGTTGCTCAAAGCGCAATATGCTCTGGGCGATATGAGGTGTTCTATGTCTATGGCTTGATGCCTATGTTGTTGCCCGCCCTCTCCCTTATATAGTGGGGACGAGGTGGCTTACAGAGTCCCAATCGGATAAGAGATTCCGATCGGTTACAAGATTCTAGTCGGTTATAGGACAGAGTTTACATCTTTATCTATCCTTCTAACGACTCGGATTACAACTGTATCCATTATATCTAAACATAAGTTCGACTTCCGTTATGATATATCCCTTTCCGTACGGTTAAGAAGCTTGACGTGGAGCGTATCCTCTGGGTCTTCATCATGGGCCTTTCTTGAGGATCCCCTGGAATCTATATCCCACAACAGAGGTGATAGCAATTTTTTTTGTAATGTTAATTTCTCTGCACTTGGCTCGCCCGAATGAGGTTTTGGCTAGGCTTCAAAAGTCACCCGTCGCCCCTACATGGGGCAATCGCTCGTGTAGGGGGCGATAGGTGGCCTTACCGTTACTCTAGTTAGCTAGACCGTTACTCGAGGGACATATCACCCGTATATGGGGCGATCGCCCCATATACGGGCGACCGGCGCCTAGTTTTGCAATTTCTAAAACCTAACACCTAGTTTTGAAAAAAAGATTAAAAAGAAATATTAAAGAGAAAAAAATTCCATTGTTGAGGCTAGGCTTGTAGGGCCGGCCCAACACCTCGGCCTTTTTTTTTCCTCAATCACTTATAGGAAATATGGTAATAATCATACATCTACTAATCGTGGCAGAGCTCCCGCGCGTGGGAGCGTTTGAGCCGCCTCCCTCGCGTCTCAGCTCGCAGCTCGAGCCGAGCGCGAAAAAATATTTGCGTTTAGATCTTTTTCTGAAATAAAATAATTACGATCAGGTCCTTTTTCGAGAAAACAATTACGGTTAGGTCCTCTTTCCGAAAGAAGAATGTATATTACGTCTAGGTCCTTTATGCGTTTTTAAGCGTTGCGCTCGGGACTTTTTACGGAAAAACAGAATTACGATTAGGTCCTTTTTGAAGAAAAAAAATACGTTCGGGTCCCTTTTTTTAGAAAAAAACATTGCGTTTAGGTCTTTTTTGCGTTTTTCTAGCACTACGTTTAAGCCCTTTTGCGGAAAAAACAAAATCCTTTTTGGGTCCTTCTCGCGCGTTTTCTCGGTTTACTCGTTTAGAGAGCGTCGATCGCGCGTTTTCTCGATTTGCTCGCGTTAGGAGCGGCGTCCGCGGCGTGTCACACAGCGTATAGGTACCTAGTAGAGTTAATACCTACTCTTATCTTTATCTATATTTATAAATATATATTATTATATTATATTGTAGAACGGTACGTCAGAAGAGGCCAAACTGAAATAACCTGTGGAATAGAATTGACGAGTACTGTCTGGAGCGATGACAAAGACACAAACCCTGAATAATGGAGGGCCTAACTGCAGAGTCTTAAGTCCTCACGCAACTCTTTAGTCTGACCAATTGTTCAGGGGTCATTTATGAATTTGAGTGAATCTTTAAAGATAATTATCTACTATGTAACATCACCATCCAACACATGAGCACCAGCTGGTAAGGTAAATTATAAACAAAGCACATTTTGACTACTTAAAAGATCATACAACTTGAATAGATAAAGGTCAGAGCATATCACACATGAACACTTTGTGCATGAAAACATACTCTATGTAACGTCCTAAGTTTTTAGTTTTCAAAAATCTTTTGTGTAGATTATATTCCAAAAAAGCTTCACCAATTTTCCTCGTGTTAATAAAGCTTAATTGGAGATTTCCTAAAATAAAATGATTTAATTTAAATAATCTAAACCTCAATTAAATCAAAACCATTTTTTTTGTTACTTGTGATTGATGTATTTTCTAGATTTTTCTGAGAATTTTTCGAGTGCATTTTCAATTTATTTGAGCTCGGTTTGATTTATTTCTTTTTTGAAATTCAAAAATCAATATCTTTTTTCCAATCTCCACTTGTGTTGAATCTTGGTCCAACTCATCTTTCCACTTCTCTCTCCGGCCCACTCTCCTTCTCTCTCTATCGGGTCGAGCACACTTGCTACTCTGGCACGGACACCCATGCACCTACAAATACAGCCACCTACCTGCGTCACGAGATTCATCTCGTTCCCCTACTCCCAAACCCTAGGCAACCTCGATCACGCCGCCAATGTGCCTAATCAAGAGCTTAAATCCATGAGCCACCGTCATCTTCCTCGCTGGAATCCGTCGCCACCGGTGAGCCTCCACCTCCATCAACCCCGCCTTCACCTTCACTACATCACATTCTAGGCCGTGCACGTCTCGTCGTCGATGTTCCGACACCGCAACCGTATCGCCGCAATGAACCCCTCCACGTATCTACCTTCATCCCCATCACTGGCTATCGTGGTCGTTGTCGGTGTCAATTGACCGCATCATCGTGTTCATCCCATCGTCCTTGCCTTGACCCATTGTCAATTCACCTCAATCCGCTACCACCTTGTCTCCTGCTACATCGACTGAGAAGCCGCCCCCATTGACGTCGATTTGAAGCTCTTCGTCGATATTTTCCTTCATCACCGGTGAGTCTTCACCACCACCATCCTCACAATCGTGATCATCGCATCGTGTTCTACCTGGTGCTTCCCTTCCCATCACTAGAGCGTCATCCCATGTCGCCACTGCAATTGCTCCCATTGCCATGTCACTATTGTCACTCTGATGCTCTCATAGCCCTTGTCATCGTGTTGGCCACATCACATTCTTTGTGTTGCACCCTTCGCCCGACCGAAGCCTGCACCTACCGCCATACGCCTGGAGCATTGCCACCATCGCCATCAACCCTAGTCCCCTGAGTGTCGTTGCCGACGTGGTCACCATGTCATCGCCACATGGGTGCCACACATGCATCCGAATCGGCAGCCACATCAACGTCATCATTAGTCGCCGCCTTAATGCCACGTCAGCTTTGTTGTCATCATGTCATCCACGTGGCCACACCATGGCATACCCAAACCCTAGATTGGTTCGGTAAACCAAGTCACCGATGAATGGACCCCACCTGTTAGGTTAGCTATTCTATGAGCTTGGTTCACTATGGACCATCTTCTCTCTCCGTAGGCCCGATCCATATACCGAGGGCCCAAATGTCAGCCTCTGTCTTTTAAATTAATTTAACTCAAAGGAATATTCTCCTTTTTATCTCATTTATAAGCATTTTCTTTTTTGATCAAACTTCTGAAAGAACAATCTCCTTCATATGTGGTCAGATTGAACCCGTTCAAGTTCCTAAATTCATCTAAAATCAGGCCCTATCTGCTAGTACCATCTATTCTCAATTTGGAGTTTATTTGATTTGTATTTTTGAATTTTATTTGTATTTGTATTTTCTCTCGTTAGACGTAGACGTTCGAAAGTCGTCCGAAGGAGATGAAGGTAAGGAAGTCGAAGACCAAAGATAAAGTGATCAAAGATAATAGAACAACATCATAGCAAGAGCAAGGCAGGTTGTGTTCTAACTATATTGCACCCAGCTTTCACAAAAGTCATTTTATTTCAAATGATTGCATGGTAATTCAAAGTATCAACCATTTTATTATTTTGGGATTAACTATGCAACCCATTTGAAATACGCATGCCTTGTCATTTGTATTAACATGATCATTTTTTCACCCTAGGTTAGTTATTTAATAGTTGGTCATTACTATAGAACCAATGTCAGTTGGTTTAGACGTGATTAGTATGCTTAAGCATGTAACAGGTTATTGATATCATTTTGGAATACAAATTCATATTTGACTAGGTGACTATACAACATATTTGTGAAAAGTGGTATGTCATGTATTGTCATCTGATGATGGCTTGTGTTACACTTAATCAATAGGGGTGAGAAATGATTTAGACTAGGGTGAGTGGTATGACTTAGTGACAAGCTATATGTGATGGACTGTGTGATTCTGTGTGTAAACTTAGTGTGTTAGATAGTCTTGTTATGGACAATTAAGGACTTTACTATGTGCGCCATTGAACTGAGTTCCAATATTACAACACATGTGGTTAGAATGTGTGGGTAGGGGTGGACAGTATGTGTTGCTATGTTCGAACCACACCATGGATGGTTCCAATTCAAAAATCTAACGGTGTACCCTTACCCCGTTCAATGTGTACATATATTCACTATGTTCGGAATAAGGATGTAGGTAGGTAGGTTGTTGGGAGATCCAATAGTTGGGTGGAGTCCCTAAAGTGCTTTGTTATGATCCTCCAGATCACACATCCAGGGAAATGTGCTCAGACTATACCGTTGATCATATCTTGTGGGGAAAGTTGTACAACTTCTTCATAGTATTTACCAAATCTATTCAAATAACCATGTGCACGGTCATGGATGTGCTCACGGATTTCACATGAGTAGATTTTATAAGAGAAAACTGGAAACGTGGTTATGTGAAAGAATTGATTTAGGTTGTGCAACTTTGTGAAAGCTCTCGGTACTTATTATCATTATTTTTTTACTTATACTTTCAATATATTTATTATATTTAAACTGCAAATATTGCTTTATGTGAAAGAAACCATATCAGCCATCTTTGAAATAACCTTGCATATACTTAAATAGACATGCATTCCGTGTGCATGACTTACTGATTACTCTATGAACTCACATTTAAGATAAACAATGATGCTTAGTTGCTAAAGAAATCGTCAAAATATCATTAGTCAATGAGGATCACTTTGAAGATCATGGAGAACTAGGTCACACTACCCCAATCGATTGCCTATGGACATATGGATGGTTTCGTCTAAAGATATTCCATTTCCTTCCGCTGTTGTTTAGTTGAGTTGTTTGGCTTCTGAGGCATTAATTGTAAGCTTTAATCAAAAAATCATTACTCTGATATTTAATGTTAATTGCTTTTTTCTTAGTAATTGTGCATATGGGATGATATTTTATCGATATTACCACTGAATGCACTAGCGTGATCTTGAATGGAATCTATTGAACATGTTGTGTAGGACGCACCAATGTCTCCAATTAGACCGAAGGAATGTCATCTTGGACTGGGCATGGGAAAAGGGATGAGTCATATATTTCACATTGCTGGAAACATATGAAAGGAACAATCCCGAGAGAGAGATACTCACTGCTAAGAATAAACCGCTAAAGCAGGCTCTGAGCTTTGACGGCCTGCTCAGGGGTACCAGATATTCGAACAATTTTTTGTCTGACTACAGGTCTGTCGTCAGCAAATGTGACAGTGGCACGAGACATCTGTTGCCATCAAAGAGTTTTAAGGTAACAATGGGGTAGAATTATCTGCCCTTATTTCACTAAAGAAATTTCCAGGATATACAGCCATTCGCTTATTTGGGCAAGCTTGCTTCCAGCCCTCATGGTGAGGCTTGCAACAACGCTCTTTGGTATGACAACTTCTAATATACTTCCAGTCACTAGAGGAACAGCAAAGCTGATGGAGAGAAAAAAAAGGTGGTCATGGAACAACCAAACAGAAAAATGATGGCAATGGCACAAACTTACCGTTTCGCAGCACTTTGCCTTATATCATCATTAATGTTGCTCACTTGCTCAAATGATACATTTGCACTGCCTCCACTATCCTAAAATTCAAATGGCACATTGTACAGTCCAAAGTCCAAACACAATCACTAGACTTCAGACATCATAAAAGCTAGAAGGGTAATATCACTACTACATAAAGGCATATATTAGACAGCTCTTGATAGTCAGTTCAACAAAACCGTTTGTGATAAGGGGTCATCACTGACGGTTTTTTGCAAAAACAGTCAGTGATGAGGGCTAAAATCGTCTGTGGTGTGTCCCACATCACAGACGGTTTTAGCCAAAAGCCGTCCGTGATGAGAGTTAGACCATCACAGACGGTTGTTGGTTAAAACCGTCTGTGATGAGAACATCACAGACGGTTTTAAAAAAAACCATCTGCGATGATGGGGGACATCACAGACGATTTTTGGATAAAACCATCTGGGATGAGGTGCACGTCACAGATGGTTTTTTGCTAAAACCGTCTGTGATGAGGTATACATCACAGACGGTTTTTGGCTAAAACCGTTTGTGATGACCATTTTAGAAAATAAGTATAGAGAGCCCCGACCTCCCGAGTTATTTTTGAAGTGGCTGCGATTGAGGGGCCATTTGGGAGAAAGATACCCTGCATTTGGTGGTTTGATTGAAGATTCTTCGGTTCTTGGTCATCTAAGGTTAGTAATTGGTTCAAATCCTAATAGTGTTGAATAACCTCCTTTTTAGTTTCTTGGATGCAGATAATAGAGCAATTGGTCTCATATTGCATTGACTTTATCTCTGATGGCTCTAAGTTGATGGTCCGAGTTTGTTCCTCTGATGTTCCAGCAAAGAATGTTAAAGTTCCTAGTGTGGTCCATCTAAACAGAAATACTAGAAAGGAAAGACATTTGGGCAGCCAGGCCCCGATGGTTGAGAGAGAAACCCACGCGAGACAGGCACGATACAGTAGATACATGGCAATAAGAAAGCGAAGTCTTGCAGTTAAGAACATAAGACTATCGAACCACCAACATATCATGGGACAGTTTGAGCACAAAAGAGGACATGACAAGAAGCAAAAACAAAGGCCCCTCTAGTTATATCGCCGCCGAGGACCCCTATGAGTCCGAGCTGTGGTGTGAGTTGTCATTGTCATCATTAAGTTCTTTAAGGAGCTTTTCCTTGGAAACTTCCATTCTTGCATGATGGAGCTTGGAGTCTCTGGCAAAGCTAATGATTGGTCCTCTTTGTTGTCAGAGATGTCCTAGACCAACAGGATTGGATGAGCTCTTTCTGCAATCTTTCCTTGCACCCTGTGCCCACCGAAGTTCATCTTGACTCCTTTGTGAAGCTCCTTGAGTCTAGGGCTTTGCCGAAGAGCAATGGATGATACAGGTGTTTTTGCTTTGGAAGGTCTATTTAGGGGAAGAGGTGCTACCTGAGAAACTGTCGAAATGCTGACTGAGGCATCCAGAGATTCTTGATCAGTACCATCAGACTCCTGTAGCTCTGTTATGACCACTGAACTCCTTGGTCTCTGCAGCCTGTCCCAAACTACTGAAAATTGACGGTTGAAATCCATGCCCCATGAGCGTTTTGGATTGATGCTGGTTGTGTTCATGAGCACAAGAGCGGGAGGAATCGGAAAGCCCGAGCAGGCCATTGCCTCCGGAATTTTGCTGGCATTAAAAAGAGACAAGAAAAAACTCAGAATGCTACGCTGATCATGCAGAACCTAACATTGCTTGGGGGTGTTTGGGCCAAATGAGAAGCATGATCATTGGAGCTCTAAGAATTGTCTTGCGAAGAATCACTATCGGAAGAGAAAATTGCGGCATCCTCAAAAAGCGACCAAGAGGCTTGATCTTCCACAGCTTGCGGAGCCCCATTGTCTTGATGATTTTGAGGTGCTTGGATCCACTGGTCCCATTGTGGATCCCCTTCCGGGATGACCTGGTCCTTTTGATGCTGGTTTTGGAAGGGTTCATCAGGAGCAATTGGCTGATGGACTTGGTTTGCATGAAAGTACAGAGGTGGGTCCTCATCTGCTGGTAGGACATCGGGGAACTGAGAATTGAGGATGATGATTGGGATCATCCAAGATTGTTCCCTTTTTTGAGGACTGCATGGCGAGGGATGAAAGCGATGCCCTTAGATAGATCTATTTAATGTGTTAGCTAACTATGTACCCTTATGTAGGTGGTCATGCCATGCAATCTCCAAGTGAGGCTTGCCAACGGCTCCGTTCCCTTGTAGGCTGCTTGGGGGCGCACGTATCCATCTGGTATAGGGTCAGTGGTGCACGGTCGCACGGTAGATCCAGGCTACGCGAAGGTCAACTTCGATGGTGTACATGAAATTTGCAAGGCCGTGATGCTGGAGATGCCCCCAAACGACAAGATCGTCACACAAGGGGATGCCATCGGCACATTCATCCAGTGGCCCAAGAAGGATATCTCCTTTGACACCCACCGGGCAACACCGAAGCTACAAGCACTACCGGAGTAACGTGATGTGCCAGAGCCATGTGCTCCACCAAAGGAGCCCACCAAATCGGCTACTATGTCCCATCAGGCACATGCCATTACTGCAGTTCGGGCCCAGTTGTCTCCCGGGAAGACGACATTTGGTAGACGGTGAGGCGGAGACAAGAGCAAATCGAAAAAGGACCACGTCAGCTTGTGACTTTCTGTTTGCCTCGTTGGTGCGGAAATTTGAGCTGGGACAACCGTTCGTATCGAAAGAGCACCAGGAGACGCTTACATTAGCCTGCATTAGATTGCACGATTGGTACATGGAACAAGCCAACAAGCTGGTGGAAAAATCGGTATCGAGTATCTCGGTCAGCTTCAAGGAGTATTTCTTACACTGGTTTTTAGATGGCTTCTTTGTGGTCGGCTTCGCCGACTTGTTCGATCTGTACAACTTCAAAGCGCTCGATGTCTCACTTATCAGATGCTGGACAATGTAAGTGTGTGCAATCACGGTCAACATTCATGTTGTACCGATAAATATCATATATATATATATGATCCTTGATTTTGTATATGTAGATACATGATCATGGAAGCAAAAGCAAGGGAACAACCGGTTGATTTCGTCGACCCACACATGGTGCCCAAGCAAACCATGGATAAAAATTTACATATCGTCCACGAGTACTTGGAGAAAGTAATGCTAGCTCATTCGGACAAAAAAATCATACTCTTACCCCACAACCCGGGGTAAGTGTTTCGTCCAATTGCTATACTTGTTGATTTGTACTATATAACGCACCTCGAAGTAAGGTTCAATAACCATAGCGACATACCTATGTAGGTTTCAGTGGGTTCTACTCGTAATTATACCAAGACAGAACCGGGTTATTTACCTTGATTCCAAAAAGAGCACCCACAACTTGACGCCTATCAAAGATTTACTCGACGTGTCGTTCGCTATCTACAAAGCTCGTGGAGGGCCACACAGGAAGGACCCAGCGACTCTAAAGCATACTTTTAACTTTTCGGTATCCGATAGTACGCAATAATCCTTCACACTCCATAATAATACCTTCGGAACTAATTAACCTATTATATTTTGGCAATGCCACAAGTAGTCAAAGGGCACTAACCTATGTGTGAAAGACCATGTGGAGGTTTACTCATGTTGGTGATGAGTAATTGACTAAATTTGAGCTTGGTTTGCTTTGGTTTGAGTTTGATTTGAATTGGATTTTCAACATGAAGCAATTTGAGTTGTGTCTGCCAGGGACGGCACTACCGGCCTTGTGGGAGCGGTAGTGCCGGCCGAGCGGCAGTACCGGCCATGTGGGAGTGGTAGTGCCAGCCGAGCGGTAGTACCGGCCGGGGGAGCGGTAGTTATTTTCCAAAGAGAGGTGTTCACTGGTTCTTCAGGGGAGCGGCACTACCGGCCAAGCTGGAGCGGTAGTGCCGGCCGAGTGGCACTATCGGCCCCAGGAGGTGGTAGTGCTGGACAACAGAGCGAATTTTGATTTGAATTTTAAATTTGTGTGAGGTTTATTGCATATCATTTTGGACAATGCTATGTGATGTGTTTCCTTATTTTTGATGGTTGCAGGTCGACGATGCTAGATCATGGTGAGGTGAAGGACGACCGGGACTAGGCGAGGAGCGTTGGAGGTCCAGACGATCAGGAATCGTCGGAAGATGATCGGAGATGGTGTCGTGGCAAGCCGTGAAGACAAGGAACGGTTGAGATGCTAGCTAGGCGCTGCATGGATCAATGAGGGCCATTGGACTTGGTCTAGTTGATAGGTTAGCGGGTCTAGTTAGTGTGCTTGAAAACCGTGCAAGAAAACCCATTATGTGTTGTGGGTTTTGGGTGAACCCTTGCATGGCTGGTTGAGTGGGTTAATTCTAGCCCTTGATGAGTGCTCTAGGGTTTAGAAGCTCGTCCAAGGGTGGTAGGTTACCCAAAGGTAGTATAAATAGAAGGGATGGTTTTGTGCTCCTTTGAGCTTTGCCAGCTTGTCTGTGAGGTTTTGTAAATCTCTCCTTCCAGAAATGAAAATGTTTCCTCAAATCATTTCTTTCCTTTCCGCATTTAAATTACCCAATTTAAATTCCACATTTACTTTCTTGCAATTTACATTTACGCAATTTGGATTTGCCTCCTCTCCTTCTACATGCTTACGAATCTTTGCTGAGGTTGATGAATGATTCTTCTCTTGATTTTACATCTTCAATCATCTAGGCAATCCGTGCGTTCTTCGTGCAAGAAGTTGATTTTTGCGTTCTTGAATGCTTGATTTTATAGCCTGCGTTTCCTTGTGTTTTGACTTGATATCTTGCTTGCTGTGACATGTGGGAGCCTATCCAGGATCTTCTTGATCATTAAAACCCCACGAGCATGTCTTGAATCAAGTTTGTCCGATTTACTCGAAAATTGGTGTGCTCTTCTTTCCTGGGCAAAAAGGTTGGAACTTTGACGTCAATCCTTGTGATTGAAGGTTGACATAAGTTCCTGACATCCTTAGGATCACATCTACCAAGTTTCATTGAGTTTGGATCAACGAATCAAAAGATTCATCAATTTTCCTTTTTAACCTGTGATGAAAACACTGTTCATATGCCTGTTTTTACTGTACTACAATAACCCCAGTAGTACCGCCCCCACATGGGCGGTAGTGCCGGCCGAAGGCTAACTTTTGGGAAATTTGATTCTTTCGCTTCCATTTGATTGCTAAGGGGGTTGGCTTGGTTTCTTTAGGTGAAGAATTGCATTTGTGATCTTCTTTGGGGGATAAAATCGAATTTGGGGTCATTCACCCCCTCTTTGATCACTATCTTGATCCTTCAATGTGGATTCTACGTTTGCCACAACATGGCACTCCTCGTTGGTTCACAGAAGACCAATGTTATACAGGTTTGTTAATTTTGCAATATTTGTCTCCACTTATCAATTTATATACATGCAAAACTTTACTCTTCCCATCGACAGGCTTGTCAATGTGCTGAATCTGCATTGGAACAAGCTGGCCTGCTAAATTTTTGAGGACATCTTTGTGCCTTCTTGATGTGTGAGGTCTTAAATCCGAAGGGCGAATGACACTCAGGCCTCAACTGATGAGTTGTGAATTTGTTACTTACCATTTCGATTAATTTGTGAACCTTGTGCTGCGAATTTGTCATTTGTAGCTCTGATTCAATTAGTTTTTGTATATGTGAGTTGATTTCTGAAATCGATGTGTTGTACATTGTAATTTGCGATCAGAGTTGATTTCTAAAATGGATGTGTTGTATGTTCATATGTGATCCGAATCAAATGTCATAATAATGCTGGTGATGCTCTGTATTGTCTTTTCTTTCAGAGGGCATGTCTAGCATTTTCTGAGGCTAGCCAATAAATCAACATCCCAGACGGTTCTAAAGAATCACCATCTGTGAAGAGTCCCACATCATAGACGATTCTAAATTAAAACCGTCTATGATGATGGTCACATCACAGACTGTTTCAAATTGGAAATGTCTCTGATGATGCCATCATCCAAGACGATGCCAAATTGGAACCGTCTGTGATGATGCCATCATCAGTTCCAATTTATAACCGTCTGTGATGAGTTTTTACTGACGGTTAGAAAACCGTTTGTGATGACTATTGTCATCACTGACACTTCGATATAGACTGTTCACAAAACCATCTGGGATGTGGTTTGTGAACCATCTGTGATGTGGGTACATGCAGTAGTGTATGCATTACAACTCACCATTGCATACAATTCTAGAACTCCACATCGTATAGCCACTATACAAAACACCAGATCACTGCCAGTTCCAAACTGGCATCACTGCCAGATATTGAAACTGGCAGTGATAGTCCAACTATCATTGCCGGTTTTAGAATCGGCAGTGATACCGATATCACTGCCGGTTTCACTGCCGATTCGCATACAAACCGACAGTGATGGTCCGGTTCGTAAATCACTCGATAAAATAAAAAAAATTATTTGTACCTAGACCGACCACCCTGTATTTACTATGCACGGTCGCACATCACAAGTGGATCTCTCACCTCGTGTGATGCTTCCTTACCATCTCACCTAACATGCATTTCTCAACTACTATAAGATATATTTTCCTTTTATCTCTTCATATCCGAAAGTTTGAATGATTATTTGGACATCTGGATGACTTCAAATAAAAATGTTGTCAACTAAAAAGTTGTAGATCTCATCGAGAGCTACAATTTTCATATAAATTTTGTCTCCATCCGACTCCGTATGAAAAAGTTATGATTTTTGAAAAATATTATCACTGCGGGTTCGGATTCCGAACCGGCAGTGATACTATTAAGACTGCCGGTTCGTAAGCTGAACTGGCAATGATACTTCCTCCATTATTACTGCTAGTTCTTCTTTGATCGAGCATTTGTGCCGGTCTAGCTTATGAACCGGTAGTGATAGTTTGTCACTCCCGGTTCTAACCGAACCGGTAGCGATAGGCCGGCAAGAAAGTTTTTTTTTTAGAAGTGAGCATAAAATCTTCCCACCTTTATTAATCGTATATGTAATTATCTTGTTTTGCCATGCAGAATGCAAAGGTTACGAGCCGCAGATAGTTAAGTAACAATCAATTTATGTATGAGGCACAAGTAAACACATTATGAAAAAAGGAAACCTGATGGGCAAAATTGAAGGATGGGTCCATGTGGAACGTGTGGCATAGAAGAGGGATCAGTGGTAAAAATTACTCCAGGGTAAAACATAATTTGTCGTATAAACATCTTTTCATAAGGACAAGGACAATGAACTAAATCAGGGATACCTTTGAGTGCCATTAAGTTGTCATTTGTTGTGCTTGTTAGTAAGCAGCCATTGTAGGATCATTTACCTGGGTATAGTCCTCGAGGTGAGCCTTTTGCTGGAGAAATGGATCCATGTATATGAATGATGCCAATTTGGTTAGGACCAGACATCTCACAGTATAGGAAACACCGTAACTTCATAGTTACTTGCATAAGAGCATTCCGAGCAGCTCTAATCTCTCCTACAATCTGCAAGAACATAATGTGCTCAGCCACAAAAAAATGGCTAATGAACTTAAAATTAAAACAATACAAAATTAGCATTAGTGTGTTCAGCCAAGAATATCAAGATGACGCATTGTGACAACACGCGCAACTAAAAACTCATTCATAAGTTACTGACTTAAGCTCACATTCAGCTCAAAAATTAGGTTTGTTGAGAAACAAGGGTATTAAGACGGAAGCAATTTCAAAAAAAATCATCTACCCGAATCCAGAAAACTCACTACGTACATATATATGATCTAAGATTACTGATTAGGGTTTCAACGTTACCACTAGACGCATAGGTATGACTTCTCAGCAACGGAAGAAGAGTGTATTTGAATGTGTTACCACATTGAGAGTATCCACATGAACAGGAAGAAGACTCCGAGCGCCAGTCTGCTAAAACTTCTGCAGGATGGCCCTCTTGGTTCTCTCTGGAATTCGTCTCTCAACTCGGTTATCCCTACATAGCCCAGGTGTAAGTTCAAGCTCCATTGGTTTTGGTGATTGGTTTTAGATTAATGCTTAATCATTGTTTAATGACAAATCTAATCATTATGAGACTAACATGTCTAATGAGCTTTATTCTTATTAGTCTCAAATTTGGATGGAAAATGAAAAAACCCAAGGTATGCACTCGTATTCACTCTATTAGTTTAATGCATACTTAGGAATCAAGTTAAAGGATGAATTCTTCCATTGCTTATACATTAAAGATGTACATTATGTTTCCAATTCCATATATTACATGGATGCACACATCTAGGGGGAGTTCGTACTTTTACTTAATATCTCAATAGTATTGATCTATTTCATCTTGCCACATAAATCAATAATCAATACATTAAAACAATCCTGGGAGTATATTTAACTTGTGTAGTTGTAATATACTCATGGCAATATAGGATAAACTCCAAAGCAATCAAAAATTGAATATGTGCATATTGATTCAAGTTCAATTATTTGTATGCACACATTTAAAGGAGTTTATTCTATAATTAATGGTCTTAAGAGTATTGATCCCTTTCCACCACTGCATATAAATTGGATCATTACTTTCGGATTCCATCAAATTGAGTATATGAAACTTGTGTAGTTAATATATACTCATGTCAATTTGAATAAAATTTAAATTGAGATTCGCTTGTCTTTTAATCATCAAAGAACGCTTCATAATGTATTGAGGTGTTCCCTTGATTGATTAGGGATAAACGGAAAGTTCTTGAGTATAATGAAGTATTAGTTGCATCAAAGTACTAAAGACACATTTAATCATTCAAATTGATTTGGGTTGTGCTCAATCGATCTTTGGGGCATCCATTATGTGTTAATGGAGTGCAATTGATGATTGATGCAACCATGTTTGTTGGACTAACCATTTTCTATGAGTTGTGAAAGTAAGTTGAGTCTAACGATAATAAAGAATCAGGAACGAGAAGTCATCATGTGTTGATGAGCTTCAAGAGGAGATCCCGAAGTAAAGAGAATAGCTAGAGAAGATTCATCATATGTTGATGAACAAGAAGAATGAGACTCGATCCTAGAGAGAAGATGATTGGATATCATAAAAGCTCCAAGTGGATCGCTAGAGGCAAAGGTATAACTAGCTAGGGCTAAGGATGTGTTCCTAGTCTTTTACCGGTCTCGGTGTTTGGATGGGAGACTGGGTTGCTAGTTAGGTTGCCGTACTATTAAGAGGGGTTGAGTTTTTTAGCTTGAGCTTCATCATGTGTTGATGAACTCAATCCGGTTCACTCTAGCTCACTCTCTTATTTGAATTTTGCATGAGCTAAGGTATTTGTTTGTGTTGCCAATAAGCGAGTTCATGCTTGCTTCTTATTGAACTGTAATTGATTTGGTTTTTGCATGGAGCTATGGATTTGCATGTGTTGCAAAAGGGAGATAGCTCATGCAATTTGGTTTAATTGGTTTTTGCATGGAGCTGGATATTTGTATGTGTTGCAAATAGAGAGCTCATGCATTGGATTCTTAGCTTGTGACTAGTAGAATTTGCAAATGTGTTTTGCAAATTTCTAGAGATCATGTGTTGATCATCACAAGGCTATTGCTTTGTGTTTGCAAAATGTGGGTTTAATTGAGTCTTATCTTGGAGCATGTGAATAGGGTTTGCAAATGTGTTTGCAAATTGACTTGATCATGAGTTGATCATCACATGGCTCGAGGTTTTTTTTAAGTGGTTATTTTGTTATTTGCGAATGTGTTTTGCAAATGAGCGGGAGGTTATGGGTTTCTATCCTAGAGCATGTGAATAGGGTTTGCAAATGTGGCTAAAAGGATTGATCTCATAGGTTCTTGGTTTATATGCAAATGTGTTTTGCAAATAAGTTGAAGTTTTAAATGCGTTTCTTTGGAGCATGTGAGTAGGGTTTGCAAATTGACTAGATCATGTGTTGATCATCACATGGCTCAAAGAATCAATCCTTATTGATGTTTGTTTTCAAAAAGAAAAGATTTCTATGTGAAATCTGATTTTTTCTAGAAATCCGGCAGTACCATAGGTGTAAAGCCGGTACTACCGCTGGGCCGGTAGTACAATAGTTTGGGAGCCGGTACAACCGGAGGGTAGTAGTTATTTTCCAGTGGGCATGTTTTGCGCCCATCTCTTGGCCGGTACTACCGAAAGTGCGGTAGTATCGGCCCCAAGCCACCGGTAGTTATTTTCCAGAAGAGCGCGCCTTCTTGGTTTTTGAAGACTGGAGCTCCCAGGGTCGATGGATGGTACTATCGGGGGTGCGGTAGTACCGACGCCTGACCGTCGGTAGCTATTTTCCAGAGAGGTTATTCTGGAGGTTGTGCTGAGTCCGGTAGTACCGCCCGTGGGGGGCCGGTACTGCCGCTCAAGCGGTTCTACTGGGCTTTTGCTTGCGGTAGTACCAGGTTTCCTGTGTAATGGCTAGTTTTCTAGATATTAGCCTAGAGGCCGGTACTACCGGCCCTAGAAGGGCGGTAGTACCGTAAAATGTTGTTTTTACCCAATTTGTCCCCCAAGAACTAGTTTTCATGTGGGGAGCTATAAAAGGATCCCATGGGGGGCAAGGGCAGGGTTGCTGTGTTTGTGAGACATTTTGGAGGGGTTGTGCACGTGTTGCACTCTCCAATTTGGTTTTGAGCTAAGCGTGAGCTCTAATTGCATGAGTTGCAATTAGGAGAAGATTGAGAGCCTCGTGGGTATGTGTTGCACTTGGGAGGATCCTTGTGCATGTGTTGTACTTTGTGAGGTTCAAGTTAGAGGGCTTGACTTGTTACTCTTGGTGTTTGCCGACACCTAGATAGCGTAGCGGTGTTGTGCGCGGTGAGCTTCTCAACGAAGGTTGTGGGAAGCCCTGGCGAGGTTTGTGATGGTTGAAGCTCGCCTGCCCGGAGGAGGAAAGAGATACCACTAGTGATCGAGGTGGGTGCTCAATTCGTGGAGCTGGTCCAATGTGTTTGGGCTAACCTCAACGTAGATAGGGGAAACCGGCAAGTCTCCGAACACCACAGTAAAAAGTGTTGTGTCTCCTTGTGGTTTGCTTCTTTTGTGCTAATTTACATTCAAGCAATTTATATTCATAATATTAAATTGATTGATTGCTTGATTGTCTTTAGGATTGCAAATTATTGTTACAGATATAATTAGTTAGTGCACTTAGTGATCCTAGTTGATTTAGGCCTTATTTGTCAAAACCTTAGTTTATCGCTTCCGCATTATTTATTGTTAAGGCTTTGTCATAGGTTTTGACATAGAAAATTATTAATTAGAGAAGAAATTTTTAAAACCGCCTATTCACCCCCCTCTAGTCGGCATCCTCGATCTTACACTAGGTGCGTCTTTTTATAACCGAGGAGTCAGAATAAGATAAGCAAAAAATGTTTCTGTTTCGTAACTGAATTGGATCGAGTTAACCTTTATCAATTCAAATCCTTATACGAACTGACTCCCTATTTAGTTCATATTACATCAATCCGAATCATATAAGCATGTTGTTTTGGATTCAAATAATCTGAATCAAACAAGGACTTATTTTGTATTTAATAATTCTAATATATTAATTATCCATGTAGTATACATAATTTATTAACAAACTAGTATGTTCCTATTTTTGTGTGTGACCCCATAGGCCCATTGTGATGTTGACAATGTATCCTTTTGTGTGTGGCTTGTGTATCATCATTCAACACACAAGCCATAAGCAGCTCCTACCAGAATATTATGACTTCCCACCACATGTATATCATTTACCTGATAAACCATCAATGAATATATGTTTGATTCTTTTGCCACTTTCAAATATCAAGATTAAACCCAAGGTGAGATATGTGTCATCCTTGTGTTGTTTAACCCATTATTTTCAAACCTCCAAAGCTGGAAAATAGATGTTGGGACCCAAATATGAAAATCCGAACTCTCTATTTATATTGCATTAGTCCAAGATCACACTAGTGCACACGATGCAACATAGATGAATATCACAATCATACTCAGCAGAAAACATAATAAAGACTCTATTTATTGAATAAAAGATAGTTGATTGACCTTATGGTCAAAGATACATAATTATGTCACATAGGGCTTAAACTCTAAGAAAGACAACAGCAGCGGAATGGAAACTTGATAGATATCTCATCAATATGCTACAGGCAACTAACAAGTTTGCACACTAGAAACTCGCCTCCTCCTGATACTCCTCTAGAGCAAGTGTAGACTTCTCTTCGACTGATGATGTTGTTGTGGCAAGGGAGAGTACATAAAGAACTGAATAAGTTGTACATACAATGCAATCTAACATACCTATATGCATGGCTTATTCCAAATGAATGGCCGATATGGTTATTTTGCAATAAAGCAGCATTTATAAATGAATACAATAATTAAATTGAAATGACAGCAAAATAAATAACTTTTAGGTATTTCTCAAGAATAAACTGGCACACATCCCTAGCCAATTCTCAATATTTCCAATGGCACACAGCCTCCCTTCCCATGTTTTATTTCATAAAATCTACCCCTTGATTAAAATTCCTGAGCATTGTCCACAACTGGTGACATGGCTATCGGAATAGAATTACACTCTACAGAGATTATACACTTTACCCACAAGATATGATTAATATTATATTGTCAGCTATTACAAGTACCCATTGACGTGCGACTAAGATCATAACAAAATCTTTCAGAAACTTTATCAAAATATTGACCCTCCCGATAAGCCTAAACATGTTATTCTTTCCCCCACATAGAGCAGAAGAATATGAGGACTCATCGTTCGACTTTCTTGTTCAAGATGTGAGGCCACTGTACACACACACCCTCCCCAGACCACACACATAGTTTGGTCTTCCACCTGAGGCATCACATGTCAAGACTCGGTAACTTTTTGAGTTATATCTGGCCCATAATAGACATGTGGTTATATGATTAGCCCAGTTCAATGGCTTACAAGGTTAAGTCCTTAATTGACTGAGGCAAGACTTTCATCAACATCAACCCAAATGTCATATAGACCCACCCTGACATATAGCCACTTGCTCTAGTCTAAATCATTTACCACCCTAGTTGATTATCGTTCAACACATGCCATTAATAACTCATTATCATTGTGTGACAACACATGATACCCTTTCATAAACATGTTCCATATTCCATTAATCAAATTGAATTTGCACTTTCAAAAGATATCAGTTGTACGTGGCATGGCTAAACAACTACAAACGAATTAACCAGCCCACGTTGGTATCTATTAGCATCCAACTAATAATTATCCATCCTAGGGTGATAAATAATCATGTCTTACAAATGACAACGTAGGTATAGCTCAATCGGGTTGAATAGCTAGCCTCACAAATTAATTGAAACAATTCTAAGCATGAAATAACATTCAGTAATTTAAAACAATATAGCATTAACAAAACTAGATTCAACATTATCAAAGCACAACATGCCTTGGAATAAGTCTTGTCCTTGATCTGGTCCTTGAGCTTGAGTCAAATCTTCACCCTCGAATGGTCCGGGTACTTCAACGTCTACACGAATCGAGAGAAAAACACCAAATAAATACAAACTAGAGAAAACACGATATCTAAAAATCAAATAAAATTCACCATTAAATAGATCTTGACTTTAAAATTTTTTAGAAACTTGAATCACCTTAATCGGAGCTCGTATGAAGAAGAACAGACTCTCAAAAGATTCAAATAAAAGAAAAGATAGAAAAAGATAAATTCCAAATTTCATGAATTATTTTTCTAAAGAAAACTAGATTTATGGCATCATTAATAATGTCAGCAAAGAATAAAAATAAATCTACAAAATAGGTATTAGACTGACATGTGGGCCTATGGTCCATTGAACGTGTCTATGGAAATAGAATGGACCATGATGGACTGGGCTCACGGCGCAACCGAGACTGACAGATGGGACCGCACCGGCTGACTCAGCATGCCAACACGATCGACATGCCAACAAACATGTCAGCAAGAAAGCCAGCATGACGCTGGTGTGTCATACACCGTGGACTACACGTGTCGCACACTGGGACATGCCATGTTGGCAGTGGCAGCATAGGGACATAGGGTCACTAACGGTGACCGACAAGGGTAGCACCAGTGAACTCTCAACACCGCCAATCCAATGACGTGCTCAGATTGTCTGGCAATGAGCTCCTCCGATGGCGGTGATGACTTGAAGCACCTCCACCTAGGGTTGCAATGGTTTGACAGCACTCCGACAGCTATCTGACTGAACCAACCCGTGCATCGGCGAGATCTCATGATGGCGAAGCTAACGCAACTAACCTCAAGCTCTAGGACACATGGACAATGGAAAGTCATCAGAATCTTCCTCGCGGCAGCGCTCGGGGAAATATGCAAAATCCCGGCGAACAGTGACGAATCTCAGCGAAGCAACCTAGGGGTTGGGTTGGTGAACTCGAGATGAACCAGATGCACCCTTTTATTGGCCGAGGAGACCTAGCGCTAGCTAACTCGGAGCAGGAGACCATGGTGGACACGATGGTGAGTCGAAATCCGATGGCTACACGAAGAAGACAACCCTGACAGGTGGATCCCACCTATCAGTGGCACATGGTGCGAGCAGGCCAGCAGGATCGGGCCAGCAACAAGTGACATGGAGCTAGGCCGATGCGGGCCAAACCGGCCATGAAGGAAAACAAGCTGAGGCCAAGGATTCAGCCCAAAATTCTCAAAATTCATTTAACTTCAAATAAATAGCAAAAATACTTGGAAAAATTCAGAAAAATTCTATAAAATACTATGAGACATGTAGAATTCAAATAAAATATTTTAACCAAGGTTTACATAAACTTTGCACAGATTTAAATATTATTTGCATTAGGCTCAATTCAAAAGTATTATTTAAAATTCAAATAAATTCCAAATAATTCCTAAAATTCACAAAAATCATAAATGGCAACATAAAATCATTAAAAGGCAAAACTTGGGGTGTTACAATAGATCAAACAATTGACACCTCAACCTGCTTGGGCATGGCTATGCACATTCTTTAGTCTATCTTTTTCGAGTGGCCTTAATATATTCTTGTCCTCGTTATACGAGGGCAAAATTCTATCTTGATCATATGCTTCCCTCCACATGTCTCAACACGTTTACTAAACATTACGAACAACAATTAGTAATATCAAAGAACGTGATCCTCATGTTGGGATCCATGTATGTCTTAGGTCAGATGATCAATCATGAACATTGTATGAAACCAACAGATGACACGTATGTAATACACAATACAGTGTTTTATAATGGATTTATCCAATAACATGTTCACCGACGCGTTATCCATATAATTTTGTTTATATCGCATATACTGATATATATCCATAATCCACAAAATATGATCATCACACAGTCATATACTTGTCTATGTAAATAAACAATTGATGTTCCAATCAATTAAACGATAAGAAACAATTTATAATAATACCACAAACATGTTACAAAGTCTTACAATCAAGCCATATACTTGATGATCTATAATATGGTATTTATTAAAGGTACGTGAAAACATAAACATCTATTAATTATCTCTATGATTGAACACTATGGCATATTTCCAACAAGGTTGACTCCAGCTTGGCTCAAAAAGCTAAAGAAGCAACACCCTGTCGGGACCCGAATATACAAATCCGGACCCTCTGTGTATACTGCACTAGTCCAGGATCACGCTAGTGCATACAGGCTCAACATAAGTAAATATCACAATCGTACATAGCGAAAGTATTAGGAAAGACATCATATGATATATACTACTAGTTGAATGACCTTATGGTCAACTTACATGACAATGCCTCTCAAGGCTGACCAACATATTAAACTGCAGCGGAATGAAATCGTAGACAACCCCTCAGTATACCACAGGCAACTGACAAGGCTTGCGCCCTAAACATTCGTCTCCTCCTGGAATCTTCCCTTCGGCATTAATGTAGACTCTTCAACTGGTGATGTTATTGTTGGTAAGGGTGAGTACTTAAAGCACTCAACAAGTTGTGCACAGAATGCAATTCTAACATAGCTACATGCAAGGCTTATTCCAAAGGATAGGCTATCATGGCTATTTTGCAACAAAGCAGCATTTATGAACAAATACAATAAATAGATTGTAAAGACTGTAAAACAAATATCAGTAATATATAGATTCAGCAATTCTCAATTAAACCAAGTTTCCAATCCTAAATCAATTTCCAACCTTCCATATGGCAATCCCGCCATCCCAACCAAGTTGTCCATTTAATTAAGCTAACCCTTAACTGTAATTCCCGAGCATTGCTCAATACCGCGAGCACGGCTATCCGAATAGTTTTACACTCTGCAGAGGTTATGCACTTTACCCATATGACATGATCGTCTCTTGGTGCCTTCCGGGTTAACACACTTCCTTTGGTGTGTCGGCGGAGAGATCACGACAAAGCTTTTACAATGCTCTGGCTTAATCCAGTACTACCTGCTAAGGTTTCAACACTGGTGGGTCTGAAAACCACAACCAGGGCCCCCCCTCTTGCGCCATTTGAATTACTCCATAACTCGGGAACTCACACCGACCAAGATAGTACCAAAGTTAAGACATTGCAAATTAATCAGCTAGGCTGGCCCATACCAGACATGTGGTTGCATGATTGACTCAGGTCAAAGGCTTGCAAGGTTAAGTCCTTAGAGTGATCAGGGCAAGACATCCACATACCCTCTGCCCATCGGGCCCACCTTGGCATACTCGCCCCTTGTCACTTGCCCCAATCTAAGTAATTATCACCCAGTTGATTACCAAGCACCACATGCCATCAACAATTCAACATCATTGCGTGACATGACTCGCCACAACAACTCAATCTCATCGTGTGATTCCACATGACACACAAGTTCTTAACATTGTTCCATATTCCATTAATCAAGATTAATTATCAATGATTCTGACACATGTGATGACGTGGCATGACTAAGCAACTAATACGAACTAATCCTCCAATGTTGATTATAATTATTAACCAACTATATTTAACCAATCTAGGGTGACAATGGATCATGGCATACAATGACAAGGTAGGGTGTAGATCAATCTGGTATATTAGCTAAACCCAATCTAATTTAAAACAATTGTATATTTGAAATATATGCAATAGGGTAAAACAAACATAGCAATTTTATAAACATGGGTTCAACATGATCAAAGCACAACTTGCCTTATAACAGCCCTTATTCTTGTTCTCGGACCTTGGTCTTGAGTCGACGAATCTTCCTCGGATGCGTTGCACAATTTAACGTCTACGCGAAACGAGAGAGAACAATAAATAAACACCAAAATAGAGAGAAAACAAACTCTAAAAATTAAATAAAATTCACCATTAAATAGATCTCAATTTTATAAATTTTTAGAAATTTGAATCACCTCAATCGGAGCTCGTATGAAGGAGAACGACCTCGGAGAAGATTCAAAAATCATAAAAACCTGAAAATTGGAAATACCAAATTTAAACGAATTATTTTTCTAAAGGAAAAAGGGTTTATTGCGTCACTGCTGACGTAAGGCTGACGCGCGGGACCCTTGGTCTATGGACCCAGTCCATAGGCTTCAACAGTCCACGGTGGACCGGGCTCACGAAACAGCGCTAGGGCTGACGCGGCAGAGACTCTGACACGGCGGCTGACGCGGCGCACGCGTGGCTGCAGATGCGGACGACACGAAGGCGAAAGAGCTAACGCGGCGCTGATGTGGATGGGCCATGCGAACGACCACGCGTCGCTCATCCAATGACTGCGCCAGATCGGACGGTGAAGAAGCAAGGGCGCGAGCGACAGAGTCGTGGCAAGATCCAGAGCGCTCGAGGCCGATCGGACGGCCACACCTTGCGGCGAAGAACGACGACGAGGGCGGCGGCGCTATCCATCAGAGATGAAGAAGATGATGCGGCTTTAGCGCTACGACGATGGATCAGGCGCGTTTGCTCGCGAATCCGGAAGAGGACGACGACGCGAACCCGAAGGCACAAACGGAAGCGGCGGAGAGGCACCGGCGACGAAGATCCATGCGGTTGAAGGGCTCGCTTGCGGCGGAGGACGCCGACGAGCTCGAGCAAAGCGACGACGGCGACTCGGGCACTGAGACCTAGGGCAAACGAGGCGACGTGACTCGGGCTTCCCGCTGCGCAGGGCGGCGCCTTAAATAGGGTCCTAGGGAGGCGTGCTGGGCTGGAAATCCGAGACGGATTCGGCGGCGGCGGCAAAGTCCGGCGACAACATGGAGAAGTGACGTGGCTCCATCCCGTGTGTCCACGACGCAGAGATCCGACGGCTCACAAGCGGCGGCGATGCGGTTGAATCCCGATCGCTGGATCGAGATCCAACGGATGAGCTCAAGGGCAGCTAGGGTTTCAGAAAGGCTGGGCTGCGCGGGCGACGCGGGCCGAGGTGCTGGGCCGGAAAAGGCCGGGCAGAGCGCGGGAAAGGAATGGGCTGGCGGAGATTCGGCCCGGGAGGAGGTTTCGAATAAAAATTATTTTCCGAATCAATAACATTCCAAAAATTCAAATAAAAGCAAATAGATTCAAATAAATTCAGAAAAATCTCCAAAAATACTTTGAGACATTTTGAACTCAAATAAAATAGTTTTAGCAAAACTTTATATTAAACTTGTTTAATGTTTACAAATTTTCACCAACGGTTAATACACATAATTTGAATTCAAATCAACTAAATCCAGATAAATTCCATAAATTCCAGAAAATCCTAGAATGCATAAATAGCAATAAAATAATATTGAATGCAAATTTTGGGATGTTACACACCCCATTGTATTTTTGGGCAAGGTTCACGCTAGCCAATTCACAAAGAAATTACAATCTACATCCCTCCCAAAACCATTGAAATGAACTAACCAAAACAAAAAACTGTAAATATATATAGCCATATAGATGTTACGCACATGGATCTCCACTATCTAGTTAAATTCTCAAGATAGCAAATTGAAGGTTCTTCCGGGAATGAGGAAAAACCTGTATGAGCTCATCAGACTCTAGAGCACAAGATGGAAGATCTTCCCTTGGTAATATCTGTACATTTGCAATAGTCTATCTCTGTATATCAGATAATGATCAATCCCTTCCCTCAAAGCAAACAATTTCTATCTCTGTATATCAGATAATGATCAATCCCTTCCCTCAAAGCAAACAAATTCATTTGAAGGGACTAGTAGCCTTGTAGTGATAATGTTATCCTTGTCAGGGCCAAGGTCTGCAATACGAATTTGGATGTGCAAAAATGCTTCCTGAGCTGGGAAAAGCTCATGGTCTGGGCCCTATATAAAACTAAAGACATGTTAAAGCATACAAAAAGAATCCCCTAAGGGGAAAAAAGCGATCGCAAAATTTCAGATTCGGTTACGGATGATAGTTGATGTAAATTTACAAGCAAAAGCATAATAGGTTTTTTTTAAAAGGACAAAAGCATATGTCACAGCCCCAAAACCAAAGATGCATCCATTCAAAAATTTCTCTGTTCTTGGTCCTACCTGTCATCCCCCACCTCCTCTCTGTCCCAGCTCATGCAAAGCAGGCGTCGCACTGCTACCCAACCGCTACCACGGTTGCTGCCACGCGGCCGCAGACGCCAGACTTCGCGAGCTCCGTCTCGTCACCACTGCACTAAGCTGCGTGCCCAAGCTTCTGCCTCGCCTACTCCACTGCGCTGCCATAAAGCCACCCGAGCCTTCCTCCTCTCCTTTCGCTCGCTGCGCCATTACTCCTACTGCTGCAAGCTTACCGGAGCCGAAGCCAGGCAGCAAGCCATCCATCCGCAGGAAGAGACCTTGGGTGAGCTCGCCTTCTCATCTCGTGCACTCTCAACTGCCATTCAAATGCCTGAAGTGCTTAATGCATTTGCATGCAGTTTCGCCGTGGTTCTCATTTCCCAGTAGCCGTGCACGGTGGGAGCTTGCTTCGCCGGCCGCCGTCGCCAAGGACTGCCCCTAGCCGAGCGCAACTCCCTGCAGCATAATTTCTGCGCGAGCCAAGCCAGAATAGCCAGCCTCGCCATCGCCATTGCCAACCGGGTCAAGGTCTAGGGTTTGTGAAGGTAAGCCTCAAGTTTATGTGCATGCAAATCAGTCACAAGAAACACCTTGGACCAGTGGTTGTAGTACTCTGTTCCAACCGGCAGATCTTGAGTTCGAACACAAGTCTAGCATAAAAGATTTCTCCTTTTTGCATCTTGCAATCAAACCTTCATATCTTTTGCTAGGAGCATCCAAATGGAACAAACTTAGTTTATAAATTTGAGTTATGAAATAAGGAGTTAGAATCTACAATAAAATTTCATATGTTACTTGCAGAAAAATATTTTAATTAGAGTTTGAAGTAAAGTCCCCTTGTAGGTGATATGAAGTAACTATATAATTCACAGTTCCGTAAATCATGAAATAAATCACATAGGTTCATGCAACCCTAGATGCTCCATTTCTATAAAAATATTTTGAATTGAATGTATTTTGCATAAAAAATTGATTGTTTAAAACCTTACTAACATGCAATATTCAAATGGTAAAATATGAGCCAAATGAGCTCAAAATTTAGTGAACCCAGCTTAGCTGCACTCCTAGGATTGCAAGAATCATAGATATACAAAAAATATTTATATTTTACCAGGATTTGTGCTATTTTCTCGTTGTCCGGACATGCAATTGGCAAAATGTTCAAATGGCCATAATTTTCGCAAACGAACCTCAAACTCAACGAAACCAAATCTTATGACCTTAGAATATTATATCCTTGCTTGCTGTGTAAAAATGATATCATTTTGAATAATTTTGAGTTAGGCCATATTAAGCCCTAATGATCATTTATATGAAAAATATTGTTTCCCTTGTTATTACGTGTTCGTTCTTTTGATTTGGGGTTTGAGTTGCACGCTTCTTAAAGCATAATTTTCATCAAGTTAATAATTGTGTATAACTCAATTGAATGATGTTTTTCCAAATAAATGAACTCCGATAAATTCCTTTATTACTGAACTTTGTATGTAACTTCTTGAAGTTCGTCTCGTTCATTTCTCATGCTCATACATGCGTATTTACATTAATGGCATCATTCTAATTTTTAAATCATTGCATTCATTTAGAGCCCGACGTACCGGAGAGCAACGAGGTTGACCCAATGACCGTGAGTGAAGAGAACTTTGAGGAGGAACAAGCTGCTACACAAGGCAAGCATCGAGCATATTTCTCCAATATTTTGGATCAGTGTGACTTACATTACGATATTATGCATGTGGATTTTTATGCTATATATCTATATCGTGAATAGCTCCTAATTGTTGCATTTCCCCTCCCCTGATATTGTTTACCATACACCTTGACAACTCTTAGCATGGGTAGTTTGTCTTATGCTAATGGTCGCGTTAGATGCTTAGCCATGCTCTAGGTCTTGGTATGGAATCCGGAAATTGGGATGGTCTTCTCTTTGTAGCAATTGGTAGTTATCGCGGGATGGTATGGGTCGAAACATGGTAACTGAAAAGAATGTTGGTTCATTCATGATAATTTTGAAGGACTTGTTTAAAAGGTGAAAGTGCGAGACTTGGGCAGGTAGTTGGGGTTATTAGAGAATGGAGTCTCGGATGCCATAGGCCCGCTTGAGTCGATTAAGGACCGATCGTTGGTGCCGTTGTCTTAAACACTTTTCGCACTAACCACATATCCACATATGGGGTGGATGAGCTAAGTACTATAAGTTACCCGGATCATTTGACTTGTGGGTTTGGTGTGTGGGTGAGGTGCCTAGGGGTGTCCCGGTGGACCTAGTCATCTCCGCACATTAGACACGAGCACAAATGTTTAGGGTGAGTATACGAAAGGTTGTCATGTGAATCATCGCTTGCTACCGACGGGTGGTATGGCAGGTGGTCTCGTGTCCTGTGGGTAAAGATGTACCCCTTGCAGGGTGTAAGAACTATTTGAATAGCCGCGCTCTCGGTTATGGCAAAGCTTAATGTTAATTGGACATCATCGTAGTGTCACATGTTGTTTTATGATGAGCTTAGAAGGTGAAACATGATGGCCTCATGAGAGATGTTTGGGTATGTACTAGCTGTCCATAGAAGCCAAATAGGACTAAGGGTGCTCACACATTACTCTCTAGTTGTTAAGCTATGCTTTTTCGCAAGTACTACTTAACTTGTGGCCTTTCATGTCCTTGCTACAATCATATGCATTATCCTTGTACTCTATGGTCCGTGTATGACTTGCGAGTACCTTCGTACTCATGTGTTTGTTGTTGGAGTTTTGTAGGTGAGAATGAGGCCGTGTATGGCTATTTTTACCCCACTGATGTCAGCGAAGGGATGAGTAGTTGGTGGTTGGCCAAGATAGCGGTAGTGGTGCCTTATGGGCAATGGAGCCACTATTTTTTTGCTTGTATGATGATTATATCCGCTGCATACTCTATGTCTAATTCGCTAGTCAAACCATGGATAGTTTCTAGCTAGTGACCTTTGGTTGAGAGCATATAGACTTGTCTTTGTATGCTTCTTAAGTTTAATTTCAGATTTGGTACACTCGATGTATGAGACTTGTAATATGTTGAAGTCCTGTAATTCACATTAAAACTTGCACTCTATGTATTGTGTGATGATAGAGATGTTGTGCAACGGTATATGTGTTGATCTTGGGCATCATCTTGAGACACATACCGGGGACTACCGGAGTTGCTTTTGTTTTAATTGAGATTGTGGCTGCGTTGTTTGTCATATAGATTTGAATTAACATGTGCCTTGCTCTTGTGCGAGCGTATGTTAGCTCTCATCGAAATGGGCAGCCAGCCGCTCGATTAAAAAAAGTGCAATTTGGGCGATTCTCACAGCGTTGGTATCAGAGCCAGGTTATAGAGTGAACTTTAAAATTTGTCTAGTGGGATGGGAAATAAAGAGACCAACTTGTATTTAATAATCCACTTGCACTATTTAAAATTTCAGATTCTAAGTATATGTTACTCTCTTTTGTTCCTTACCTATCTTAGAGCTATTCTTCTCTTCTTGCTTAATGTTGTAAATTGGCTAAATTATTCTCTAACTCACGTTGTCTTTCATGGGTCTAGATTGGGCATTAACATCGGTGCTTTGGTGATGGCTACTCGGGCTGAAGGCGTGGATGGCTTTCCCTCTCTTCTTGATGAGATGCTTTGGAGAGCTAACTTCACCTTTAGGCCGAAGTATGCGGTCTATGCTAGAGGAATTTGACCGGGCATGGTGGACTTTGTGGGCACCGTGTGTCCATTGAGAAGAGGCTTGTTGAAGGAGTGTCTTACCCGTACCTCTTTAGTGCGGTTGGTTCTTCGGTGGAGATGACCATTCAAGATGTGGCGTACAAGGCAATTGCCGGTCTTCGAAGGGAGATCCTTATTCTTGGAGAGTGGCCCTTCACTTACTTTCCAATCCAAGGAGACCCCGAAGACCTCAACACTTTGAGGTGGTGCCCGAAGATGGCTCTTTCCTTAAGAAGTGCATGTGGGACTTGGTCACTACTTTGGACCGAGCTTACCGGTGCGTGAAGCAAGAGTTGGGAGAAACGTGCTACCGCTTCAATCAGCTGCAACATCAAGTGGAGCCGTATAAGCGTCGTGGTTTGGTGCCCCATGCGGTGTTGTATGAAGGTTCCCCAATGACCCCACATGAGATGGCGACACCGGACTATCACTTTCCACCCGTGCATGGCACATGGGTCCCTCAAGGCCCGGGGCAAACCGCACGGATGTCCATAGGGCTCCACGTGCATCGCTATGTACGCACGGGTGCCACTCAAGCCTCTCTTTTGGGTGCTCCGATGAATCTCACGCACCCGGATAACTTGGAGGATACCGGATCCCCGGGGTACCATCTTTTGGATGAGTTTCCACCAAACTTTGCTAGGGCCCCATATGACATGGTCTAAGCAATTGGAAGTGTGTGCTTGCTACCCAAAATGCCTCCTTAGGAGAAAGTAGGAGACTTAGCATGGATTATGGCAGCCACTTATGTATCCGTTAAGTTATGGTTATGTACCGCAAACTTGTGAGACGGTTATCTTTAACTTATACCCTATGCTACTATGAGTTGTATTGGATCTTAATGTTATGCTTTATATTGTACGAGACTATGTGGTTGTTTAGTATCTCAATTTCTTATGGTTATGTTCTCTCTACATAGTTAATTTATGCTCTTCTATTGGTTACATGCTTGCTGAAATTTTTGAGATGAATGTCGATTGTGAGGACAACGTGTAGCTATCTTGCGGCATTTTGCATTCGTCATGTTGAGTACATGTATCTATATGTTGGAGCTATTTATCCATATGTATGTGTGGGATTCTAATCGCTTATTCGTTGTCTATAATGCTTATCAAGTTTCTTCGTCCTTGCTGCCCAAAATTTTCAGCAAACCGCAATATCTCTCCCATGTGCATGAGTATATACTTATAATGGGATTTGGTACCCAAGTGCATACATGCTTGCTATCCAAAATTCCAGATTTATGTTGTCTCGCTTATCTTTGACTTCCGGTCCCTAACCCTTTTGGTTTGGCGACAGGATGATGACTCGTTCGGTAAATGACATTCCGGAAGGGCTGAAATCGCAAGACCTTCCAAATCCCCCGACCCTAGCCAACATTCCTGCACAACAAAGACGTATTCTTGGTATCATTGCTCAAAACACCGCTCCCCACGGTGGAGGTGGAGCCGAGCTTTAAGATCATGGATATCCGGAGTTCCTTCGTACCGGTCCTCCAATCTTCACAAGTGCAAAAGACCCCTCGATGCGGACCATTGGCTACGCACCATTGAGCAAAAACTTGGGCTCATTCGGTGCGGAGAACATGAGAAGGTCCTCCTTGCTACACATCAACTCCAAGAAGCCGCCGGTGCTTGGTGGCAAAGCTTTCTTGTTATGCAACCGGAGGGTCATCGCTTCACTTGGGCCGAGTTCTGCACGACCTTTCGTGCTTTCCACATCCCTAGAGGTGTGATGGATACCAAGAAGCAAGAATTCCTTGGCCTCAAGCAAGGAAGCAAGGATGTCATGGGCTATGTGCATGCTTTCAATCATCTTGCACAATATGCCCCCGAGGAAGTCTCCACCGATCAAAAGAAGCAAGACCGTTTCATGAATGGTCTCTCGAAGGAGATGCAAGACAAGTTGTCCACCACAAATTTCATTTACTTCAACAACATGGTGGACAAAGCCATCCGAGCCGAGCACAAGATGAAGAACCTCAAGGCGAAGAACCGCAAGCGGGCTGCCCACCTCCGGCGGGCGGTAGCTCGCAACTCCCGTGCGCCGGGCCACCTCCTCCACCTCGCATGCCGGGTGCTGCCCTGCTGCAGCCCATGTGGGTGTTTCGTTGCCCTACTCCACAAGGGCAGCCCCAAAGGTTTCCCATTCAACAAGGCGGTCCCTCCAATGGTGCTATGAGAGGGCCATGTTTCAATTGTGGCGGGAAGGGGCATCTCGCCAAGAATTGCTCCTCTCCGAAGCAAGGCGGTGTGGCTATTGCACTAAGGCAGCCCCCACCACCTCCCCCGCTGCCACCAGGCCAAGGAGTGAGGAGTAATCAGCCCCCGAAGTGTGGACGTGCCAACCATATCACCGCCAAAGAAGCATGCAAGGATACCGAGGTGTTTGTGGGTACGCTTTCCATCAACTCTCATCCTGCAACAGTATTACTTGATTCCGGAGCTTCTCATTCCTTCATAAAGAAGAGTTTTGCTATGCACCATGAGTTGCCAATCCATGTTATGCCCACTCCTTATCATATAGAAGCACGGGTGCCAAGCTTTTCACTCATAAAATCATTCCTAGTGCACAAGTTCTTATTCACGGAATTCCTTTTCTTGAAAACTTAATTATTATCGACACCAAGGGATTGGATGTCATCTTAGGGATGAATTGGTTGTCTAAGCATGAAGCGATTTTTGAGTGTGCTTCAAGATCGATCTCTCTTAGAAATCCTTCCGGCAAACGGGTCATCCTTCATATCAATAAGAGTGATCATCTACTCTATACTCTTGAAGGCACCACAATCAAGGAGATAGAGACAATTCCGGTGGTATGTGAGTATCCGAATGTCTTTCTGGAGAATTATCGGGGATGTCTCCCGACCGGGAAATTGAGTTTGTCATTGAGCTATCGCTCGAAACGGCCCCGATATCCAAGAGACCGTATCCGATGCCACCAAATGAGTTGGCAAAATTGAAGAAGCAACTTAAGGAGCTTCTAGAGAAGGGATTCATTCATCCGAGCTCCTCACCATGGGGATGCCCAGCTCTCTTTGTCAAAAAGAAGGACCATAATTTGCGAATGTGTGTTGACTACCGTTCATTAAAAGCGGTCACCATTAAGAACAAGTATCCTCTTCCACGGATTGATATATTGTTTGATCAATTGTTCGATGCAGGGGCAGAGCCAGGCCTCGGGCCACCCGGGCCTGGGCCCGAGGCCTGGCCCAAAATTTCTATGCAAGAATTTTGTTTGATCCATGTAAGAAGCCATAATCATTTGGGCCAGCCCAGGCCGGCCGAGGCTTGGGCCTAGGCTGGCTCCGCCCCTGGTCGGGTGCTCATTTCTTCTCTAAAATTTATTTGAGGTTGGGATATCACCAAATCAAAATCCGAGCGAAGGACATTCCCAAAACGGCTTTCTCTACTCGTTATGGGCTCTACGAGTATACTGTTATGTCCTTTGGCCTAACTAATGCACCGGCCTATTTCATGTACTTGATGAATTCTATCTTCATGGAGGAACTTGACACCTTTGTTGTGATCTTTATCGATGACATTCTCATCTACTCCAAGGCTGAAGAAGAGCATGCCAAACATCTTCACATTGTTCTTGAAAAACTTCGGAAGCATCGCCTTTATGCCAAATTTAGCAAATGTGAGTTTTGGCTTAAGGAAGTGACTTTCCTTGGTCATGTCCTTTCCGAGAATGGTGTTGCGGTAGACCCAAGCAAGGTGCAAGATGTGCTCAAGTGAAAGCAACCGCAAAGTGTTACCGAAATAAGAAGTTTTCTTGGATTTGCCGGTTACTACCGCCGGTTTATTGAAAACTTTTCCAAGATAGCAACGCCTATGACCGAGTTGTTAAAGAAAGGAGTTGCCTTTGAATGGTCGAACGCATGTGAAGAAGCTTTCCAAACTTTGAAATCATGTCTCACAACCGCTCCCGTTCTTGCTCAACCTAATATCCATAAGAGCTTTGATGTTTATTGTGATGCCTCTCGTATCGGTCTCGGTTGTGTTCTCATGCAAGAAGGCCGAGTTGTGGCCTATGCTTCTCGCCAATTGAAGGTTCATGAAGAGAACTATCCTACTCATGATTTAGAGCTTGAGGTCGTTGTTCATGCTTTAAAAATTTGGAGGCACTATCTTCTTGGAAATCATTGCAATATCTATACCGATCATAAGAGTCTCAAATATATCTTTACTCAAGCCGATCTTAACATGAGGCAAAGGAGATGGCTTGAGTTAATTAAGGACTATGATTTGGAGGTTCACTATCATCCCAGCAAAGACAATGTAGTAGCCGATGCATTGAGCCGTAAATCTAGATGCAATTGTTTGATAGTCGAGCCCGGTTTGAGCACCCTTTGTGGTGAGTTTTGGAAACTTGGTCTTGAGATGACCAAAGAAGGTTCGCTTGCTACCCTTCAAGTGAAATCTAACCTATTTGATCAAATCAAAGAAGCTCAAAAGAAGGATAAGGGAATGGCCCGAATTTGTGACAATATGAAGGAGGGCAAAGCTAATTGTTTTACCACCGATGAAGATGGTGTTCTAGGGTTCGGGAAGAGATTAGTGGTCCCTAAGGACAAGGATTTGAGTCAATTAATTCTTGATGAAGCTCATAGTTCTCAATTCTCTATCCATCCCGGAAGCACCAAAATGTGTCAAGACCTCAAACAAAGATTTTGGTGGACGCGCATGAAGCGTGAGATTGCTAGGAATGTTGCCGAATGTGATGTTTGCCAAAGGGTGAAGGTCGAGCATCTAAAGCCCGCGGGTACACTTCAACCCTTGCCTATTCCATCTTGGAAATGGGAAGATATTGGAATGGATTTCATCACTGGCCTACCCAAGACTCGTCAAGGGTATGATTCTATATGGGTCATTGTAGACCGGTTAACCAAATCGGCACATTTTCTCCCCGTCAAGACCTCTTTCTCTACCAAGCAATATGCGGAGTTATATCTCTCTCGAATTGTTTGCCTTCATGGTGTTCCAAAATATATTGTCTCCGATCGTGGCTCTCAATTTATTTCTCACTTTTGGCAAAGTCTTCATGAAGCTATGGGAACCGATCTTCATTTTAGCACCACATATCATCCTCAAACCGGTGGCCAAACCGAGAGGGTGAATCAAATTCTTGAGACATGTTATGAGCTTGTGCACTCACATATGCCAAAGATTGGGTGACTTGCTTGCCGTTTGCGGAATTCTCGTATAACAATAGTTATCAATCAAGCATCAAGATGTCTATTTTTGAAGCCTTGTATGGAAGAGCTTGTAGAACTCCTATCAATTGGTCCAAAACCGGCGAAAGACCTTTGTTTGGTCCGGAGTTAGTTATGGAGGCCAAAAAGCAAGTCAAGCTTGTTCGTGAGCGTCTCCGCGAGGCTCAATCTTGCCAAAAGAGCTATGCCAATCGCCGTAGGCGTGAGCTAAGTTTCAAGGTTGGAGACCATGTGTATCTCAAGGTCACACCGTTTAAGGGAACCCATCGTTTTCAAGTCAAGGGAAAGTTGGCACCTCACTTTATTGGACCTTTTCGAATTAGTGCAAGGCAGGGAGCTGTGGCCTATCAATTGGAGCTTCCTAACTCTTTATCCTCTATCCACAATGTGTTCCATGTTCTAAATTGAAGAAATGCCTATGAGTTCCGACCGAAGAAACTCGTTGGGAAGATCTACATCTCCAACCCGACCTCTCATACTATGAGCATCCTATTCGTATTCTAGAGAAGGTTGAACGAAAGATGAGAAAAGGGATGTTAAGTTTGTCAAGGTACAATGGAGCAATCACACCAAAGATGAAGCTACATGGGAATGAGAAGATCAAATTCGTATCGAGTATCCACATCTCTTCTCCGGTATGTGAATGATTATGTTATGCCTTTCTATGCACCATGTATCATCACATTCATATGAGCACTTCCCTTCCGCCTTACCTTTAACTCATAGAATTTCCCTAAGTTAAGAACTTGTCAAGGTGAATATGGCTTTAAATAAGATAGATGTATCTCCTTTACCTTCTTGCTGCCCTAGGTCTGACCATTTAGTGAGACCTTTCTTCTCAAGTTCGAGCAAGTGTTTAGTAACGTTATCTACCTTCCTTCCTTCCCGGTTTAGCTTGAATCTCGCGACGAGATTCTTTTAAGGGGGGAGACTTGTCACAGCCCAAAAACCAAATATGCATCCATTCAAAAGTTCCTCTGTTCTTGGTCCCACATGTCATCCCCCACCTCCTCTCTGTCCCAGCTCATGCGAAGCAGGCCGCGCTGTTGCCCAACCGCTACCGCGGCTGCTGCCACGCGGCTGCAGACGCCAGACTTCGTGAGCTCCATCTCGTCACCACTGCACTGAGCCGCGTGCCCATGCTTCTGCCTCGCCTGCTCCACTGCGCTGCCATAAAGCCACCCGAGCCTTCCTCCTCTCTTTTCGCTCGCTGCGCCATTACTCGTCCTGCTGCAAGCTTGCCAGAGCCGAATCCAGGCAGTGAGCCATCCGTCCGCAGGAAGAGACCTTGGGTGAGCTTGATTGCTCATCTCGTGCACTCTCAACTGCAATTCAAACGCCTGAAGTGCTTAATGCATTTGCATGCAGTTTCGCCGAACAACCTCACTGTAGTTCTCATTTCCCAGTAGCCGTGCACGGTGAGAGCTTGCTTCGCCAGCCACCGTCGCTGCACCAGTGGTCGCCACCATTGCCAAGGACTGCCCCCAGCCGAGCCCAACTCCCTGCAGCATGTTTTCCGTGTAAGCCAAGCCAGAATAGCCAGCCTCGCCATCGCCATTGCCAACCGGGTCAAGGTCTAGGGTTTGTGAAGGTAAGCCTCAAGTATTTGTGCATGCTAATCAGTCACAAGAAACACCTTGGCCCAATGGTTGTATTACTCGGTTCCAACTGGCAGATCTTGAGTTCGAACTCAAGTCTAGCATAAAAGATTTCTCCTTTTTGCATCTTGCAATCAAACCTTCGTATCTTTTGCTAGGAGCATCCAAATGGAACAAACTTAGTTTCTAAATTTGAGTTATGAAATAAGGAGTTATAATCAGCAATAAAATTTCATATGTTACTTGCAGAAAAATATTTTAATTAGAGTTTGAAGTAAAGTCCCCTTGCAGGTGATATGAAGTAACTATATAATTCACAGTTCCATAAATCATGAAATAAATCACATAGGTTCATGCAACCCTAGGTGCTCCATTTCTATAAAAATATTTTGAATTGAATGAATTTTGCATCAAAAATTGATTGTTTAAAACCTTACTAACATGCAATATTCAAATGCTGAAAATATGGGGTCAAATGAGCTCAAAATTTAGTGAAACCAGCTTAGCTGCACTCCTGGGATTGCAAGGATCATAGATATACAAAAATATTTATATTTTACCTGGGTTTACGCTTTTTTCTCGTTGTCCGAACATGCAATCGGTAAAATGTTCAAATGACCGTAACTTTCGCAAACGAACCTCAAACTCAACGAAACCAAATCTTATAGCCTTAGAATCTTATATCCTTACTTGCTGTGCAAAAATGTTATCATTTTGAACAATTTTGAGTTAGGCCATATTAAGCCCTAATGATCATTTATATGAAAAATATTGTTTCCCTTCTAATTTTTGCATCATTGCATTCGTTCATTTCTCATGATCATACATGCGCATTTACATCAATGGCATCATTCTAATTTTTGCATCATTGCATTCGTTTAGAGCCCGACATACCGGAGAGCAACGAGGTTGACCCGGGGACCGTGAGTGAAGAGAACTTTGAGGAGGAACCAGCTGCTACACAAGGCAAGCATCGAGCATATTTCTCCTATATTTTGGATCAGTGTGACTTATATTATGATATTATGCATGTGAGTTTTTATGTTATATATCTATATCGCGAATAGCTCCTAATTGTTGCATTTCCCCTTCCCTGATACTGTTTACCATACACCTTGACAACTCTTAGCATGGGTAGTTTGTCTTATGCTAATGGTCGCGTTAGATGCTTAGCCATGCTCTAGGTCTTGGTATGGAATCCGGGAATTGGGATGGTCTTCTCATTGTAGCAATTGGTAGTTATCGCGGGATGGTATGGGTTGAAACATGGTAATTGAAAAGAATGTTGGTTCATTCATGATAATTTTGAAGGACTTGTTTAAAAGGTGAAAGTGCGAGACTTCGGCGGGTAGTTGGGGTTATTTGAGAATGGAGTCTTGGATGCCATAGGCCCGCTTGAGTCGATTAAGGACCGATCGTTGGTGCTGTTGTCTTAAACAATTTCCGTACTAACCACATATCCATATATGTGATGGATGAGCTAAGTACTATAAGTTACCCGGATCATTTGACTTGTGGGTTGGTGTGTGGGTGAGGTACCTAGGGGTGAGTATACGAAAGGTTGTCATGTGAATCCTCGCTTGCTACCGATGGGTGGTATGTCCGATGGTCTCATGTTGTGTGGGTAAAGATGTACCCCTTGCAGGGTGTAAGAACTATTCGAATAGCCGGGCTCTCGGTTATGGCAAAGCTTAATGTTCATTCGACATCATCGTAGTGTCACTGTGTTGTTTTATGATGAGCTTGGAAGGTGAAACATGATAGCCTCATGAGGGATGTTTGGGTATGTGCTAGCTGTCCATAGAAGTCAAATAGGACTAAGGGTGCTTACATATTACTCTCTAGTTGTTAAGCTGCGCTTTTTCGCAAATACTACTTAACTTGTGGCCTTTTATGTCCTTGCTACAACCATATGCATTATCCTTGTACTCTATGGTCCGTGTAAGACTTACGAGTACCTTCGTACTTATGTGTTTGTTGTTGGAGTTTTGCGGGTGAGAATGAGGCCGTGTATGGCTATTTTTACCTAATCGATGTCGGCGAAGGGGATGAGTAGTCGGTGGTTGGCCAAGATAGCGATATTGGTGCCTTATGGGCAATGGTGCCACTATTTTTTTGCTTGTATGATGATTATATCCGCTGCGTATTGTATGTCTAATTCGCTAGTTAAACCATGGATAATTTCTAGCTAGTGACCTTTGGTTGAGAACATATAGACTTGTCTTTGTATGCTTCTCAATTTTAATTTCAGATTTGGTACACTCAATGTATGAGACTTGTAATATGTTGAATGCTTGTAATTCACATTAAAACTTGTACTCTCTATGTATTGTGTGATGATAGAGATGTTGTGCAACGGTATGTGTGTTGATCTTGGGCATCATTTTGAGACACATACCGGGGACTACCGGAGTTGCTTTTGTTTTAATTGAGATTGTGGCTGCGTTGTTTGTCATATAGATATGAATTAACATGTGCCTAACTCTTGTGCGAGCGTATGTTAGCTCTCATCTAAATGGGCAGCCTGCCGCTCGATTAAACCAAGTGCAATTTGGGAGGTTCTCACAGCATAACAGGGTATTTCATCCAAAGATAAAATCGAATATTTCAAATAAACAGATACAAACGTATACGCACATCACAACAAAAGGCCAAATTGAGGTTAAATTCAAGCAGACACTGCTGTGAACACTGTGCAGTGCTGTGAGAGTGTGGTGTGCCTTTTCTCGACTTGGAGTTTTTTTTTTTAAATGGCTTCTCGACTTGGAGTTGCTCAGCAGATCTGAAGATTGGCTACTGTACAGGTAAGTTAGACAATCTAATTAACTACTCCCTCCATTCATAAATGTATGACATTTTAGAAAGCATGCAATCAAGCTTCTCTAATTTTGACTAATAATATATGAAAAATTATTTAGATTGGTCATGTGAGAATATTATCATTAGATTTGTCATGATAAATAGTTTCATAATATAATATAATATAATATTATCATTATATAAGCAATACTTCAAAAATTGCTTGGGCAGGGTAAATCCTAGTTAGCAACCCAGAATGCTACTTTAGATTAGTGAATCTATCAGTAAAATATTGAAGAGAAAATAGGACTATCCATCTGATGATGCTAATATTATATGTAACTGAGTGCGTACAAGTACAGAATACTGTACAGGTCACTGAAAGTATGGTTTGTGGAAGATACAATCGTAACTTTGAAAAACCTGCAGAACTGAAACCCAACCCTTGTTCAACTTTCAAAGTTTCACATCCATGAACCAGTATAACAAATTCCTATTATGCTGCCTAAAAGTACACAAGCCATGCAGAGTTCTACAAATTTGAAAATGGTGAGCCAGCTAGGCGTATATTGACATTAAACCGTACCGAGTCCAACTGACAATATGCACCGCAAAATGACCTAACAGGCCTCCAACCGACTTTTAACATTTTTATTATTGTGCTTCACAACGAATCACAAGAAACCATAAGGCAAGATAACTTCAACTGTAGACATCACATTGTGATGTAACATAATACAGCACTGTAGTGAATCACAAACAATTTAATCCCTCCATTCCAAAAAGAATATCGCTTTTGCATGTGTATTCGCCAAACTATTTCAACTTTGACCATTGTATCGTTGCAAGTATTATGGCTGGCTACGACATAATAGTGTTATAAGAAAATACTTCCCAAAAGATTATAATCTTTTATAATTTTACCAAAATATAAGAAGAAAATTAATGGTCACACAGGTCAAGAAAACAAAAATCATTTCAGAACAGAGGAAGTTTCAAAGATTCAAAGTATATTAAATTGATGTGGGATGTCAAGCTCATAATCATGCCTCCCATTTCAGCAGTTGAAAAAGATGTTCTATATAAGAAAGGTCTTCATTTAGTGCTCAAGTTACAAAACAGTATGGAGGGCAATGAATTAAAGGACATAGGTAATGCTGTTTACCTCTCTCGATGTGATAATTATGATCCTTTCATAAGAGCCAGCAATTATATCAGTAAGCCTAACATCAACACCAACATCTACCTGTAACATCTCTATTATTCCATCACGTGTTCCAACAAAACTGTTAGCCTTGTCATTTGGGCAAAGAATTCGAAATACGATATCATCATATGGACCCAAGTATTCGTCGTCCTGAGAAAACACAACAGTACATCCCTGGAGTTTATATATACACGCACCAGAGTTACAACGAATTTTCACGCGAAAATACACCAACACGTGCGCGTGTGTGTTTAGTCACTGTCCACTCTATGTTATTTTCATGCCAAGTGTAATTACTTAAGAGGTGGCAAGAACTATACCTTTTAAGTTGTCTTTCCTCCATTTGACTAGACAATATGGTACTAAATCATACATACTTTGGAATTAAAGGAAATGAGCCACCCAATAAGCCAATTTCTAACAATCGCTACAGCCTTTTTAACACAATTCCCATCTCCAACAACCTGTAATATCACATCATGAAAATAATACACATTAAGTGTGAGAAGAGAATTCAAAACAGAATGTGATTTATCCTTTCATGCATCCATAATCACGAGACACGAAGATTTATCACATAACATTTGTAACTACAGATTACCTTGAACCTCAATTGTTTTATTTAATATTACTCATGTCTGAATAAATTTACAAAAATCTGTATAGGAACAGTTTTCACCAAGCAACCAGCAGAATAAAGTTGTCTCTTTTCAATTTTCATAGTTTAAGTTTACGCATGAGATACAGTAAAGGAATTTTGCTGGAAGACAAATCTGAAACCATCAGCATTTAAAATTCACATTTAATATAAAAATATAGCCTCAAACAATAAGACATCATTGTTCCACAAGTGTGTTAAGAGTGGTTGATATAGGTCCAGAATGGATGATCTTCATATTTAATTTGACGGAAATTATTGATGTAAGAGCTCAGCATTAATCAATATACGTCATAATTAACAAATCCCCATATATCATGCAGTTAAGAATTATGCCGATCCAATTTCACAAAGTACCTGGTATCAGGCCAGCTTTCATCAAGGAACTGAAATCACTTACCTATCCAAAACTGAGTTACTGGCTATATTGAATTAAATATGATGTTATTATTCTAAAGCTAAATCTCAAGTACAAACCAGGGCAGACCAGATTTCGTTCGGTAGGAAGTAATAAACTAGTTTCCACCTTGCAGTTGGTACCCAACTACAGAATTCTGGAACTAACTATTGTGACATTAAATTAGATTATTGTTGGCGTCAAAAACTTGAGGTAGGGTTTCTGACAACAGCACACCAGACGAACACCGGGTTCAGAGCGTGCCAGTCGATTTGACCTGTAATCGACAAGGAAAAAACAATAAAATTCACTCAAGCCGATCGTCAAGATCAATCGGCTTAGACTTAATCAGCTTGAAGCCGATCAAGATCAAAGTAACAAGGTAAATTTAATTAGCCGATTAAGGCTAATCAGAGGATAAAGGCAGATCGATTCTGAAGAAGGCGATGCGCAACAAAATCAGAATAAATCGAACCTGGGGCGTAATTGACGAAGATCAACAATCGGCGATGCGCAACTTTATTGATCAAAATCGATTACAAAGGCTAAATTACAAGAACTACTCCTAGTCGACAGGAAAAATAGATGAAAAGTAAAGCTGATTGTTTGTATGTGTTGGATTTCTCTGCAGTTTGCTTCGACCCTTCTTTTATGAATTTTTTTTTAAATAATACTATTTTTATTCTATTTTACAAAAATAATATGCGAAAATTTTTTACAAAACTACCCAGTTGTCGCCATTTCAAATGGCGACATAGAATCTGTCGCCATTTGAAATGGCGATGCATACCGTCATCGCTTCAGATAGAGACAGACTCTCGTCGCCATTTGAAATGGCGAGAGAGCAACGTCACCTCTGTCGCCTATTTAAATAGCGCGGACTGTCTGTCGCCATTTCAAACGGCGACAGAGAGTCTGTCGCCATTTCAAATGGCGACAGACAGCGTCTATATAAAGCCGCGCCCCCCTCTCACTCGTGCCAGCCAAAGCGCAGAGGAAAAAAAACAGAAAAAAGAGGAGAAGGAGAAGGAGAAGGAGAAGGAGAAGGAGAAGGAGAAGGAGAAGGAGGGGAGGGAGAGGGAGAGGGAGAGGGAGAGGGAGAAGGAGAAGGAGGAGGAGGAGAAAGGGAGAGGGACTTCGAAGATCTGCATTTCGTCAGGTACTAATTTTTTTTAAGTATTTAAATGTTGAATATGTAATATAGTAATCAGATTAAATAGAGTAATAATAGTTATTTAGGTAGATGACTTAGTTAGGAATGAGAACCTGATGCAAGTTGTTTAGCTAGTTGACTTAGTTAGAAATTTATATTTATTTCGGTAAGAATAGATGTTTAGTTAGATGAATTAGTCAAGAATTTATAGTTATGTCGGTATGGACAGATGTTTAGTTATGCGACTTAGTTAGTAATTCATTTTCGATGTAGGGATGACCTAGAGGTAGGGATTAAAATTTTGATTGTAATAATAGTTTTTTGATTAGAGATCATGGATAAATTTTCGACGAACTGGGAAATGTAGAATCCAAATTCGGTTATTTGTGTACTGGAGAATTCGGAGATGTCATGTAGAGTTGGGTGGCTAAAATTGTCGGGACCGAAATATAACTCAATCTGTAGAGGTTCTGACACATTAGTTTAGTTATGTTCTCATAGAAATTTGAAAATGATCACGAATCAAGAATTTGTAAGAATTGAAATATTGCAACTGCATCGATTAAAAATTTGTGATCATTATTAGTCGTACAATGTAGAGTTAAATTGTGCAAATGTTAAGAATTCGATGAATTTGCATGACAGGTATGGATGATAGAGTGCAATTTAAAATATATTATGGAGAAGGAGTTCCGCACATGGGTGTTGAAGGGGTAGATCTAAGTCATTTCGCAAGTGTAGAGGCTAGCACACACGCGCAGGGAGCGTTCATGGGCTACGGTTATGAGATGGTTGTACCACATGTTCTCTTTGGACCGTGAATTGCATGATCTGAAGTTACATGGAGTAGTTTGCCGAAGAATAGATTGCACGTACTGGGAGTTAATGGAAATGAGAGGGCCGAAATCTTGGAGTTCGTACGTAAGAATTGCAATTGAGAAAGGATGGCCATTAGTGTTATTGGCACAAGCATTTGAGAAAGTCAATACCGGGCATGCGACGCAGCAAGAGGTTGTTGATGAAGAACCGGAGGAAGTTGGGAGAGCGGTACAAGTAGAGTAGGCTTAGTAGAGCGGGATGTAGGTCTGGTCGATCTGAAGTGCAAGGTGGGAGAGCTGATGTTGCAACGGAGAGCTTCAAGAAGCAATGGGCATGGCGACGAGGGCGAAAACATTGAGTCGATGGTCGGCGATGGACACAGAGAATGAGGACTATGAGGCTTTAAGTAATGATGAAGCCGCCAAGATCTATTCCCGCAGAGTGGGATGAGTATCCGTTCGACAGTGGTGGTGAACGATGACGAACAGTTCCTTCGCAGATGATCGAATGAGGTGAGAAAAGATGCAATTTACAAGAATAAGAGTGAGGTTCAAGAAGCGAATAGCATGGTCGATTGTCGCTTGCAGAGTCTTCAAGGTTGTAAAGTCCGATCGGGTGTATGATGTAAGATGCCGACGGAGGGTTGCCCGTGGCGCTCCATGCGTACCAGCCTAAATGGGACACCATTTGAAGTGTTCTATAGTCGCTCCACATACATGTGTACTAACGAAGTCTGCGCGATCACATCGAACATATCATCAGGCTTTATTGCCAATGCAATGTACGGAGAGATTGTAGGCAACCTAGATTTAGAGCCACGGGCCATCGTACTCGCAATACAACAGAGGTTCCAGTATACAATAAGCTACGCGAAGGCATGGAGAGCAAAGCAGAAGGCATTGGAAACACGGTTCAGCACGTACGAAGACTCCTACCAGAACTTGCGTGTTTGCTTGGTGATAAAGGACCGAAATCCTGGAACTTATGTGGACATTTGTGAGCATCCTTCGCAGCGCTTCTCTGGGAAGATGGTTTTGAAGCGAGCATTCTTCGCTTTAGGTCCATGCATCAATGCGTTCAGGCATTGTCGTCCTTTGTTATGTGTCGATGGGACATTTTTGGTAGTAAATACAAAGGCGGATATTGACTGCCATAGGAGTGGATGGCAATAATCAAGTTCTCCCCGTAGCGCTCGCATTTGTGGAGGGTGAAAACACAGATAGCTGGCATTGGTTCCTACGGAATGTCAAAGCCGGTGTCGTTCATCAGCGGCCTGGAGTGTGTATCATACACGATCGGCATTCCGGGCCTTTGAGGGCAATTATTGATTGCAAACAAGGTGTGGATGAGACTCATCCATGGCACGACGGCGTAGTAGGTGGTGCAAGCGTCATATGGGTGCCAATTTCTACAAGCAGTTCAGGAACAAGGAGCTAACAAAGCTTTTCAAGAGGCTCTGCGACCAGAACCAGCAGAGAAAGTTTGATGTACTCTGGAAGAAATTGGATGAGCTGACATCGAGGCACACAGCAGAGGCAACGAAGAGGGCAGCCCCAGCCTTGGGGGAGGCCCCAGTCGCGCTGGAGGAGTTACCCACTGACCCTCCCCACCTGGTTCGAAGGAATGGAAGGGCTCTGAAACGCTTCTCCGAATGGATAGAGCATGAGCCTAGGGAGAAATGGGCTCTGCTTTATGACACCGATGGTGCGAGGTATGGTGTCATGACAACAAACCTTGCGGAGGTTTACAACTGGGTGATGCGAGGGTTGAGACCCCTTCCCTTGGTTGGTATTGTCGAGGGTGTTCTTCGTGGCATCACAAAGTACTTCGTTGATCGCCATGCAAGGGCGATCACGCGCATGAACGATCCTGCTATGAAGTACTCAGAGATGATTTCTGCATACATGGAGGACAAAGGCAAGAAGGGGGAGATGCACGGAGCAACGAAGATGGGTACGAGGGAGCTCCGTTTTGAGGTGATGTGCAAGGAGAAAGCCGGTCGTGGGACGAACCGACGAAAAGTTGCTCACGAATGCATCATACGAGCAAACTTGTGTCTCGCACGCAATAAGCCTCGTCTATTACATGTGCCATGCTCCCATGTTATGGCTGCTCGCTCGATGATTCACATGGATCCGGTATATTCATGTCTCAATTCTTTAGTAAGGAAGTCGTGGTTGCAACTTCGAGCGCGAAATGTACGGTTTCCGAGTGGTGGGTTTATTCACGAGCACAAAAGCGGGAGGATACACGTTGGGTCCCGGACATGAGCAAAGCTAAAGGGAGTGGGAAGAAGGCAATCCAGCGTATAAGGAATGATATGGGACGCCACGAAAGTGGCCGCCAGCGAAAGAAATGTTCTACTTGCAAGGAGACAGGCACTCTTTCAAGAGTTGCCCAAGATTGTGGCCGTGAAGTGTTATATGTTCTTTTCAGTAATGAACTATGGTTTACTTGATGCACTAGAATTTCATTTTGCTTGTATCGAATTAAATGACGTGTGGTCAAAATATGTAATCTGAATGTTATTGTACTTGATTAAATGAGAGTGTAGTATGTTGTATTCATTTTGTATCTTTTAACGCTTTGCACATAGATGAACATTTTTACTTCCATGTATTACGTGTGCTCTAAATTATGACAAGATTCGTTCCATTCATATTCTATTTGTATTTGTTGTATTTATTTTGCACCTTTTTACACCTTATGTAACATAAACATTTTTATTTGCGAGCATGGCGGGCGACGGTTATGCGAGTTGCTTGACCCCGTCGGTTGACGCGACTCACCGGAGCCGTTTAGCGACGTTGCCCCCCGAGATGGGAGGCGGCCTTGGAGCTTGGGGCCTGCGCTTGCGCACCCCATGAGGGCGTGGCGTCTCGATCGCGATGGATCCCGAGGTTAGTTCAATTTCGTCGCAGATGTTGTACTCATGTCCCTTCGACACCACAATAATACTTCTCAAATTCTTTTGCGGGTTGAGGCGGTGGCCTACTACTGTTGTTCGTATGGTCGAGGCGACCGCCGTGGATGCGCAGGACCGACGGAGTGCCTCTAGGCGGTTCCCTTACGACAGAGCTTCTCGATCGCTCTAGTGGACGGTGGCGGCCCGAGACCCACACTTTTCACTGCCGTGTGGTGAGATGGCGCCGACACTAGAGGACGTCGATTACCTCCTAGGCCTGCCCCCGCCAGAGATGCGGTGGTTCCGCAGACGCCCGTCCAGAGTGGCGGCGATATCCTCCACCGGTTCCGGGGTGCTACCCCAGCCACGAGACACGACTTTCGCAATGCAAGACGGTCCGACACAGCGGTGGCTTGTGCGATTCTACGTAAGCACGATTTTTCCTTGTCGATATCGATTTAACTCACCGTGTGTGATTTTCATTGCATTTACAACCTAACCATTACTGCGGCCCGAGAGGATGGTACCCGAGTCGGGAGCAGCCGTCGCCCGCACTTGGAGGCGTACTTACGTGGCTCTTGGGTGGGTCTTGTTCGCTTTCGTCGACGGGACACCGCCGACAGCACATGATCCGATTCGCGAGGGCGATCGCCGACGCCGACTTGGAGGAGATCCCGCGGTGGCTTGGGGACTGCGGTACTTGCCGCGACGCATCGCGTGCTTTATCGCGACGGTGTCGTCGCGTGTCCGACTCGCCCACTCTCGCGCTGCCCTTTGCTCTGCGGTGTGGTCGCTCGAGAGGTTCCAGATCGGACGACCAGCGATAGACCTGTCGACCTACCGCATGCACTTCTACAGGTTCCGGGGACGAGGTTGATCGTCCGACGATGGGGACATTGTGGTGTCGCCGACAGGTCAGTATTACTTATCGTAGCCGTATGTTGTTTTTTTAATTCTCCACGTGTTGTACTAACGTTCATCGCTGGTGTTTTTTTGCAGCCGCGGTTCACCCCAGTCACGACGCACGCTTCGTACCCTCAGTACGTAGCGATGTTGGACCACTCACGGACGATCGCGCGTCATATGGCGCCCTACGCTCCGAGCTTGTGCGAGCACGCGCGCGCGCGCTTGGTCGCTGCGATGCAGCTGCATCGCCGACGCGGCGTACTGGTTGACCCGACGTCACTTGGTGTTCGACGTGTTCGTCGAGCCGTACGCCGCCCACCGCGTCTTGAGGCAGTTTGGTCTACGGCAGGCGTTCCCAGTACCCACAGCGCCGTTGGTCCAGCAGCCGTGCACTCGTTCGTATTTCTACATTTTTCCCTTACGCTAGTACTTACGATCTCGGTGGCTTGCGAATTAATGTTGCGCTTTCATTTTTGCGGTACACGCAAAGGCTTCGTCGACGCAGAGTCGGGCAAAGACGCATGGTACCTCATGCGCAGCAGTGGGCACTCGCTCTTGCGGATGTGATCGACGAGACTGGCCCCTACGACCACGGCGCGTACGACGCATATATCGAGTGGTACAGCACGCGCACCCGCGTTCGAGTTGTGCGTGTCGTGGAGTCACCTCCCAGGCACGATCCGACCACTTCCGACACGTACCCCACCCACCGGACTCGCTTTCCACCACGCGGTTCGTACTTCTCCATTTGTCATTCAACGTAACGCCTTGAAAATTATGCCAACTAACTAGCCTCTTTTCGTTTCGCGAGCGACCTTGCGAGGAGGCACACGAGGCGACGTCGGCGTTGCTAAGCGGTCGGTGCCACCCATACGATAGGGTCACGGCGGGACGGCCTTCGAGGGGCGCTGCGCCATATTCAGGACTTGACTTACCGTGCCGTACACCTGACGTCGTGTAGGCGGCCCAGTATGACGACGGTACAGATCCCCCTCGTTAAATCTGCACATGACGAGGTCGACACAGCAGACCCGACCGCCCCTCGTCGGCTCGGGGCTCTGGGGGCTCGGTGTACCGACGGCGGCGTCGTCCGATGACCGCGGTACATCGGTGGCCTCTTTTTCATATATTTTGTTGTTCACATAACGTGTCGTTCTAACTTGAAAAGTTTGTCAACAGCGGCCGATCCTGCCCCTGACCAGAGTGCGAGCACCTCGGGGGACTACGGTACTTTCCAGGACGAGGACTTCGACTTTCTCGTCGATCCTTATCAGCAGTCCGCGGGTGTGGTACTTGGTTCGTCGCGAAGACGATCGGCCCCCGGCCCATCTCAGCCGACACAGACGCCTTCGCTACTCGCCACCCGGTCCGGCCTCCTAGGAGTACTCGTGGGCGGGCCTCGACCAGCTCACATATCCGTCTCGGACATGTGCGTCGAGGAGGCCCGGGACCACACGAGGTGTTGCACCGCGCAGGGGCCCTAGCTAGTTTGTTTCTTTTACACATGATGTACCGTAAACAATCTCGTCTTTTACTTCCTTAGCTTATGTAATATCACATATGTTAGTTTTATTTATGAAGTTTTGTGCTATATATAATCTTTTACTTAGTGGCGCTATTTGTAAATATGCTACGGTACCTTTGTCACGTCGATAGGACAAAGACACACGTAGCTACTTTGTCGGTCGCGATGCGACAAACATCTTCTTGGCAACTATCCCAATAATTGTTTCCTTTCATATATTTTGTACTGAACACAAAATGATGCTTTATTTCCTCATATTACGTCAAATTCAGCTTTATTTCCTCACATTACGGTATGATCACTATAGCTTTTCGTGGATTCCGTAAAATAACAGGTTTACATGAAAAATTATGGAGTAATAGCCCTGAAACACCATTCGACATATGTACGACCTTGTAGCAGCTTTCCACGCGCGATTAGACAACTCACGGGCACAATGCTTTCAACCTTTTCAGGCCGATTTGACCACACACGACAGACTCTCTCTTTTTCGCACGGGCTTTGTCACACATGCAGGCACAGTTCAATGTGACCACTCACTGCCTACTTTTGTTCGTGATAACAGGTCGTGTGGCTTTTCTCAGATGGTGACAAATCGTGCAGCCTTTCGCAGAAGGTGACAGGCGGTGCAGCTTTGATGATGGGTGACATGTCGTGCAGCTTTTCACAGAGGATGCCAGGACGTCAAACTGGACAAGTGCTGTAGTCGTGCGGAGTAACCACTCACCACCACTATAAAACCGGCCTAGGGTTACACATCCAACACCACCAAACAAGCAATACACGCCATCTGAATCTACACAAATTAGGGCACGACGTCGTTCTATCGTCGCCTCTTGACAAGCGAAGTCATCCCGCCCGAATACCGGATACGATGGCGTGCGCCCGCTCTGCCGGAGTTGCCCAGACCCAAATGCGACTGCAACCTTCCGGCGAAGATGATGCAATCTACCCACGGAGAGACGGCCGCCCGCGCTCACTACTGTTGTGCCCGCCCCTACCAGGTAAACCTACTTGTATCCATAAAATACAGGCTAACGGTACCATTTCACGCATCGTTCTTTCCTTTCTCAAAGACAAGGACGGTGTTGCTTCTTCCAATGGATCGACGGCCGAACGAGCGTGACTACGAATTTGTCTACAAGCGCCACGACGCCAACCCGCTTCGCCGAGAACTTCAACCGTGGGAGAGGCGCGCCAGATACGCCCCTGTTCTAGAGCGACGAGTTCGGGGCGGTGGGCAAGAGGCCAACCAATCGGTGAGTTTCATGCGGCGAACCCATGCTTCACTCACAAAGTAGTAATTCTAAACCAGTTCATCCCATACGGGAGTTCAAAAGAAAATTGCGAAATTGCTCGAGTCAAAGGAGAAACCTCCCCAGGGGCCACCCGAAAGCCCTGACTTTTGTGAACACGGCCTTCAGGCAGTGGTTGATACCTGCCACGATGAACTAGCGGATCGGAGATTCTACCGGTGCCCCTTGGCCGAGGATGAATGGTGCGGCTACTTCAATCGGGTGGACCGAGACGTACCACCCACATCTCAAACTTCCGTATGGGATAAGCTGGGGAGCAACCCTCCCGTGGTGCTACTACCGCCCAGAAAAGCCAGACCCCGAGTACGCCTACGGTGTTATTCAACGGCCAACGCGGGCATACTGCATTGACTGCAGGGCACGCTTCCGGTTGTACAACGATAAGCCCAACACACACCTCCTGCACCATACAGTGGAGTGCGAGCCGAAACAGAGCAGGCGTCTCCGCAAGTGTCCGCTAACGCCAACACACCGAGGTGCAAGAGGGTACCTCCTCTCAAGAGGAAGGGACAAGGGAAGCAGCCACCGAGGTCCGCACCACGCAACAAATCCTTGACGCTTCACGCAGACCATCCGGAACCTGTGGTAATAACATAAGGGACGCCGGGAATTGGGATGACATGCCCATGTGGGAGGGCAGAAATCCACATCAAAAAGACCAAAAAATTCTGTCTTACACACCCGAGACGTACGGCATAGGCCACCCATTCGGCGACACCTGGGAGCACTGCGGATCCCCATGGAGTTCTTTCATAGTGGGGATTGAGCGGTGTTCGAGGACAAACCTCCAAATTTACACGGGTCAGGTAATATGCAGAAAATGTGGGACATCATTCTGGCTGTACCCAGATAGGCGGAACGATCATTTGTTCCACCATGACAACCAGTGCTTTCGTTAGTTAGTTCGGCAAGCAATTTCGTCATTGTTGTAATGCCCTTGCAATATAATGTATCTATTGCTTATTTTATCATCTGAACTCGATGTATGTGCCCTTATATATATGTTCAACAAATAATTTAAGTGCTTCGTGGGAACTATTTATAACATGCGTTGTTGTCGACTATAATACTTAGGGTTGTTGCACTAGTGGAAATTAGATGCAAAGCAAGGTGTAAATTAAATATTTTCCAGAATATGGTAGTGCACATATCAAAGAGCAAATCTGGTCTACTCTTCCTAAAAATTACATTTAAACATTAAATTTTACGGGCTGCCGAAAAGGCTAAAAAATCATTCTCCCTGATCTCAGATTCGCACTCTTTTTGATCTCCCTCTCGTAAAACATCACAACAACTAATACTGACTTTTTATTAACTACACTACAGCTCATAATTTACATACATTGCAATTCGAATAAAAAATAGGCTAAACCTCTCGCCGCCATTTGAAACGGCGATAGAGAGTGCTTCGCTATTTCAAATGGCGACACAAAGTCTATCGGTTTTCAATCGGCGACAGACTCTCTGTCGCCATTTCAAATGGCGATGAGAGTCTGTCTCTATCTCAAACGGCGATAAGTGTCTGTCGCCATTTGAAATGGCGACAGATCTCTCAGTCGCCATTTGAAATGGCGACAACCGGTAGTTTTGTAAAAAATTTGGCATATTATTTTTGTAAAATAGAATAAAAATAGTATTATTTAAAAAAAATTCCTTCTTTTATACCCATCGGCCAATCGTATCCTTTTACAACATGTTTCAAGTCCTGATTCAGATTGGCCTTATCTCTGACAGTTGTTTTCTTAAAAGACTTGCTGTTACCAATTACTTTCAAATCTTTCCAATCTCGTCCGATAATTCCGTATTTTGACTTTATTGCCGATTTTGACCAAGTTTGCCAAATTTTGGTGCAAACATATGCCCCTATTTTTAGAAATGACTTGTCATTTGTCAAAAATTTCACTTATCGGCTTTTCAATCGGCTAACCGTTGAACTTCACTCAATAATCGCTACTTTATTTGCGCTAGTAATTCTCGACATGCGAGTAGTGCGTTTAATCGCCGCGCCTTTTGAGATTCATTTCCGCCGCTTCAAATTTTCACCACGCTATAAAATGCAGCCCCACCTTGGTCATTCTTCACGCGCACAAGCTCTTGAATCATCCGCAATCGGCTTAAGCTTACCGTTTGAAGTACTCTGAGGCAACCCTTTAGCTCATCAATCTTCCTTCATCGGCTACAATGGACCCTAGCAGTACTTATTCGATTCCGCATAAACAATGACCAATATTTTACGGGTCCTTTGGGAAATCTAGACGTCCATACCAGTAACAAACCAAGAAGTCCCTCGATTACCTCTCTCTTAATTTCTTTGGTCACAACATAGAGGGTGGAATAAGAGTTTGAGGGCTTGGCCGATGACTCTTAAAGGATGGAGAAATTGGTTTATCGGTAGCAGCCCAAAAGAGGATTGAATGGGAAAGAATGGGCATAGCTGAGTGTATTTCACTTTCCTTAGCCGACCACAAGCCAATGAGCCCTTAGTGGCCACGATGCTGTTATTTTTGGTCGGATTGCTTTAATGCTTTTTATTCCAGACTGGTCCCATCGGCCCAACTCTTTTAGATGTTGCTCAACCGTGTTGTCTTGGCGGATGGAGATCAAGTATCGACTTTTAGTGGAAAACCAAAATATAAACTCATTCGATCTAAAGGAGAGGGTTGGGCCAAATATATTGGAAATAACAACAAGGTCAATGGCCTAGTATCGGACGAAGAACATGTAGCTTTCCAACCTTTGGCTAGACCGTTTTACATTACGTGGAGCATCTCTCGGACCAACTCAAGTATATCAAGTGATAGCGAACACTTGTTGAGGGCCATCGGTGGCTTTAGGAAAATCTTTTGGGTCTTTGTGTACCAAATGCTTTATATAATAAGGAGTCGGCTTTATACGGGTTTTGGAAAATTTACTGTCGGTAATGTAGGTGGCCCAATGTGGTTCGTGCAAATATGGCTGTACTGTTTATTCGGCCGTTCTTTTAATTTGGATTCATAGATGATACTCCTTTTCCAAGGAAGATATACTTGAAGGAGCACCTATTCAATTTAGAGAATGCCGATCCTTTGGTGAAAGATTTATGATGTGCTCGAGAAATGAGACAAGGGCCTTTCCGACGGTGTAGAAGGTTTGTCATTCTTCTTGCAATTGAACACGAAGGTTTCAAGCGACAAGATTTCTTTAACTATGGCTGCTGATTGATTTTCTTTGGCCTTCTTTTCTCCATCCGAAGCCGACTGACTCTCGATGCCTCGGAGACCACGGACTTGTATAGAATTTTTATTTCTCCATGCATTTTCCATGTCGGCCTTCATACTCGGAATCGGACTTCCAGCCCTCATACGAATTTTACCACCCTTCAGTATATGCAAGGCAGCTCGGCTTTGGCCAGGTGATACCAAGTCTTCCACTTCTAGATCGGCTTCAACCAAGAGCCAGGGTCCGCAATGCCATATTAGCGAGGCTAGTTTTGGAGTTAGCCGACGAACTTCAACTGCACAGTCTCCCTCATTTCCATCTGAATGCTCGCCGCGCAGGGGGTTTCACGACATGGTGGTCGGCTATCGCAGATTGTTTGTATATGGAGAAGACTCCTTCGACTATCGTCAAAGATTTTTTTCCAAATTTGCCAGAGACATCCTTAGTATCTAACAGCGAATCTAGCAGTGAAGCTAGCTCGTCGGGTTATACTAACTCAAGCTTAGTAGGTAAGGTATCGGCTTTGAATAATCTTGCCTCATACATCGGTCTTATTCCAGATGTATTTCTGTAATCATACTTTTCTTGCTATATATTTGCAGGCTAAGGATGTCGGCAAGAAGCCTGTTTCTAGCCAATCCGGGAATGAGCAGGGCAAGAGAGCTCATCAATCGACTGGCCTTACGGGCTATACCTCTGGCACTCTAGGGGTGCATAGTCCATCCTTGTCGGATATCGAGAAAAACAACCAAGTAAGCGTAAATACAATCAGCTTACCATTTCTTCTTCTTCCTTGAACTAACCTTTATCCGATTTATATTTCTAGAAAAGAAAAAGGCAAAGTATACCAAGGCTCCAGTGAAGAAGGGACCCAAGCCTACGAACAAAGTGGCGAGAGTTCGCCTCATGCATCGGCTATTGAGAAGTAAGTTATGACACCTTGTATGATAACTTGTGTATTCTATTTGCATTGGCTTATCCTTCATTTATTTTCTTTAGCCAACGCACCGCCTAAGTCGCGAAGATCCTTGCCGATCTTAGAATATTTCAAGCTGCACCGACTCCTACACCAAAGCCGACTCATCTCGCCCGATCAGCGATTTGCGGAATTGTCGATCCAACAAACTTACTTGGATTTTCATTGGGCGATCTTGGCGACCGGAGATCATGGCTACCGATGATTACGATGCGAGAGATCGAAAAATTCTTCAAGTGTCGGAAAAGGCATCGGTGCCGTCATTACGCCCCTGTGCATGAAAGAGCGTCTTGACAAGCTCTTCAAGCTTGTGATGCAACCGCGATCGGAGATCTGGTGACAATCACCGATAAGGATGCCATGGTATCGTTGAAGCCGATCTCCTCACGAAGCAATGCAAGCTCTTACGGATGTATGTCACTTAGATGATAGAAGAATCGAAGTGGAGGAGGCAGAGAATCGGATCAAGCGTCGTGAAGCCCAAGAGGCCGATCGGAAACTTTTGGAAGAATTGGTTGCCGATGCCAAGGCCAAAACGTAAATTTGACATTGGTGTTCAACGTCTCAAATCAACGAAAGAAGTTCTTTCTAAATTGGAAAAAACAAAGAAACTCCTCCGGGAAGAATTGGTCAAGCTTGAAAACAAATCGGAGAAGGCCAACAAACCTTGGAGGCCATCGATCGGAGTGAAGGAAGAAAAACTTGGCATTGCGGTGGCTATTGAAAATGTAACCAAGCAATCGGCCAAGGTAAAAATAGTGCTCGGGATGCCAAAGGCGATGAATGTCTTCGGATGAAATCAAGGATCATTGCAAAGGCGGTGGTGCTTTGTCGGCTTTGGCGCGACCCTTCCGTGATCGGCATCCGATATTAAGTTGTAAAACTTTATTGTTTTGTCTTGAAAAACTTATCCTGAATGTTTCGTCCTGAATATTTTTGTAATCTGTTTTTAATCATAATCGGCTGTTTAACCGATTTTATTTTGCTTATATTTTGAGTTTACAATCCTTTCAGCCAATCAACAGCATCGTGTTAATCTTGGCTCTGAACAAGATTTTAGTCGGCTAGGCTCCGATCCAAACGCTAGGATAGTATTTCTTTAGATATTTCCCATTAATTGCTTTAGGCAAGACATGCCCTTCTAGCGTTTCCAGTAAGTACGAGTTTCCACCGACTAGCCGATTAATTTTATATGGCCCTTCCCACGTAGGCGACCATTTTCCAAATCGGTTATCTTTAGAACCAACAGGAAGTATAGTTTTCCATATTAAATCGGCTTGATCGAAAGATTTAGGCATTACCTTTTATTATGCGCCTTCGCTACTCGATCTTGTTCTTCTTAAGCCGATCAAGTGTAGACAAGCGTAACTCGCTAACTCGTCCGGTTGTCGACCACTAAATCATTGTAATCTTGAGCCGACAAACCATTTTGTCCGCTATTAAAGATCGACTCAATATTGATCTCTACGCGTAAGCGACTTCTTGTCCATACACCAATTGATAAGGTGAAAGTTTTGTCGCTCCGTGATAAGATAACCGATAAGCCCAAAGTGACTCCGATAGAGTCGAATGCCAATTCCTTGGCTTCTCATCAATTTTTCGTTTGATCAATTTGATTAGCGTTTTATTAGACGACTCGGCTTGTCCATTAGCCTGAGCATAGTATGGCGAAGAGTTTAACAATTTGATCCCTAAACTCGTTGCGTAACTCTGAAACTCATTTGACATGAATACCGTACCTTGGTCGGTCGTGATTGTTTGCAGTATTCCAAACCAATGGACGATATGTTCATTCACAAAACTAATCGCCTCAATCTCGGTCACCTTTTAAGTGGTATAGCCTCGACCCACTTTGAGAAATAATCGGTTGCGCCAAAATAAACTTATGGCCTTTACTCGAGGCAGAAATATTTGGCCGATTATATCTATTCCCAACCTCCGAACGGCCAAGGTTTGATAATTGGATGCAAAGCCGATGCTGGTGCTAGTTGTACGTTGCCAAACTTTTGACATGTCTGACATCCTTTGTAATATTTGAAGCAATCCTCTAGCATTGTCGGCCAAAAATAACTTGTCCGCCTAAGCATCCATTTCATTTTATGTGCCGATTGATGAGAACCACAAATGCCTTCATGCATTTCACCCATCGCCACTCGGGCTTCTTCAGCCTCAAGACATCTTAACAACAAGCCCTCCATAGTCCGATAATACAGTATATCGTCCATAACAACATACTTCAATGCTTGTTGCCGTATCCTTCGTTTCGTCGGCTTAGATGGGTCGACCAGATAATCTTTAATCTGCGTTCTCGATCGGTAATATCCCGCACATTATTGCTTTATCTACCAGTTCAGTTTCTTGACTTCGGCCAACATCTTTATACCCTGATGCTTGTTGGGCCAAAGCATTAGCTCTATCGTTCAATTCTCGAGGAATATGACCGATAGAAAATGATGTAAAAGAGCCGATGATTTCTAAGCACTGTTCTAAGTAATTTACTAACACTTCATCTCGACATTGGTATTCCCCTTTTATTTGTTGTACTACTAATAGTGAATCACCATATGCCTCAATAGCACTCACTCCAATATTTTCCAATAACTGTAAGCCTTTGAGTAATGCTTCATACTCGGCCAGTTGTTTGAACATCGGCTATTTAATAGGAATGCAAATTCGAAGCTATGTCCTCTAGGTGAAGTGAGTACAATACCGACACCATATCCTTCCTCGCATACCGATCCATCAAAGAACAATTTCCATGGTGCCACCAAGACTAAGTTTGTCGCTGTGTCATGTCCTGTTATGAAATCGGCTAGGACTTGTTCTTTAACTGCTTTGGCCGATTCGTATGATAAGTCGAACTCGACCAAGGCGTAAGCCCATTTGCCCAGTCGACCTCGCAAAATTGGAGCTGACAATATATACTTTATGACATCGGTTTTGTAGATAACTTTACAAGCCGATGCTAGTATGTAGTGCCTTAGCTTTGTGCATGAGAAGTACAATGATAAACATAATTTTTCGACAAAGGATACCCGACCTGCGTCTAGCAACCGTCGGCTTAAATAAAAGATAACCTTCTCTTTACCATGTACCTCTTGCGCCAAAACAGCTCCAATAGTATCTTCTTGGTGAGACATATAATCGAAGGGAATACCTTTTTCGGTGCGGCAGGTGGAGGGTTGGATAAATACCCTTTACTTCGTCAAAAAGTCACGATCGGCTCCCCATATAAATTCCTCGTTTTCTTTTAACTTCAAACAATGGGGTAAAAGCACGGATCCTACCAGAGAGGTTCGAGATGAACCGACGGAGGTAGTTAATTTTGCCGATCAACTTTTGTAATTCGTTTTTGCATGTTGGCGGCTTAGTATTGGCTATGGCCTTGACCCTTGTTTGGCTAACTTCGATCCCTCTTTCATGTACCATAAAGCCTAAGAATTGCCCAGCCGACACACCAAACGCGCACTTGTAAGGATTCATCTTCAAACCGTGCGATCTTATGTTTTTAAATACCCTTTCTAAGTCGGCCAGATGTTGGAGATCTTCTGCAGATTTTACCACTACATCATCTATATAAATTTCAACAATGTGGCCGATTAAATCGTGAAAGATCAGATTCATTGCTCGCTGGTAGGTTGCTCCAGCGTTTTTCAAGCCGAAAGTCATTACAGTCCACTCGAATAGCCCTATTGCACCGGGACATCTGAAGGCTGTTTTTGGTATATCGGCTTCTGCCATGAGTATCTGGTTATACCCGGCATTGCCATCCAGAAAGCTTATGATCTTGTTTCCTGATGCAGCGTCGATAAGCATATCGGCTATTGGCATGGGGTATTCGTCTTTTGGCGTCGCCTTGTTCAAATCTCTGAAGTCGACGCACACTCGAAGTTTTCCATTTTTCTTCATTACCGGAACGATGTTGGAAACCCATTCAGCGTATCGGCAAGGCCTGATAAACTTTGCTTCCAACAATCGTTCTATCTCCTCTTTTATGACTTGGTACAAGGCTGGATTAAAACGCCTGGGATACTGTTTAAATGGCCGATAGCCCGATTTTATGGGTAGCCGATGTTCCACCAGTTGACGGCTTAATCCAGGCATTTCATGATACTCCCAAGCGAAACAATCTTTATAATTTCTAAGTATTTTTAATAGCTTTTCTTTTTATTTCATATCTAGATTTGCACTAACAAAAGTTGGTCTTTTTCTATCATCGCTTCCTATATCGACTTCTTCAAGCAAATCGGTGGATGTGAACCCTTGACCTAACTTTTCGATTTCTTCGAAGTCTTCTATGGCTTCATGGCTATCCGTTGTTTGCCGATAGCTTTGCATTTTGTCCTGTAGCGCCTTCAATGTTTTTCTTGTCCCCATCTGCGCAATACTTCATTTGCCCGATCAAAGGTGCCAGCTTGACAGCGATCGGCATAAGTCGCTTTTGCTTACGCATATGAAATCGCAGTCGTCCAGCACCTTGCCCGATATACAGCCAGCTTCTTCGTGTTGCCAATTCGCATCGGAGCTAGCCATGGCAATATGGGCCGATGTATCGGCTGTGATGACTTCAACTTCTTCTCCGTTCCATTGAACGAGCGCTTGATGCATGGTCGACGGGATACAGCAGTTTGCATGAATCCAATCCGAGCAAGCGACTGCTGTAATTTCCTTTGGCATCAATTACAAAGAACGCTGTCGGCAAGGTCTTGCTACCGACAGTCAGCTCTGTGACCATGACACCTTTTGCTTCTGTAGGGTCGCCTGTGAAGTCATTCAGAACCATGTTAGTTTTGATTAAGTCTTCGTCAGACTTACCCAGTTTTTTACATGTTGTGTATGGCATTAGATTCACTGTGGCGCCTCCGTCTACCAGCATCCTTGATATCGGCTTGCCATTTATATATCCTTTCAGGTACAGAGGTTTCAGATGCCGGTGATCGTCTTTGGGTTTTTCAAAGATGGCGCTCTGTACTCCGGAGCATAACTGAGCAACTGCTTCTTTGGCGATTCGATCGACTTTGAACTCGACGGTAATGTGAACACCATGTTGACATCCATGGGAGGTGTGTCATCGAATCATGGGAGAATCAAGTCGTCCACCGATTCAAATCTTCTTCGCTTGCTCTTTTCTTCTCCACTCTTTCTTGACGCATCTCATTGGACGAAGTTCATTAAACACTTCTCTCTCTTTCTCGCATCGGCTTCACGAATTTCTTGCGTCCTTAGCCTCTGAAGCCGTCGTCGTTGTGATTTGCTCAGCTCGATGGGCACCACACAGGTTTAGGTTCCACCGGCCAGATCTCGCCACCAAGTCTCCTTGATCGAATCGGTCTTGTGTGTCTTGGCTTGGCTTTGCTCTTGATTTGGTTTAGATAATCTTTCATGGACCGCCTTCGTGGCTTCATCTTGCTCTCTAATCGCCCAGATAGTTTATGTCCGGCCGATTGCGTTGGTTAATCGTCTCGGGATAATGTTCCATCAGGCGGTGTATGGTGATGGCAACGCTACTCCTCTTTCCAACAAAACGCCAAAGGACATCTTCTATGTGCCCTTTCCACATTCTCGGTGCGGTACAAGTTATCCGACCGGCGGTATGATACCGTGGTCGGCTGTTCATCCTTTCATATCTCTCCATTAATTGCGAGAACGTCGGACCTAACTTTTATCATGGTGAATTGGAGATTTTTCCGCTTTGTACCATTTACCCACTTGGGGATTCCCTTGGGTTTAATGGTCCTTGAATTTTTCCTTCTCGATCGGCTTCTATTTGTAAGGAGCCGATGGTAATCTTCGATGTCCGCTGCCGTCCGAGCTTGATCGCACGTCGACTTGTCGATCTTTTTCTCGCTTCGTCTTGCATCGGCTCTTTTCCTTTAGCCGAGTAATGCACCATATTGATAGGAAACGGATCGACATCCACCTGCATGGTCGGCTCATCGGCAAACTTCAACCGACCGTCTTCAATAGCAGACTGGATCTGTTGACGGAAGATATTGCAGTCATTAGTGTTATGTGAATAAGAATGATGCCACTTGCAATACTGCGTTTTTATCTCATCGGCGACGGTATCACATGTCCCTCCGCAATCGTATTATCTTTTCTTGCGAGTAAATCAAAATACGATCGCACTTGGAAACATCGAAAGAGTATTTGACCTCCGATTTGTTCCTAGTCGGCTTAAGCCAAAACGGACTAAGGATTTTTGGATCCTTTTACCCATTCGGCTATATTTATTTCTGCTTCCTCGTCTTCCGACGAATCACTAGGACAATATTCAACCATATTGACCTTAGCCTTATCCTTTTCCTTGTTGTTACTATTTTTAAATCTACCATTAAACACCTTATTGTCAGTGAATCGGCTTTCTTGAGCCGATACGCGATGCAATAAGTGGCTAAAATCGGTGAATTCCCACCGAATTTCTCCCTAAGAGGAGGGATCAAACCTTGAAATGCTAAATCGCGAGTTGATTGTCGTAACGTAACGCTAAAACACCGATTCTGATTTCTCTAAACCTTTTGATGTAATGCATTACCGATTCTCCAAACTTTTGGCGGACAGAACTCAGATCTGAAATTCTTAACTCTAAACTGCCCGAAAAGAAGTATTCGTGGAATCGGCTTTCCAAATCGTTCCATAAATGGACCGAATTCGGAGGCAAACAAGTGAACCAAGTAAATGCTACCCCAGATAAAGATAACGGAAATAACCTAATTTTTAACCCGTCGGACTGGGCCGCTTCACCGCATTGTGCGATAAAGCGTCCAACATGCTCCAGGGTAGTGATAGAATCATCCCCAGAGAATTTGGCAAAGTCCGGGACTCTGAAATTATGAGGGTAAGGCATGCGATCTATGTAATCGAGTACGGCTTTCTATAGCCGATCACTTTTCCTTTTGGTTGTATGCCAAATCGATCCTCAAAGCAGTGCAGATCCGATCGGTCCAATTGGCATTATCGCCACCGCACAAGAGCCCTTGATAATGTCGATCATAATCGCATCCCGCCCCGAGTGCAAGCTCGGGTTGCCAATTATGCCGCGCGTCGGCATTCAATTATACTGATCGTGCCGATTATGCCTAATTTGTGGTTCCGGCACCGGGATAAATGGTTCTGAGTACGTTACTACTCTGTGTGGACCCGGGTTTCTAAGCAGGGTAGGCTCTTGGGGATATCTCTCAGAGCCAATCGGCTGTGAAACCGATTGGGGAAAAGCGTAAAAAGGAGCCGACGGTGGTAGATTGATGGATGGATCATACTTAGCGGCGTCGGTATAGGCGTGGTAATGGCTCACCCCACTTGATCGAGGATCCCTAGGCAATATGACCGTAGGCTGTGTGGGCATCATCGTGGGAGGTGAGGTCATAGCCAATGGTTTAGGATCGGCTGGTGTGCTCTGCGTGTTTTGTGATACTGAAAAAATAGGATAATTTGGCAGAGCTTGTAGTGGGTCATGCAGGCTTCCTGACGAGGCTAACTCCTGGGCTATAGATTTAACGCTATTTGCTATCATCGGCTTAAGAGTCGTTACCAGAGCCGATGATTGGTTTATTAAAGCATGGTGCACAGATTGGTTAATCATAGCCGATAATTTGGCCTGAGCGGGTAGATATCGACTTACCGTTTCTGCTGCATCTGTGTCTCCCAGGGTATTGACCGTCGGCAGGGCGGATTTCTGTGTAACACCACGTCTAGTCTTTTGGTAGCAATTTAGCATCATCTCTTCTAACGCGGCTTTCCGATCTTCAATCTCTTGACGTTGTTCTGCGGTTAAATCGTCCATTGTTGGGATGATTATAGCTTCCGTGTTGAGATCAGACGACGGAATCGACTTCCCTGACGTAGACATTGTCCCACCGGGCGTGCCAAGAGTGTGTTGGCGTCAAAAACTTGAGGTAGGGTTTCTGACAACAGCACACCAGACGAACACCGGGTTCAGAGCGTGCCAGTCGATTTGACCTGTAATCGACAAGGAAAAAACAATAAAATTCACTCAAGCCGATCGTCAAGATCAATCGGCTTAGACTTAATCAGCTTGAAGCCGATCAAGATCAAAGTAACAAGGTAAATTTAATTAGCCGATTAAGGCTAATCAGAGGATAAAGGCAGATCGATTCTGAAGAAGGCGATGCGCAACAAAATCAGAATAAATCGAACCTGGGGCGTAATTGATGAAGATCAACAATCGGCGATGCGCAACTTTATTGATCAAAATCGATTACAAAGGCTAAATTACAAGAACTACTCCTAGTCGACAGGAAAAATAGATGAAAAGTAAAGTTGATTGTTTGTATGTGTTGGATTTCTCTGCAGTTTGCTTCGACCCTTCTTTTATACCCATCGGCCAATCGTATCCTTTTACAACACGTTTCAAGTCCTGATTCGTATTGGCCTTATCTCGGACGGTTGTTTTCTTAAAAGATCTTGCTGTTACCAATTACTTTCAAATCTTTCCAATCCTGTCCGTTAATTCCGTATTTTTGACTTTATTGCCGATTTTGACCAAGTTTGCCAAATTTTGGTGCAAACAATTATACACATGTAAATTATTTTAGTGCCAAAGCTCAAACTCAAAAAAAACATGGATACAAATAATATACAGGCTTATGCTAGGCAACATTATACAATTAACAACTGAAAAAGGATCCACAACTAATGTGCAGCAACCCACAGCTCTTGAGGACATCTTTCGAATCAGGGTGATCAGTCAACGTAATTGTGAGAACTGGAAGGAAAAGGTGGTTGAAGTATAAGTGAATTGCACATCTTTCTTTATCAGCTTAACCTTTTGGGTGACCTACCTGATGCATGCAACTCAATAAAGGTCATCTCGAGAACCCAATCTCAGTAGTAGCAGGTCATGCATTCACTGACCTTAAAGAGCACTGGATTTCGAGCATTTCCTACCACGTCAAATATTTAATATTTGCTTTTCTTTTTGACAGTAGCACAAATATTAAAGCATAAATGAATGGTAGATGGTGACTACTTACCCTTTCGCTTGTTTCAAGATTTGTGCAACTTGTATTGGGAGGGAAAGTATTGAAGCACTGCTCTTAATATTTTTATGCAGATTTGACCTCTTATCCTATTATTTATTGATATTTCTATTTGATTTGTCTTTGTTCTTATCTTCTTATTATTGTTTGCATCTGGGAATATTCAGGTTTGTTCGTGAAACAATTCATTCTTTCCCTGTGCCATAACAACAATTACCATCTATTTGCACCAAAATTTGGTAGATGGGGGTTAGAATCGGCAGTTCAAGATCAACAAGTTACGACCAGGATGCAGATTGAAGATATTTGGAAACGGAACAGGTTGTTAAGGAAAGCACCATCCAAATAGAGGCCAATACGGATTCTACTCCTAGCGTGTTGTATCGGGATTCTATCGGCCAATGGGTATAAAAGAGGTTTATAGGTGATCAGAAAAGCTGCCCAGAGCCAATCAACCAATTCGCGTCTACTTTTCATCTACTTTTCCGTCGACTAGGAGTAGTTTCTGTAATTTAGTCTTCTTGTAATTCGATCTTGATCAATAAAATTGCGCATCACCGATTGTTGATCTCCATCAATTACGCCAAGGTTCGATTTATTCTAATTTTGCTGCGCATCGCCTTCTTCAGAATTGATCTACCTTTATCCTCTGATTAGCCTTAATCAGCTAGTTAGATTTACCTTTTTTTTATCTTGATTTAATCGGCTTTAAGCTGATTGAATCTAAGCCGATTGATCTTCATGATCGGCTAATTAGACTTGTCGTTACCCTCGGTCTGATCGGCTTTGAGCTGATCGAATCTAAGCCGATTGATTTTCACGATCGGCTTTGAGTGAATTTCGTACTTTTACCTTGTCGACATGAGTCAAATCGACCGCACGCTCTGAACTGTGTGTTAAATGCGGTGTCTTTGTTGTCGAAACCATACTTCATGTTTTTGACGTCAACACACTCTTGGCACGCCCGGCGGGACCAGATGGCAGCATCAAGCAAATCAATTTCGCCGTCAAATCTCAACACTGAGGCAAGAATCGTCCCCACGTTGGACGATTTAACTCCAGAGCAGCGTAAAGAAATCGAAGATCGGAAAGCTGCGTTGGAAGAGATGATGTTGGGTTGTTATCAAAAGACCCGGCATGGTGTAACCCAAAAGACCGCTCTGTCGATGCTGAATCCGCTCGGCGACGCTGAAATCTCAACTAGCCCGGTAAGTCATTACATACCAGCACAGGCCGAATTATCGGCTATGATTGAGCAATCAGTACATCATGCATTGATTAATCAATCATCGGCTTTGGTCAGTACTCTCAAGCCGATCATTGAAAACAGTGTAAAAACTGTTGCTCAAGAGTTGGCTTCATCTGGAAGCCTTCTCGATCCACTACAAGCACTACCAACATATCCTGTGTATTCGATAGGGCAGAATTCTAGCCTAGCGGTTGCCGCAAAAACATCGGTTTCAATACTTTCCATATTGCCAACCCAACCGACGGTCATATTACCGCGAGATTCGCGCCCTAGCGGGGTCACACATTATCAAGCTTACACTGATGCTGCTAGACCAAACGTGTCAGCTACTTTGTCGCCGTCAGCTCCGTTTAATATTTTCTCACAATCAGTCTCACAGCCGATTGAACAAATTACGCACGTCCAGTACCAAGAGCCGATTCCGCCCAGGAATCTAGTCCCTCATAAGGTGGTAACCTACGTAGAGCCCTTTGTCCCTATACCAGAACCACCGGTTAGGAGGTACGATGGGTATGATCAAAACCAACATAATCCGTCGGATCAGTCTAGCCGGCAGCCCGAGTTTGCACTCGGGGGCAGAATACCAGTCATGATCATTGGCAGAGCCCCGATATCTTGTCGGCTAACAACATTAATTGGGCTGATCAGATTTCTGCCGTGTTGATAGATCAATTCGGCTTACAGTCAAAGGGTAGAGTCATCGGCTATAGAAAGCCGTATCCGGATTATATAGATCGTATGCAATATCCACATAATTTTAAAGTTCCTGATTTTGCCAAATTTTCTGGGAATGATTCGGTCACGACCTTATAGCACGTCGGACGCTTTATCGGTCAGTGTGGTGAGGCAGCTCAGTCCGATGGGCTAAAAATTAGATTATTCCCCTTGTCTTTATCGGGAGCTGCTTTCACTTGGTTTACTAGTTTACCTCCAAATTCGGTTCATTTTTGGAACGATTTGGAAAGTCGAATCCATGAGTACTTTTTCTCTGGCAGTTTGGAACTCAGGATTTCAGATCTAAGTTCTGTCCAACAGAAGTCCGGAGAATCGATGAATGATTATGTTAAGAGATTCAGGGAAGTGAGAAATAGGTGTTTTAGTGTTACCCTGCCTGATAATCAGTTGGCCGATTTAGCTTTCCAGGGGTTGATACTCCCATTAAGAGAAAAATTTGACGAGCAGGAATTCACCGATTTGAGTCATCTCTTACAACGAGTATCAGCTCAAGAAAGCCGTTTCTCCAATGAAAAGGGCTTCAAAGATGAATTCAAGAATTACAAAGACAAGATACAATTAGCTATAGAGGATGACCAATTAAAATTTTCAGAAGAGACGACGATGCAGCTGGACGCTGATCCTTTTCCAATTAACATGGTCCATTGCTCTAAAAAGAAGGAAAACCCGACACAAGATGCTGAGCATAAGGATCAAATTCATATATCATCGGCTATAAAAATGACGCGTCAAGCCAATGTACAATCAAATTCTGATGGCAATAAGACACTCATGATTACTGTTGGCTTTATACAAATAAAAGCCGACCGTGAAAGGAAATTTTTTAAAACAATCACACGAAAGGGTTATCAAGCTGAGAGAGCATTGCTACTACGTAAGCCGATACAGAAGTCGAAGCCCACTTTTTCCCAACTACTAGCAAAATATGAAAGGAGGAATGAAAGGCCACGACGAAGTCCTCCACATCGGCCAAGCGGCTCTGAAAGAGCTCACCAGCAGTGCCTTTTTTGGCAATTTTTCTGGGAGAGGGGATTAGCTTTGCCACCACCAAACACATGTCCGATGCAGTATTACCCATGTCAAGGTGATAGGCAGCGATGGTCGGCTAAAGATAGAATTTCTAAGCCGACCATAAGTCAGAAACAAGACCAATATGAAGGGTCTAGCACTACGGCTAGTATGGATCTGGTAGGAAAAATATGTAAGTCGATCGAACCAAAGCCGAGATGGTGTCCTTCAGGTTTAAGCCGATCACAAAGAAGAAGGCTTGAGCGGCTAAGGACCCAAGAGATGAGGGAAGCTGAACAAGAAAAACGAAGGGATAAAACTTTTAATGAGCTTCATCCGATTATGATTGCGAGAAAAGAATGGAAGAAGAAAAAACCGGATTCGGCCGATGATTTTTGTTCGACGAAGTCGATCTAGTCTAGAAAATCATACCACCCGTCAGCTCGAGATAGCCGATTTGGTAAGGGATTTGGTAAGGCATCAACGTGGGATCGTGTAGTGTGCATCGGTTTGTCCAAGGTACTGGTTAGATCTTGATTGGCTAAAACTCAAATACGAATATACGAGTTGGCCGATTACCGACTTGAAAGCCAAATTAACTCGATGCAGTTAAAAATTTGGCTATGATAAGAAAATATATGTTCAAGCCGATGATGAAAATTTTTGGAAGATAACATGTTATTTACCAAAAATGGGGGGCATATGTTTGCCCCAAAATTTGGTAGATAGGGTCAGAATCGGCAGTCCAAGATCAACAAGATATGACCAGGATGCACATTAAAGATATTTGGAAACGAAACAGGTTGTTAAGGAAAGCACCATCCAAATAGAGGCCGATACGGATTCTACTCCTAACGTGTTGTACCAGGATTCTATCGGCCAATGGGTATAAAAGAGGTCTATAGGTGATCAGAAAAGCTGTCCAGAGCCAATCAACCAATTCGCGTCTACTTTTCATCTACTTTTCCATCGACTAGGAGTAGTTTCTGTAATTTAATCTTCTTGTAATTCAATCTTGATTAATAAAGTTGCGCAACGCCGATTGTTGATCTCCATCAATTACGCCCAGGTTCGATTTATTCTGATTTTGCTGCGCATCGCCTTTTTCAGAATCGATCTACTTTTATCCTCTGATTAGCCTTAATCGGCTAGTTAGATTTACCTTTTTTTTTATCTTGATTTAATCGACTTTAAGCTGATTGAATCTAAGCCGATTGATCTTCACGATCGGCTAATTAGACTTATCGTTACCCTCGGTCTGATCGGCTTTGAGCTGATCGAATCTAAGCCGATTGATTTTCACGATCGGCTTTGAGTGAATTTCGTACTTTTACCTTGTCGATTACAGGTCAAATCGACTAGCACGCTCTGAACCAGGTGTTCGTCTGGTGTGCTGTTGTCAGAAACCATACTTCAAGTTTTTTACGCCAACACCATCATACTGCAGCAGTGTCACTCTACCGAGTCCATCAGGCACCTTTAGCTTGTTCAAACTTGAAATATTCGTCTACTGAAGCAGTACAATTTCTCTTAAACTGCTACAACATCAAAGAGCACCAGACCAAGAAAAATTACCCTTTTTGATCAAACAAATTTGTCTAATAAACCTATGCAAGTTATCTAACCACTACTGCAGCTTGATACCATGTCAAGCAATTTTATTGGCCAAAACTCTTCACCAAGTATTTCACGCACAGAATGTTCAATTCTAGTCTCCTAAGCAACAAGAACAGCTCTAAGTATCAATAAATATAATCTGTCAGCTAACTTTTGTTTTCTTTTCATTTGTTCAGGTAAAACTTGGAATGGTGTCATCTTACACTCAACTCAAAATTCCAATCTTACTGTTCTCTTATCTAAACCAAAATTGAAATGTTTACCACATTCTAGCAAGCACTATACCTGTACAACCTCCTCCGACAACGATAAACACTGCAGTGTATGCTGGTCGCGTGGTAGGATACTAGGATCCTGATGCGCGTCTTGGTCTCAACCCTCATCTGCTCGATGATCTTGCCATCCTTGCCAAGCAGGCACCCGACGTGAAGTCACGGCACGACGAGCTGCGTGATCACCTTCCCCCGGTCCCGGGCGTCCTTTCCCCTGGCCCCGTACTCGACGTCCTCGTCCCCGTCGTCGGGGTCCATCTCCAGTATCCACCGGTGCACCATGAGGAGCGCCTCCTGCAAGGGATAGAACATCGGCGGGCGCCCATCCCCCTCGCGCCGCACGCCGTCGGCCGTCTGTCAGGATGAAATCCGGATACTAACAAGAACACCTCAAACAAATCGCAAACGAAAAGGAAAGCAAGAACAAATAGTTGCAGTGTAAAATGGGGAAAGTAAATAGCATAGATACGAACCGAGTCTTCTTCTCGATCATCCAACACATGGTTTACATCTTTTATATGCTGCAGCTGTTCTACACATGCACAAGGCACATGGCACAAGTAACAGAAATTGATGGTGACACAGTAACGGAAAAGGTAAGTTGACGGAAACAGTAACGACCAAGAGAGATGTCAGCCATTGGATTTCGTCTGCACGTTATCCTTCGCTCCAGATTGCTAGATCTTTATAACTGCCTCAGGTAGCTTCTCATCCACCCGATTGAACTAATCCAAGAGGTATGGTGCAAAACTCAGCTTTTCCCTAGCTGAATTGAATCTCCAGAATTTACAGAACCTGAAAATTGCTCCCTACTTGAGATCCTTGTCCTCGAGGATTATATTGAGGAAAGATCTTAGATATGAAATCAATATCTTCCCAAGTAGCAACCTCCTAAGGTAAATTAGCCCACTGAACCTTCCATTGAACTAATTACTCATTGTTCCTAGGTATAATCCTCCTTTTCAATACTGCAACAGGTTCAGTTAAGATATTTCCCTCAACATCAATTAATGGTAGATCCTTTTCTGGAATTGATGAGGCTATGGAGGTCCGATCTTTCGGTGAGATGGATAACTCTTGATTTGTGGATACGACCCTCATGATCCAGGCTACCGACCGAAACACGATCGATGCCAAGCAATCGCTGAACCAAACTCCGAATTGTTATCAACCGTTAGGGTTGGCTATTGAGCTGGCTCGGCTCGATAAAAAGCTCGAGCGGCTCGTGAGCAGCTTAGCTCGCGAGCCACGTAAGTTAAGATGAACTGAGTTAACTTAAGCCACGTGAGCTAAGGTAATTAGTCAGGAGATAAGCTAAGCTACGTCATGACCACATGACACACATTAACACATACATGCAATAGGAGGACTACATAAATGAAATTGTAACTAATTATCCAGCATAAAAGTAAAACATAGATAATTAGTGAGGAGTCAATTAACAATCCTAACAATTATATTCCAACCTAACATGGTTACATGGACATACATAATTTAAATATTCATCTAATGCAAGTCTTTTACATCAAAAATCACCATGGTGAATATTCAGTTACCAAGCCTTAACGAGCTAACGAGCGGCTTGTGAGTTAGCTCAGGCTCGATTCGTTAAGATAACGAGTTAGAAAGTCAGCTCAGCTCGGCTCGTTTATTTTACGAGCCAAGCTCATAACGAGCCGAGTTCGAGCTGCTCATGAGCTTCGAGCCTTTCTGCCAACCCTATCAACCATGCCAAAGCCCGATTGACCTGATCATGAAGATCAATTCCTGCAAGCAACCGAATAAAAAGCAATATGAAATTACGAATATAGATTAAGGACAAATGTTGGGGTTCCAGTAGCGATCTTTATGGTTGGTCCAGCTAATTCAAGCAAAGAACACAGAAGTTTCACGTGGAAAACTAATCTAACAAAACCCAAGTCTCATGAGAGAGCTTGGCTAACTTAAATAAGCAACTAAAGGTGGGTGCAGCCAAGAGGTGGACACTGACATAGACTCCTCCTGGGTGTCCCTCCTGGGCCTTCCTATTACACGGGTTGAAACCCAATTGGCAAAGGTGACGCTGCACTATGTTATGAAAGTTTCCAAATAAATTTGGGCTAGCCTGGTTGGCTTGTGGAAGTGGTGGCTAGCAGGGAGTGGAGTTAAAGCTGTCTGCCTGGGCCAGGCTTCGAATCCTCCTTGTGGCCCTTCATCTTGTAGCATTCCTTCTCGTATTTTGACTCATTGTAGTCCTCTCCATGATTTCTAAGGATAAGTAAATCACAAGCATCAGGCAGCATCATATTCTCATTAGAAATAGAATTCACTCCCAAAAATGAAGTTACCTGATAATTCAATTGACGTGCACGTGCTCGTGTAATTGGTTCTTGTCAAGCATCTTGTACAGGGAATATTGTGTATATCCAAGGAAGTGATGTCCTCATCACGAATTGCCTTAGACCCCAAGTGTTTCTTTAGCTAACTAACATGGAAAACAGGATGAATTTGGCACCCTTTAGGTAGCAAAAGTTTGTAAGCTGCCTTTCCAATCTTCTCAATTATTATGAACGGTCCATTAATGTAATTTCAGTGTTTTGTGCAGCCCTAATGCATTATGCCTGTAAATTTGCATTTTCAGATAAACCATATCTCCCATTTCAAAGTTCCTTTCAGTTCGATGCTTATCAGCAAAATGTTTCATTCTAGCACTTACCTTCTCCAAATGTGCTTTAATGGCCTGAAATGCTGCTTGTCTTCCTTGTAATATATTCCTAGTCTCTCCACAAAATCTGGAACATATTTCGGTGACAATAGGAGGCTTAATACCAAGCAAGGCTTGGAAAGGAGTCATTTGTAAGGATGTATGGAAGGACGTGTTGTATCACTATTCTGCTTGTGATAGCCAAGAATGCCACTTCCTTGGGCTAGCAAACGCCAAACATCTTAGGTAGTTTTCAAGGCATTGATTAACCCTCTCCGTTTGACCGATAGTTTGTGGGTACTAAGCACTACTAAGCCTCATTTTAACTTCCATGGTGTCGGGCCCCGAATCTGCAAATTCGGACCCTCTGTGTATTCTGTGCCAGTCCAGGATCACGCCAGCACACACAGTCTTACAGGGTTGCACATTACAGACATTCACAACGTTATAACAATAAATAGTGCAAACACTTAAATAAACTGAGTTGTACGACCTTATGGTCTCCTTACATAAAATCAGCTACGCAGGGCTTACATTATTCAGAGTAAATGAAATAGCAATGAATAAAATAAATATCGTGGAAGCCTTCATCTTGCCACAGCAACCGATCGGGCTTGTCCCCAATTGCTCGGATCCTCAACGTATTCTCCTCCCACGCAGTGTCGACTCCTCCACCGATGTTGGGGTTAATAAGCAAGGAGGGGTGAGTACACAAGGCACTCAACAAGTAATGCACAAAATGCGATTACTATTACTATATGCAAAGCTTATTACAAAGGATTGGCTTAATTGGTTCTTTTGCATCAAACAACATTTTTAAACCAGTATTTTATTTAGATTAAAGCAGTGAACAGTTATAAATAGTACTAATTTGTTCAAATAGTTTTTCTTCGAAAATTCTCGGCACACAGCCTTAACAGTTCATTTAAACACGGGCACACAGCCACCCTTTCCACATTTTGTTTTTGAAGATCTAACCCTTGACTGTAATCCCGAGCAATGCTCATTACTGCGAGCACGGCTATTCGAATAGTTTTGACACTCTGCAGAGGTTGTACACTTTACCCTTAAGATACAGCCGCTCACCACACAGGTGATTGTCCGCAACAAAGCTTTTCAAGAACCTCTACCTTAACCAAAGAACCTCTCCAGTATTACCCTCACTATCACTTCCCTCACACAGAGCCGAAGTATAGGACATGTTAATCACCATTGGATGGGCACCAAGCCATAGCACAGGTACGCTCCCCCGTACAGATACACCCCCGTGCACTGCCACCCCGAGGTACCAGAGGAAAGATATCAAAACCCTAATCAACTAGGTCTGTCCCATACCAGACATGTGGTTGTACGGGTGACTCAGATCAAAGGCTTGCAAGGTGAAGTCCTTAACTGACCAAGGCAAGATTTCCAAAGACTCAAATGGCACCTGACCCATTGTGGCACACAGACTCACAACACTCATAACCCACCGCCACACAGGCCCACCTGGCACACAACCTCTTGCCACTTGCCCCAGTCTAAATCATTTCCCACTCAGTTGATTATTGTGCAACACATGCCAGCAATAACTTAACATCAGTATGGAACCACACAGTGTCTCAGACTCAATCTCATCATGTGGCATCATCACACCACTTTCAAAATACATTCAATATTTCTTTAATCAGTATTGTAGCATTTTCCCGAAAGACCACTCATGATTCTTTGCAAGGCTAAGCATCTACTCACGGTCTAGCCTCCCGTGTTGGCACAATAATAACATCCAATTAATACAATCAAACTTAGGGTGACAATGATTTAGGGCATACAATTAATAATTTCAAGGTGGCATAACAAAATGGGTTGATTAACTACATTATCCCAAATTAATTTAAATTCATTTTTAATAAATAAGCATGCATAATTTCAAAGCATAAATTACATTTTAAAATCTGGGATCAAAATTATCAAAGCATCACTTGCCTTCAATGAGTTGCTGGTCGTGTTCCGAAGTTTGATCTTGAGCGACGAACTCTTCCTCGAAACCTTCCGGCAAATTTGTGTCTACGCGTACAAACAGAATATGCAAAAAATAGCTAATACTGAAGACTAAATGACATCAAAAATTCAATTAAAATTCACCATTAAAGTGATCATAATTTTATGAATTTTTAGAAATTTGAATCACCCAAATCCGAGTTAAAATGCAAAAGTTATAGTCATTTGAAGTATGAATACAATTTGAAAATACAGAAGTTAGAAAATCCGATTTTTTCGAATTATTTCTATACTGAAAAATCGCATTTATGACGTCAGCATCGCATCATGATGACGTCAGCATAGAAAAGAATTTCAGCCGAAATATTTTTATATATAAAAATATTTACGACGTCTGTGATGACGTAAGCACGACACGTGGCATGCCCAGAGGCTGCCACGTCGCTCAGGTCTATGGACATGGTCCACGCCCGCTTTAGATCCACCGTGGATGGGGCGGATCTGTTTTTTGCACCACCGACGCAAGCCGTTGCGTCAGCGATGATGCGCAGCCAATCCCGACGAGACACGCGGCAAAATCCACACCGTTCGCTAAAACCAACGGTCAGATCTTATGCCTGCGCGGCTCGGTGACGCCGATTCCCGCACGGCCACGCGTCATGCATCGAACGGTGCCCTCGGATCCAACGGCCAGCACCGCGCCGCCACTGCGACGCCTCGGTTTTACGCGACGACAAGCGTCGACATCGCGACGGCTCGTTCAAAATCGGCGGTCGATTTGGTCCGTTCCGGTCAAGCGCACGCTGGCTCGCACGTGATTCGATGGATGTGCGGCGCCATCTCAGCCGCACGTTCAAATTTGAATGGCACGGATCCGCGCGCCACAGCTCAATCCACTTCTACCGTTTAGATCTAATCCAACGGCCCACGGTACCCGAGCTGTTTACTATTCATCAAGCTACGCGGCGCAATCTCACGCGTTCACTACTGATCCAGCGGTTGAGATTAAAACATAGCGCAGAAATTAGATCTAATCTAAGCCGTTCAATCTAAATCCAACGATCAAGATACAACTAACGTGTAAACCTTAGAGTTAATCTACACCGTCCATAACAGATCTAACGGTATAGATCTAATCTAGATGAAAACAAAGAAGGCGACATGGACGTACCGGAAACGTGCGATGCAGATCAGACGGCCGACGAGGGTTGGCGAGGTAGACGACGGCGCAGAAAGAGAAGGTCGCCGAAGCTTGGGAAGACGACGCAGCCAACGGCGCTACGGGGCTTCTCCGGCGTGAAGAACTGGCGTGTTCGACGTGTCTCGGGGCGGGCGTTACTCCGGTGGCCATGGCGACGGCGGGGATGGACCAACGGCGAAGCAAAGGTGAAGAACAGTGGCGGCGCAAAGGAACAACTACGATGAGCTCTCATGTGGTCTCTAGAGCGTCTCGACGTGCACGCAAGGGTTTAAAATATACGGCGTGAAGATCTCTGCACGACGCCCTCAACGGAAACTTAAAGGCTACCTCGACGTGCGCGCTACAGGCGGCGAAAATCACGGTCATCAAAGCCCACGCCCCTCCGACGATCTCGCGGGGACGAAGCGACGTGGTGAAATCCTGACCGTCCGTGCGGCGATGATCCGAAGGCGTTCGCGCGTGGGCGACGTGGCGCAACGACAGCGGTTGGATCTTGATCCAACGGTCCGAAAGCACGGCGGCTAGGGTTTGCGGCGCTGGCCGAAGCGGGCTGTCGCACGGCTAGGTTGAGTGCGATCTTCGGGCCGTAGAGGTTTCGGCCCAACACTATTCATCCAATTTTTAATGATTTTCGAATTAAAATAATTCAGATAATTAAACAAAGCCAAAATAAATAGCAAAAATACCTGGAAAAATCTAGAAAAATTCTGGAAAATATTTTGGAACATTTAGAACTCAGATAAAATATTTCCAATAACAGTTTGCATAAAAATTTGCATGAATTTAATTAAATTCAAGAAAGGTCAAAAAAATGAATAAATCCAAATTAAATTCTAATAAATTCTCAGAAATTCCCAAAAATAAAAAATACTCCAAAATTAAATTAGAGTAAATTTCAGGGTGTTACAAACCTCCCCCCCTTAACAGAATCTCGTCCCCGAGATTTAGGGCTGTCTACAGAAATAGGTTAGGGAATTCCTTCTTTAGATCTTCTTCGCGTTCCCACGTTGCTTCACTTTCCGAGTAGTTGCTCCACTAGACTCTGCAAAAACGCGTCGACTTGTTCCTTCTCTCTCTTACCATTATGTCCAGAATCTTCACCGGATGCTCTTTATAAGTTAAATCTTCTTGCAGCTCGATTGCTTCTAAAGGCGTTTGCTCTTCCGGTACTCGAAGACACTTCTTTAATTGAGACACATGGAATACATCATGCACTCCTGCCAAGGACTATGGCAACTCCAATTGATATGCAACTTCTCCTCTACGACTCAGGATTTTGAACGGCCCGACATATCCGAAAAGCGAGCTTCCCTTTGTGTGGAATCTTGACTCCTTTGAGTGGCGTGACTCTGAGGTACACAAAGTCTTCAGGTTCAAAGCTCAATTCCCTGCGGCGATTGTCGGCATAACTCTTCTGCCTTGATTGAGCAATCTTCAGTCTTTCCCTAATCGTATGACCTGTTCTTTCGCTCAAGAATGTCCGGTCCAAAAACATGTCGTTCACCTGTCTCATTCCAATTCAATGGTGTTCGACAGGATCGGCCATACAAAGCTTCAAACGGAGACATCTGTAAACTTGATTGGTAACTGTTATTATAGCTGAACTCAGCATAGGGTAAACATTTGTCCCACGAAGCAGAATATGCTAGCGCACAAGCTCTCAGCATATCTTCCAATACCTGGTTAACTCTCTCAGTTTGACCATCTGTTTGCGGGTGGTATGCTGTACTAAAGTTGAAACGAGTCCCCATTGCTTCATGTAGCTTACCCTAGAATCTGGAGGTAAATTGGGTACCTCTGTCCGACACTATTTTCTTTGGTACTCCGTGCAAATAGACAATCCTTGCCATGTATAGCTCTGCTAACCGGTCTCCGGAATAAGTGGTCTTTACTGGTATGAAATGAGCCACTTTAGTTAACCGATCTACTATGACCCATATGGAATCATTTTCGCTTTGAGTTTTGGGTAAACCAGTTATGAAATCCATACCAATTTCTTCCCATTTCCATTCAGGTATTTTCAGGGGTTGCAATAGTCCTGCTGGTCTCTGGTGCAAAACTTTGACTCTTTGACATATGTCACATAATGCAACATATTCGGCAACTTCCCATTTCATGCTTGGCCACCAAAATCTTTCTTTTAAATCTTGGTACATTTTTGCACTTCCTGGATGAATTGAGTACTTGGAGTCATGGGCTTCCTCCAAAAGTAATTGCTTCAAATCCTTTTTCTTCGGCACACAAATGCGCCCTTTAAACCACATAGTACCTTGCTCATTCAGTTTGAAATCCTTTGCCTTGCCCTCATCCATTTTGGACTTAATCCTCTTGATTTTGTCGTCATTTTCTACCCTTCCCTGATCTGATCTTCCAGGGTTGGTTTTACTTCCAAGGTTGCTAAGAATCCCTCTAGTACTATTTCCAATCTCAATTTCTGGAAATCTGAACACAATTCTGTCTGACTTGCTTCCAACAGCATGTTTACACTGTGGTTCTTTCTGCTCAAAGCATCCGCCACCACGTTGGCTTTGCCAGGATGGTAATGAATTCCAACATTATAATCTTTGATTAACTCAAGCCATCTTCTTTGCCTCATATTCAGGTCAGCTTGCGTGAAGATATACTTAAGATTTTTATGATCAGTATACACATCACATCTGTTTCCGATGAGATGGTGACGCCATATTTTTAGGGCATGCACTACGACAGCTAATTCCAAATCATGAGTCGGATAGTTCTCCTCATGTGGCCTCAATTGCCTCGATGCATATGCTATTACCTTTCGGTTTTGCATCAATACACATCCCAGTCCTTGACGCGATGCATCACAATAGATGTCGAAGCCTTGATGAACTTCAGGCAAAACTAATACAGGTGCTGATGTTAATCTTTTCTTCAACTCCTGAAAACTCTTCTCAAACTCAGGTGTCCATAAGAATTTCTTTTCTTTCTTTAACAATTGCGTAAGAGGTCTCGCAATCGTGGAGAATCCTTCGATGAAACGATGGTATATCCCGCCATTCCAAGGAAACTACGGATTTGGGTTATCGTCTTCAGTTGCTCCCAATGCAAAACTGTCTCCACTTTCTTTGGATCTACGGCAACTCCTTCTGCAGTCATTATGTGTCCAAGAAATTCAACCTTATTCTTCCAGAAATCACATTTACTAAATTTTGCAAACAAATGTTGTTCCCTCAATTTCTCAAGGACTAGCCTTAAATGTTCGGCGTGCTCTTCCTTCGTCTTGGAATAAATAAGGATATCATCAATAAACACGACAACGAACTTATCCAAGTATTCCATGAAAACCTTATTCATTAAGTTCATGAAATATGTTGGTGCATTTGTCAAACCAAAAGACATCACTGTAAACTCGTAATGTCCATATCTTGACGAAAATGCAGTCTTCGGAATATCTCCTGATCGGATCTTCAATTGATGGTATCCTCGATCGAGATCAATTTTGGAGAAGACTCTGCTCCTCTCAAGCGATAAAAAGATCGTCGATCCCGGTAGCGGATACTTATTCTTTATCGTCACATCATTAAGTGCACGATAGTCTATACACATCCTAAAACTCCGTCCTTCTTCTTGACGAACAAGACAGTGCTCCCCATGGCGATGAACTAGGTCTTATGAATTCTTTTTCCAGACTCTTCAATTTGCTTCTTCATTTCCACCAATTCCTCTGTGGACATCCTGTAAGGTCTCTTAGCTATTGAGCTGTCCCTCGAACAAGCTCTATCACGAACTCGATATCTCTATCTGGCGGCATTCCGTAAATCTTCGGAAAACATCCGATATTCATTAACTATGAAAACTTCCTCCAAGTCGATGCCTTCATGTTGTTGACCATTATTGTCCATCTCGTACTACTTTTGCTTCAAACTCAACCCTTCTCCCTTCGGGCTCTCAATTGATATAACTCTTTTCCATGATCAAAGACGGCCTTGTGTTTGGTTAACTAATCCATTCCTGTGATAACATCCGTGGTTTGGGTATTAAGGACGATTAAGTTCGCTAGGAACTCAACTCCATTAATTATTAGTCTTACCCCAGAACATCCTACTTTACATCGGAGTTCTGATCCAGGGGATTGGACTATAAGCACACATTTAAGATTTACTATATCCATATCATTTTGAACAGCAAAATCTCGGGAAATAAACGAATGTGAAGCTCCCAAATCGAATAAAACAGTAGCTGGTACCGAGTTTACTAGGAACTTACCCAGTACAACGTCCGTTGCATTCTGCACCTCATCCGCAGTGATGTGATTAGCTCGGCCTCGTGCGGTTGCTTGAGATGGAATTGCTGATGTTGATGCCCCGTGGTTCACAATTGGCGCGGGAGTCCTTGCGGGTGTGTTCCCCAGGTTAAGACGGACTGGGGTGGCACCTCCTTTCTTCGGGCAGTTGTTGGCGAAGTGCCCCAACTCGTTGTAGTGATAACAAGTAACAACGTCTTCCCCGCTGCTGAGGTTCTTCCATCGTACTACGATTCGGCCGAGTCCGCATTTCGACCCATCGACGATTTGCCGGTGGTGCCTCATCCACCGCATCTGGCTGGTACGGATGAACTGCTGGGGTGCCGTCCTCTGCCTCTGCTGGCCTCGACGACCTCCTTGTTGCGCCATTCTCGCGCGTTGTCATCCAACTCGGCGCTTGTCCTCCAAAATAAGAGCCTTGTTAACTAGCTCTTAAAAGTCGTGGAATGTGTGGGTGATCACCCCACCGCAATCCGCGCTTAATCCCTTCATAAAGCGACGTCTTCTCAGTGCGTAGCGTGCCAACCGGGTAAACTTATTCGTAATCGCCACCGATTGGCCACCGCTGAGGCTCAAATTCCTCTTTCTTAAGATCCATGATACCCTCGGGTACATGGTATTGGCGGAAAGCGGAGGTGAACTCCTCCCACGTAATACTCTGTGGGTCTTCATGAGCTGCGCAGAAGATTTTCCACCACTCTGCTGCAGTTCCTTCGAGTTGATGAGAGGCATAGAGCACCCTCTCATGTCCCACACACTAGGTAATGTGCAGCTTCCTTTCAATTGTCCTTAGCCAATCGTCCGCTTCCATCGAATTGGCGTTGCCGGAGAAGGTGGGTGGACGAGTTCGCATAAACTCTGATAACCTTGAGTAGGGGTGTGGTCCATGGTTACCCCCAGGTTGAACATTCGCAGCAGCCTGATTGGATATTTGCTGCATGGTCTGTACCATCGTGTTCATAAGTTGAGTTTGGGCAGCCAGAAAGGCTCCCAGATTCTGCATATCAACTTGCGGCGGTTGAGGGATTGGCTCCTCATTCTGGTTGTCAGCCTGATTCACTCCACTTCCTCTGGCTCCAATGTTTCCGCGAGTCCTCACCATCTGTTGCAAACTTCCAAGGTTAAGAAAAGAAGAAAGCATAGACAAGTAAAAGAACTTATGTGGGGAAACTAGTGTAACTTAAATTATTTAGCAACTTTATTGATATAATATAAGGTAGTATGGTTGCTCACAAGTGCCTAAGGGCAATGCAACACATACGAGACACTCACAACCAAAACCAAGTAAGCAACGTAGGACTCCACAACGACTCACACCTAATGGTGACTCTGAAGCAAAAGACGCGACTCAAACACTCGAGTCTCGACACTACTCTCGACTAGACTTGATCACTCATCGAGCCAACTCGGCTGCGGCTCCCCATGAGCATACACCGGTAGGTGCTCTGGCATCGGGGCAAACTGGTCCTGATGACCTAATGCAGCTGGTGCAAATGACCCCATCCACTCTGCTGGTCCTGGGGCTGCCTGCTCCTGTGTCGGCGGCTCCTGCACTGGTGCCTCCTGCTCTGGTTCCTCCGGATCTGGATCGTGCAGCTCTAGGACTGGCTCAGGCTCGGGTCCATACAGAGCCATCTCCAACTCCTGGATCTTCTGCATGGAGTGTGCTAAGCCCTCCCGCAGTTGGATCCTCGCCTCCGTGACCTCGTCGCGGGTCCTCTGCAGCTTCTGGACTATCTCGTCCAAGGCGTCCTCCTGGGCGATGACATACCTCGCCAGGTGAGTGATCGCCCGTCTTCCTCCAAAAGCTCCATCCAATCAAAACGATTGTCTCGGCGCGGATGGTGACGAAAGACTGTGCCCTCCAACTCTGCAGAGTAGGTGTGGGCAATCCATCTACCGACGCTGACGCGCTGTCTCTCGGATCCCGCCTCAAAAGAAGACCTCCTGATCATGATGTAAATAGGACGGCTCGCCCTTGTCCTCTCCCGGGCATATACTGTAATCTTGACATCCCAGGCGATATCAAGTCCTGCCCGTACCGCCGTGGTCCCCCGATAAAGCGGTCTGTCAAATCCTCCGAACAGCTGCATCATACGCCATAACTCCGCGGCGTATCCTCCAGTGCGCTCTCCATAGGTGTGGATCATCCTCATCTGCCAAAACAGACCTCATTTGAATTAAACAGAAAATAATAATAAGAATTCAGCATAGGTATGAAGCAAGGAAGAAAAGATAAGTCGAGATTTCATTGATATTCTTGCTCAAGTTGATTAAGTCTTAGAAAATAGTTTTATCCTCCTAGGTACAACTAATCTAGTTTAGGTTAAGACCTACATCGATACCGCTCGATACCACCTCTGCCGGGCCCCGAATGCAAATCCGACCCTCTATGTATTCTGCGATACCCAGATCACGCCAAAGACAGTCTTACTGAGGTTGCACATTACAGACATTCACAGCGTTATAATAATAAATAGTGCAAACACTTAAATAAACTGGGTTGTACGACATTATGGTCTCATTACATAAAATCAGCCACGCAGGGCTTACATTATTCAGAGTAAATGAAATAGCAGCGGAATAAAAATAAATGTCATGGAAGCCTTCATCTTGCCACAGGCAACCGACTGGGCTTGTCCCCTAATTGCCCGGATCCTCAATGTACTCCTCCCACGCTGGTGCCGACTCCTCCACTGATGTTGGGGTTAATAAGCAAGGAGGGGTGAGTACACAAGGCACTCAACAAGTAATTCACAAAATGCAGTGCTATTACTATATGCAAAGCTTATTCCAAAGGATTGGCCTAATTGGTTCTTTTGCATCAAACAGCATTTTTAAACCAGTATTTCATTTAGATTAAAGCAGTGAACAGTTATAAATAGTACTAATTTCTTCAAATGGTTTTTCTTCGAAAATTCTCGGCACACAGCCTTAACAGTTCATTTTAACACCGCACACACCACCCTTTCCACATTTTGTTTTTGAAGATCTAACCCTTGATCAGAATCCCGAGCAATGCTCATTATCGCGAGCACGGCTATTCGAATAGTTTTGACACTCTGCAGAGGTTGTACACTTTACCCACAAGATCTGTACCGCCACCACACAGTGATTGTCGGCAACAAAGCTTTTCAGAACCTCTACCTTAACTAAAGAACCTCTCCCAGATTACCCTCACTATCACTTCCTCACACGCAGGTAAGTATAGGACAGTCAATCACCGTTGGATGGGCACCAAGCCGTAGCACGTACGCTCCGCATGCATACACCCGCACCGCCACCCCGAGGTATCGAGGAAAGATATCGTAACCCTAATCAACTAGGTCTGTCCCATACCGGATATGTGGTTGTACGGGTGACTCGGATCAAAGTCTTGCAAGGTGAAGTCCTTAATCGACCAAGGCAAGACTTCCAAGACTCAACAAAGTGGCACACACCCATTGTGGCACACAGACTCACAACACTCATAACCCACCGCCACACAGCCCACTGGCACACTGACCTCTTGCCACTTGCCCGGTCTAAATCATTTCCCACTCGGCTGATTATTGTGCAACACATGCCAAGAATAACTCAACATCGAGACGGAACCACACAGGTCTCGTAGACTCAATCTCATCATGTGGCATCATCACACCACTTTCAAAATACATTCAATATTTCTTTAATCAGTATTGTAGTATTTTCCCGAAAGACCACTCATGATTCGTTGCAAGGCTAAGCATCTACTCACGGTCTAGCCTCCCGTGTTGGCACAATATTAACATCCAATTAATACAATCAAACTTAGGGTGACAATGATTTAGGGCATACAATTAATAATTTCAAGGTGGCATAACAAAATGGGTAGATTAACTACATTATCCTAAATTAATTTAAATTCATTTTTAATAAATCAGCATGCATAATTTCAAAGCATAAATTACATTTTAAAATCTGGGATCAAAATGATCAAAGCATCACTTGCCTTCAATGAGTTGCTAGTCGTGTTCCGAAGTTTGATCTTGAGCGATGAACTCTTCCTCGAAACCTTCCGGCAAATTTACGTCTACGCGTACAAACAAAATATGCAATAAATAGATAATACTGAAGAATAAATGACCTCAAAAATTCAATTAAAATTTACCATTAAAGTGACCACAATTTTATGAATTTTTAGAAATTTGAATCACCCAAATCCGAGTTAAAATGCAAAAGTTATAGTCATTTGAAGTTTGAATAAAATCTGAAAATACAGAAGTTAGAAAATGCGATTTTTCCGAATTATTTCTATACTAAAAAATCGCATTTATGACGTCAGCACAGAAAAGAATTTCGGCCGAAATATTTTTATATATAAAAATATTTATGACGTCTGTGATGACGTCTGCACGACACGTGGCATGCCCAGAGGCTGCCACGTCGCTCAGGTCTATGGACATAGTCCACGAACGGCTTTCGTCCACCGTGGACTGGCAGCACTGTGCCCTTGCACCAGCTGACGCAAGCCGTGGCGTCAGCGATGATGCGCAGCCAATCCCGACGAGACACGCGGCAAAATCCACACCGTTCGCTAAAACCAACGGTCAGATCTTATGCTCGCGCGCTCGGTGGACGCCGATTCCCGCACGCCACGCGCCACGATCGAACGGTGCCCTCGGATCCAACGGCCAGCACCGCGCCGCCACTGCGACGCCTCGGTTTTACGCGACGACACGCGTCGACATCGCGACGGCTCGTTCAAAATCGGCGGTCAGGATTTGGTCTGGTTCCCGGTCAACGTGCGCACGCGTCTGCACGTGATTCGGTGGAGGTGCGGCGCCATCTCGATCGACGCTCAAATTTGAACTAAGACGGATCCGCGCGCCACACCAATCCACTTCTACCGCTTAGATCTAATCCAACGACCCACTGTACCGAGCTATTTACTATTCATCAAGTTACGCGCGCAATCTCACGCGCTCACTACCGATCCCGGTTGAGATTAAAACATAGCGCAGAAATTAGATCTAATCTAAGCCGTTCAATCTAAATCCAACGATCAAGATACAACTAACGTGTAAACCTTAGAGTTAATCTACACCGTCCATAACAGATCTAACGGTATAGATCTAATCTAGATGAAAACAGAGAAGGCGACGTGGACGTACCGGAAACGTGCGATGCAGATCGGACGGCCGGCGAGGGTTGGCGAGGTAGACGACGGCACAGAAAGAGAAGGTCACCGAAGCTGGGGAAGACGATGCAGCCAACGGCGCTACGGGGCTTCTCCGGCGTGAAGAACTGGCGTGTTCAACGCCTCTCGGGGCGGGCGTTACTCCGGTGGCCTTGGCGACGGCGGGGATGAACCAACGGCGAAGCAAACGGCGAAGAACAGCGGCGACGCAAAGGAACAACTACGACGAGCTCTCCTGTGGTCTCTAGAGCGTCTCAACGTGCGCGTGAGGGGTTAAAAGATGCGGCGTGAAGATCTCTGCACGACGCCCTCAACGGAAACTTAAAGGCTGCCTCGACGTGCGCGCTACAGGCGGCGGAAATCACGGTCATCAAAGCCCACGCCCCTCCGGCGATTTCGCGGGGACAAAGCGACGTGGCGAAATCCTGACCGTCCGTGCGGCGATGATTCGAAGGCGATCGCGCGCGGGCGACGTGGTGCGACGACAGCGGTTGGATCTTGATCCAACGGTCCGAAAGCGCGGCGGCTAGGGTTTGCGCGGCGCGGGCTGAGCGGGCTGTCGGCACGGGCTAGGCCGAGGCGCAGTGCTGGTCCGGGTAGAGGTTTCAGCCTGACACTATTCATCTGATTTTTAATGATTTTTGAATTAAAATAATTCAGATAATTAAACAACGCCAAAATAAATAGCAAAAATACCTGGAAAAATCTAGAAAAAATCTGGAAAATATTTTGGAACATTTAGAACCCAGATAAAATATTTCCAATAACACTTTGCATGAATTTAATTAAATTCAAGAAAGGTCAAAAAAATGAATAAATCCAAATTAAATTCTAAGAAATTCTCAGAAATTCCCAAAAATAAAAAATACTCCAAAATTAAATTAGAGTAAATTTCAGGGTGTTACACATGGCTGTGAAGAGTTCTCTCCACAAAGTGCTCGTAAAGATCTAGTCCCTGTCAGATATGATGATCACAGGAAGACCATGTAATTTATACACATTGTCTAAGAAGAGATCTGCAACCTTTTGTACTGTACAAGGATGGCTCATGGAAATAAAATGTGCATACTTAGTAAACAGAAAAATTGATGATTTGCCCTCATTTAATTGTCAATGAGACAAACGAAGCAAATGATCAATTGCACCAACTAAAATGGGGCAAATGATCAATTCTCCCCATAGTAAACCTATCCACTACTACCATTACCACATCCTTCTTTGATCGGGGTATCCCTTCCACAAAGTCCAAAGTAATATGAGTTCAAGCCATTTCAGGAACTAGGAGAGGCTGAAGTAATCTAGGGTATGGTAAATTCTCTGACTTGTTCATTTGACACACTACACAAGTTTTTACATATTCAGTAATCATGTTCTTCATCCCTGGCCAATAAAACAGCAGCTTTGCTCTTTTAAAAGTTGCTCTTTTTCATGAGTGACCACCCAAAGTAGAGTTATGAAAGGAGTTCAACAATAGTTCCTTGAGATTGGAGTCTGTGCCTACGCAAATTCTTTCCTTATATCTCAATATACCATTGCTTAAAGTGTAAGGGGGAACACTATTTGCATCTATTGTCAACTTGGTTTCTAACTCCTTACACTTTTCATGATCTTAATAGCGTTCAATTATTTTTGAAACCCATTTGGGAATATCCATGGCAATTGCCATTGTCTCATCAGGATGAGTAATCATAGAGAGAGCATTAGCAGTTTTGTTCTCTCTTCCCCTTCAGTACTCTACCTTGTAATTGTACCCTAATAATTTAATCAATAATTTGTTCTGGACCCCATCAATTAGCCTTTGATCAGTGATGTATTTGAGACTTTGTTGATTTGTCCCGATGATCAAAGTAAAACCTATCAAATAATGCTTCCATCTTTCGAATGCTTCCAGTATGGACAATGCTTCCTTGTCATATGTGGACATTGCTGCAGCCTTTTGATAAGGCTAATGGAGGCCCGATCTTTCGGTGAAATGGATAACTCTCGATTAGTTGAGACGACTCTCACGATCCAGGTTACCGACTGAAACACAACCAACTCTAAGCAATCACTAAACCAAACTCCAAATTGTTATCAATCGTGCCAAAACCTGATTGACCCTATCACGAAGATCAATTCCTCCAAGCAACCGAAGAACAAGCAAGAACAAAGAAAAAGCAATCTAAAATTGCAAATATAATTGAAGTAATGACGTGGGGTTTCAAAACACGGTATTGCTGTTGATCTAGCCGAACAAGAGAATACCAAATAGTTTCACCAAGGAAAACTACGACTAAACAAAACTTGAGTCTCATGAGGGAGCTCGGCTAACTTAAATAAGCATCTAAAGGAGGTGCGGCCAAGAGGTGGACATGGACACGGACTCCTGCTGGGCCTTCCTATTACATGGGTTGAAGCCTAATTGGCAAAAGTGGTGCAACACCTCTCTTTGACGATTGTGATGGGTAGGCAATAAATTTGAAGGTGGAGCCAGATCCGTTGGAAAGGTCTAATCGTAAGCTTTCAATCAAATACTCGCACACCTCCAATGGACTCCGTATGTGAAAGTTATGATCATTTTAATTTGGGGCTGTCAGGCTGATTCCAAATTAGACTGGAATTGAAGTAGGGCCGACCTAGACTTGTTGTGGTAGTAGTGCTGCTCCTCTCACCATGGTTCCTGAGTAGAATAATATCGCACGACTTAGGTAGCAATCCATCTTCAATAAGAAAATTATGAACTCCTAGAAACGACCTGACCTAATAATTCAGCTGTCGTGCATGTGCTCGTCATAGGTCCTTGCCTAGCATCTTGTGAAGGAGTTTTATGTGTATCTAAGGAAGTGATGTCCTCATCACCTTTGGACCAATAGCCTTACTCATATAAGAAATTGGTCTTCCTCCTTGCATAAGTACTGTTCCTAGCCTATTTCCACTAGCATCAGTTTCAAGAACAAAAGGATGAGTAAAATCGGGTAGTGCTAGTACAAGAGCTTTTGTGAGCGCCTTCTTAATGTTGAGGAAAAGATTGTTGTTTCTCTTCTCCCAATTTAAAGGAATTTTTCTTAAGAGAGTTGAAAACAGACCCGCAAATTAATCCAAATCTTTGATGAACCTTCTATAATATCGTGCTAACCCTAAAAATCCTCTTAACTAAGTTATGTTTTCAGGTATGGGCCTTTCTTGTACTGTAGTGACTTTCTCTAGATTTGTTGCCACTCCTTGACCACTTTATAATATGACCTAAATACTCAACCTGCAATTGTCTAAACACACACTTGCTCTTCTTGGCATACAATTTATTTATCCTCAAGACCTCCAACACTTGTTTCAAATGTGACTTGTGTGTCTCAAGGGTGGGGCTGTAAATTAAAATATCATCACAGAAATTAAAACAAGTGCAAACTTCCTCAAGAAACTTGCCAAAACCTTGTTCATTAAAGCTTGAAAAGTTGTTGAGCATTAGTTAGATCGAATGGCATAACAATGTACTCATAATGGCTTGTATGAGTGCTAAAAGTTGTCTTAAATATGTCAGTCGGATTTATCACGATTTGATGATACCCTGACCTTAAATCTATCTTGAAAAAATATTTTGCTTCATGTAATTCATCCAAGAGATCTTCAATTACATGAATAGGGTATTTGTTCTTCACAGTACTAGCATTCAGTTGCCTGTAATCTATGCATAGCCTCCAAGTTTTTTTTCTTCACTAATATGGCCAAGGAGGAGCAAGGACTAACACTGGGTCTTACAGTTTGATTCTTTCTTATGATAGGAAAGTCTGTAGGGTCTGATGTTAACTGGTTTTGCATCTGGTACAAATGGTATACTATAATAACACTCCCTGGCTAGAGGAAGTTCAGTAGGTTCAGTAAATACATTAAAAAACTGCTCATGTACTTCTTCAATTTCTATTGAGTTCACTAACTGATTGTTGTCACTAGTTAAAAGAGCATTAGTATATATTACTACCCCAATGCCTCCTTTGGCCATCAGTTTCTTCAATTTTTGACCATAGATAAAACAATTATCCTGTGGAACCGTCTCATCTCTGAACATTGCCCTCTTCTCTCCATCTTTACAAATGCAGAATTCTCTGGTTTTTCAAATTCAGACTCACTGGGCTACGTTGGTAGATCCAATCAGGTCTCAGACAAGTTCCTCTTCATCATCTTCAATAGTAATCAAGTGAACCTGCTTCTGAAATTTACATACTTTATTATGGCCTAGTACCCATGGTTCTTGGCATTTGAAACATTTTCCTCCTACCAATTTACTATTACTAACTACAGTTGACTTCTCATTAGCTTCCTTCTTAACCAGTGCACTTCCACCCTTACAATTGGTATTTCCTGGTTGAAGCACCATGGAATTACTTCCAAAAGACCACACATCATACTTTTTATATGAGGTACTGCCCTCATAGTTCCTTGCATGTGCATAAGCTTCCACTAGAGTTTCAGGATTAAGAGACTTCAATGGAACATTAATAAAAAATTTCAAGCCCGAGAAGTACTCCAAGAAACACCCTTCTGTTAAATTTGGATTGTCCCTCTTCACTAGGTTCATCATTCTTTCAACTTGGTCAATGTATTATCAACAGACCCAGTTTGTGTCAATCCTCTAAAATTATCAGTCACCTCGACTCTTGTTTCAGCGACAAACCTTTTGAATTGCAAATCATATTACAAAATTGTGGCTAGTTCAAGCCTTCACTTTATCCCAGGTCTTCACTTTATCCCAGTACTGAGTCATCTCTCTTTCTTGTGTCTTGATCAGGTTCATCGGATGGGGAGGGGAGAGGTTTGGATTGTTGACTCCAGTTGTTCTCGCCAAATAACCGGAGACTCTAGATGGTTCTCTTCCCTAATCCGAGCTCCTGGTGTTGAGTTGATCACTTTAGGGGACGCTTCTTCAGGTAGAGTCATTTCCAAAGGTACCGTCGGCATTAATGAAAATTTCATTCTTAAGGACATTGCTGAAAGACCGAAATGGCGACCAGAGGGGGTGAAAGGTCCCAAATAAAATTACCCCCAGACAAAACAATCCAAACAAGCTCTCAAATCAAATCACTCAAAAGAAGCAACTTAAAATGAGGGTTTCTCTCTGTAAGACCGGTATGACCGGAGAGTGGTCGGTATGACCGGTGAGCAGTATGACCGGGCTCAAGAACAGCAGAGAAAATCAGCACAATCACAAAACAAATTTCAATGAAACTTTTGATCAGCAGGACAAAAACTCACGAAACTTGGTAGATAAGGTCCTCAAGATGTTAGGAACTTGTTCCAACCTTCAATCACAAGAATTGACGTCAAAGTTTCAACCTTTAAGCCTAGGAAGGAAGAACATGCCAAGTTTCAACAAAGATTGGAAGAACTTCGATCGAAGCTTGGTCGGGGGGTTATGATGATCAAGATGATCTTGAATGACTCCCCACATGTCTCAGCAACCAAAAGATCACGAAGATACTCAAGGAAACGCAATCTACAAGATTAAACATTCAAGAACGCAAAAAACTCAATTTCTTGCAAGAAGAATGCAAGGATTTCTTAGATGCTTGATAATCATAAGTTCAGAAGAGAAATCATTCACCAAACATCAACCTCATCAAAGATTCATAAGCATGTAGAAGGAGAGGAGGAAAATCCAAATTGCGTAAATGTAAATTGCAAGAAAGTAAATGCGGAATTTAAATTACGTAATTTAAATGCGTAAAGTAAATGCGTAAAGGAAAGAAATGATTTGAGGAAACAATTTCATTTCTGGAATGAGAGGTTACAAAGCCTCACATTCATGTGGGTAAAGCTCAAAGGAGCATCAAAAACCTCAAAACCTTCAAGGGGGAAGGCTACCCCTCCACCCCTATTTATACAAATCTCAGGCCACCTACCACCCTTGGATAAGCCTCTAAACCCTAGAGCACTCCATCAAGGGCTAGGATTGACCCACTCACTCAGCCATGCAAGGGCTAACCCAAAACCCACCACACAAATGGGTTTTTTTGCATGGTTTTCAAAGCACACTAACTAGACCCGCTAACCTATCAACTAGATCAAGATCCAATGGTCCTCAGTGATCCATGCAGCGCCTAGCTAGCATCACATCCTTTCCTTGTCTTCACGGCTTGCACGAACTCCGTCTCTGATCATCTTCCAGTGATCACCAACTGTTTGGACCTCCGACGCTCCTCGCCTTGTCCTGGTCATCCTCCACCTCACCATGACCTAGCACCGTCGTCCTGCAACCGTCAAAAACAAGGAAACACCTCACATAGCAATGCCCACAAAGATATGCAAGTAATTCAACAAAATCACCAATTAAAGATTCAACTTCGCTCACAGGGGCCGGTGCTACCGCACCCTAGCCGGTAGCACCGCTGGCCGATCATAACGCCCCCTGGCCGGTACGACTGGGCCCAAAATCCTGAAACACCCCTCTCTAGAAAAAACGCATCGCTCGGGGTCCGGTGCTACCGCCCATGTTCGGTATGACCTGACACCCCCCGGTAGCACCGCTGGCCGGTATGACCGGGCCCTGTCCGTTCATACCACCCCTGACAAATAGCACTCAGAATTTTCCAAATTTTGAGTTAGAAACTTCAAATCCATTTCAAACTTCAACCATAATTTGTCAATAACTCATCACAATAGATGAAGACCTCCACATGGTCTTTCAATCTCCCCCTTGATGAGTATATTGACAAGCATAATAAAAAGCATATATTTTGAGTTTGAATAAAATAGAGGAAAGCAATTTTAGTTGCAAAGTCAAACTTGGTCCAAAAATAAAAAATTAAGATCATGACCAAGTTGATGACAGGGATTTTGGAGCTAAAGCTAAAACTCAAGAAGGCTTGGATTTTGGAGTAAATTTTAAGAAAGAGCAAGTTTTCACAAAAACTCTAAAATCCAACCATACATGTCAAATGTGATTATGAGATTATGATCCAAAAGAAGTTGCAAAGTTTTACAAAGATCATAATAACCAAATAAGCATTCATATTTTTATCTTTTTAATGATGCCTTTTCTACGTTTTATCCCCCTTTTGACAATATAGGCATCAATTTTTTTATGTATGCATGAAATGCAATCTAAAAGGCTTTGAAGATTATTCAATTGATCAAAATGTAAAGATATTACACCAAGCTTGTCAATTTCAGAATATGACTAAACTAAGACATGTCCAAGACCAATACATTTTGTGAAAAAGCTTAGTTTACAATATTTCATTCTAGCAAAATTTGACAAGTGCAAAACTTAGCAAAGTTTCAAAGCTAGAAGTAAAACCACTCAAGGATAAAATGGAAAACCTAGAGTTCAACCTACTCAACACTTTGGGAAATCTTGAAGTGCATATAAGGTCCTTTGAGCACATTTTTCATGCAATGCAAATTTTTCTTCAAATTAAAGGCATAGCGGGGTGCAAATGTTTGACATTATTTGTATTCTTTACCCACTTATGTTTTGTTATTTGCATTTCTTTTTAAAGATTGACTCAAGCCACTTTCGATCATCTAAAGAGTAACTCTTAAGAGAATAATCTTGGTCATACACAATATATTCCAAGTTCATCCCAAATGCAATGGGAACTAGTCTCAAGAATATAAAGTGTTGAGATCAATTTTGTACAAAATAATCAAATTTTTCTTGATTTCAATTTAGCACATATGAGCAATTTTGAAGGACTCAAATATGTGTCAAGCAAGTTTTACCCAAGTTGCTATAGGGACTCTAGAGAACTCCAAAATTTCACAAATCATGGTACACAGCCCTAGAGAAGAAACATAGTAAGTAAAAGGAACATGTTTCATCAAGTTTTCATTTAAAGCTTTCAAAATTTCAAATTTTAACAAGCTTAGCATGTTAAATGAACTTGGACATATCTAAGCTAGTGATTTTCTTCAAAAGATATAGCATGATGCATTTCATGAAGATTAAGTCAATTGCAGAATAGACAAAGCTCATAAAACAGAAAATGCAGTCTATATGCAATGCATGAACAGATTCCCAAACTCCCTCTCAACATGTGAATCAGTTTTAAGCTCAAATCTGGTTAAAATTGAGTTATTAGTAAAATTAGGCATAAGGAAAACCCAAATAAACTCAATAACAACCAGAAGGACAGAACGAGGAGAAGAAGTCAAGAAACTGCAAACTGGATGGCTATAGAGCATAGATTAGAGAGAAGAAACTCACTACGGCTCAAACTCGCTCTTATCTTCCCCAGTGACTGACATAGAAAAGCTAACTCTAGATCCCAACTAATGAGTGCACACAGACCATGTCTACCTAGTGGGCTCAACACCTGCTAGACTTATAAGACTGTGAGGGAACTCAACCTAGAGAGAAGAGAGAACAGCTAATCATGCATGATAGCAACCTAAAGCACAAGATAAGATGTCCATACAAAGCATGCCAAAAGTCTAAGTGAAGTGAACTCAACTTAGGAAAAATAAGCCCATAACCAACCAGAAGAAACACAAAGAAAAGAAAAGCTGGAAGAGAACAATATTATACATAATATACAAACCAGCTCCCCCTCACGATAGGCCGTAAGGGCTCACGACTCCAAGCTCACTCCTCAAGGCAACAAATATAGAGCTATCCAAAGGCTTGGTGAAGATATCGGCTAACTGGAGGTCACTCTCTAAAAACTAAAGCGCGATATCCCCTTTCTCCACATGGTCTCTAAGAAAGTGATATCTAATATCAATATGCTTGGTTCTGGAATGCTGCACTGGGTTCTTAGCAATGCAAATATCAGAAGTGTTGTCACAGAAAAATGGAACACTTGCTATCGCTAACCCAAAGTCCCGCAAAGCATATCACATCCAGAGAACCTGGCTATAGTGATAGGAACAGTGGCCCGATCTTCCAACAAGTAGTAGTAAGTCGATTGGTGGAGAACTCGACGTTGACGATCTAGCTTCCAATCAGAATGGATTCGAACCCTGCAATCTCTACACAATGGCACCTTTAGTTATCAACCACGCACAAACACGGTTGACCTCGCCAAGAAGGCTTATCCCTGCATGCGAATCGAGAACAAAAGCAAGAACGTAGAAGATGCAATCTGAAATTGCAAATAATATTAAGCACACGAGTTGGGGTTCCACAAACCGATGAACAGCGAAAAACTAACAAAGTGTCTAGTTGTAATCTAAGCAAAACTCATCTATTCTAGTGACGGCTACTGAATATATATGAGGAAGAGGGTAAGGGAGGCGGCCAAGGGGGTGACCGTGAAACCCTAGGTCGTACAAGGCCTTTGGGCCCAAGTGAAGGTGGCGCAGCACCTGACAGATTCTGTTCATCATATTGATTTGACGATTCCCATCGATCTAAAAGGAGTTTGGATGTGAAACCACTTCCGTTGGAAAGCTCTCGTCGTGGGTTTATCCGTAGAGTCCAAAAATGCCTCAAACGAACTTCGTATGACTGAGGTATGGTTATTTTTAGTTGGACTGCTCCTAGGGGCCGAACTGGACTCGTGAACGAATTGGGCTTAATCTTGGGCTGGGATTGGAGCATCAGAAGTTGTTGGGCCCTTGTCTTGGCTTGAGATAGAAGCATGGCTTGCTGGGCCGGCATGGTCTCATCATCCTCCCCTTCTTGATTTTGAGTCGTCCTCGACTCAAGCTCATTGGCTTGCAAAAGGTTAGTAACAAAAGGCGGGAAAGAAATCAACATATTCTTTGGTTGTTGATAGTGTGGCACATTAAAAGAAGATTTCAAAATGGTACAAATATAAAGTCAATGCACCATGTACTTTCCTTTATCATTATGTTTGCCAATAGCATGAAAACCAACACTGGATGACTATGACAAATTCGCAGGCATATAAAATCTCTCCTCTAAACAACTGAGATCACATATGACATCAAATTCAATATAACCCAAAGTATTCACGGAAGACAACAGTTTAATCTCATCCTTTTCATTAGCAAGGTGAATAACATGTTTATTTTCAGCACACGTGTTTAGATCAGAAATAAAACTGACATGTTCATTCACTAGTTGAGGCATGGATATAAATGAGATATTATCACACAACACTTCTTTATCACTAGGGATAGCAAGACAATCATATTGTGATAAAGGTGATTTAGTTTGAGTGTCCACTAACTGCTGTTCAAGCATAGCACCAGTAGTGGCCAAATTTAGCACATCAACAGAATTCTCTCTCGTGTGAAAATAGCACATATGTCGTTACCTTTGTTTTCTATCTTAGCCAATTTAGGCTTATCATGATCTGTACATTCTTGAGGCATGCATGGGATAGCAAGTATCTCCTGCTCCTCCTTCTCTTGCGTGTTTTCCTTCTTGTTCTTGTTCTCAATGTCTTGTGAAAAGTTAGTAGCAAGTGGAAACTCAACAAGATGCCATTCTTCCAAAGAAAATTGTTTACTTTGGCAATTATAGACATTAATTTCAGCAAGATTTCTTTCATATTCAATTTGATTTTCAATCTCACAAGCAAGATTTAAATAAACTAGAGAGAGAACTATATTCTTTATCAACAAGAATACCCTGAATTTTCATATCAAGTCCATTTAAGAATTTTATTTCCTTACCTTCTTTAGATTCATCTAAACCACAACGCAACAACAAAGTTTTTAAATCCTCGTAATATGCCTTGACAGTTTTATCACAATGTTGTAAACATTACAATTCATAAAGTAACTTTTTAGAATGATAATCAGGAACAAATTCATCTCTAAATAGTCGTTTCATATCTTTCCATGTTTGTAGTACTGTCTTATAAGCACAAAAATCATTCCACCAAATTGATGCACAGAGAGTTAAAGCACTAGCGGCAACTTTAATTTTTCGTTTATTACAGAGGTTACATTGCGAAAGAATTTTATCTACCTCTATTTCCCAATCAATATAAGCATCAACACCAAATCCGTTATAAGAAGGAAGAACTGGAAAATTCTTACCTTTACCAGCAAAAGGAGATAGACTAAAGTTGGGTTGGTGCTTATGCTCTTTTCTGTCAAGTGCATTCTCCATGTTTTGAATTTGCTTGTTCATAGTCTCATTCATCTCTCGCAGCATCTCTCGGAGCTCATTATGAAGAACACACTGGTTACCGTCCTGGTCCTCGGTACCCCTGCAATTGTTAGTAGAAAACAGAAGATAGCACAAAGTATTATCCCTATCAACTACTAGGTACTAGACAGTGGGATCACAAACTCTCACGCGTCTTACCACACTCTTACAAATGTTCTTACCAAAGCATCAGGTGGTACAACCAGTGGCTGGTTCGTGATATCGTGACTGGAGTGTGAGTGAGGCGATTGCAAAGGAGAACTTGAACTGATAAGAAGTATGTGGAGCTCGGAAGGCAATATTTAGTAGCAAGGAATAAGCAATATCGAAATCAGATTAGCAAGCTGAATAAATGTCCAACGTACTTGTCACAGTTGCTGACCTAAATGTGTTCCAAGAACTAGTTCAACCTAGCAAGGGATATATCAAAGCACATAGGACTCAAAGGATGCAAGCAATTCTGATTATCTGCTTCTCTTTCTCTCTTTTTGCTTCTTTTATTCTGGACTCTAGGACGATGGCAAAACAAAAGTGGGGATACAAGAATTACCTATTGGGCAACCGAGGCTCTGATACCACTTGATGGGAACAGTGGCCCTATCTTCTGACAGGTAGTAGTAAGTCGATTGGTGGAGAACTCGACGTTGACAATTCAGCTTCCAATCAGAACGGATTCAAACCCTGCAATCGCTACACCACGGCTCCTTTGGTTATCAACCACGCACAAACATGGTTGACCTCGCCAAGAAGGCTTATCCCTGCATGCGAATCGAGAACACAAACAAGAACGTATAAGATGCAATCTGAAATTGTGAATAATATTAAGCACACGAGTTGGGGTTCCACAAACCGATGAACGGCGAAAAACTGACAAAGTGTCTAGTTATAATCTAAGCAAAACCCATCTATTCTAACGATAGCTACTGAATATATATGAGGAAGAGGGTAAAAGGGAGGCGGCCAAGGGGTGGCCGTGAAAACCTAGGTCGTACAAGGCCTTTGGACCTAAGTGGAGGTGGCACATCACCTGGCAGATTCTCTTTGTCATATTAATTTGATGATTCCCATCTATCCAGAAGGAGTTTGGATATGAAACCACTTCCGTTGGAAAGCACTCATCGTGGGTTTCTCCGTAGAGTCCAAGAACGCCTCAAACGGACTTCGTATGACCGAGATATGGTCATTTTTAGTTAGACTACTCCTGGGGGTCGAACTGGACTCGTGAACGAATTGGGCCTGATCTTGGGCTAGGATTGAGCTTCAGAAGTTGTTGGGCCCTTGTCTTGGCTTGAGATAGAAGCATGGCTTACTGGGCCGGCATGGTCTCATCATACGAGAATCGGCTGCAACAACATATTCGCCTCGCGGTGGATATGTAACTCCGATCGCTTCCTAAATGACCAAGAAACAAGAGAAGTGCCAATGAATTGGCAAATGTCAGAAGTGCTCTTCCTATCTATCCTACAGCCAGCAAAGTTGGCATCAAAAAAGGCTCTAAGGGACAGACAAGAAGAAGAAGAGTATCAAATACCATAATCAGTGGTAACACGAAGGTACCTAAAAATGCGTTTCACCGCCTGGCGGTGAGAGGTGGGAGGAGAAGCCTGAAATCGAGCGCACAAACACACAGTGAAATGTATGTCCGGTCTCGAAGCAGTGAGGTACAAGAGGGAGCCAATCATACTACGGAACTCCTTTTGATCAACAGGCTCACCATCCTCATCTGGCTCGAGGACAGCAGTGGTGGCCATAGGAGTCATCACCGTCTTCCTATCAGACATATCGAAACGCCTCAGGAGGTCATGGGTATACTTGCCTTGATGCAAGAAAGTACCCTCCCGAGTCTGCTTGATTTGGAAGCCAAGAAAGTAGCTCAATTCGCCCATCATACTCATCTCAAACTCTGTGCTCATTACCTCAGAAAACTGAGACACAAGCGAGTGAGATGAGCTACCAAAAATGATATCATCCACAAAAATATGTATGAGAAGAAAATGAGACTCATGGTGTCTGATAAACAAAGTTTTGTCTACTACGCCTATCTTGAAGTCATGGCTAAGAAGATAAGACCTGAGCCTCTCATACCATGCTCTGGGGGCCTGCTTGAGTCCATACAAAGCTTTGGAAAGCTTGTATACATGACTCGGAAAATTGGGGTTATCAAATACTAGAGGTTGTTTGACATAAACCTCTTCCTCAATATAGCCATTAAGGAATGCACTCTTGACATCCATTTGATAGAGCTTGAAGCCCCGGGATGCAGAAAATGCAAGCAGGATCCTAATAGCCTCTAGTCTAGCTACAGAGGCAAATGTCTCCTTAAAGTAAAGACCCTCAACCTGAGAAAACCCCTGTGCAACTAGCCTAGCCTTGTTGCGAATAACACCCTATCCTCACTCTGCTTGTTTTTGAACACCCACTTGGTCCCAATGACATTAAGACCAGATAGGCGCTCTACAAGCTGCCAAACTTTGTTCCTCTCGAAGTTTTCAAGTTCCTCATGCATAGCATTAGTCCAAGACTCGTCAGATAATGCATGAGACACATCCTTCGACCATACGAGGCAACAAAGGTAGAGTGAAGACAGAAACTGGACAAACCTAATTTTGAGTGAGTAACCCGCTCAAACAGATCGCCGATGATCTGATCAGGTGGATGAGATCGCTGAATATGACGGGGAGGTCCAGAAGTAGAAGTGGCATCTACCTCATGTACAGAAGAGGTAGGAGCAGAGCCACTAGCTGCATGAGAAACAGAAGGTAAGGGCTAGCGTTCCTGAGGTGCAGAAATAGAAACAGGAGGCACCTCAGATGTAGAGGGGACTGGATCAGGTGGAACACCATCATCTCCATCATCCTCATCCTCTACAAAGATGGTCTCGAAGGTGGAAGAAGAGCCTGAAATTTCAAATCTAGATCCTGGGCTAGCCTCATCAAAGGTCACCTCACAGGTCTTTATGATCATATGTGCATCGCAACTCCAGATCCTATAGCTACAAGAAGAAGTCGAATAACCCAGAAAGATACCATCAGAAGAATGAGACTCAAACTTATCCAGGTTACCAGACTTCAAAATAAAACACTTGCAACCAAACACACGAAAATGAGAAACACTGGGCTTTCGCCCATACCCCAACTTGTAAGAAGTGCGGTGCAAATGTGCTCTCAAGAATACACGATTAGAAACATGGCAAGCAGTAGCTATAGCCTCAGCCCAAAACTTTCTGGGAGTATTGTACTCGTCTAGCATCGTCCTGGCCATTTCTACCAGGGTCCTGTTCTTCCTTTCCACTACGCCATTATGCTGAGGGACATAGGGAGAGGAGAACTGATGCTCTAAACTAGACTCCACACAGAAACTCTCAAAATAGGAGTTCTTGAACTATGTGCTATTGTGTGTATAGCTCGTAGAGCACCAGGGAGCTCAAAAGACAACCTATGAACCAAACCCCTAAAATGGATAAAAGTCTCATCCTTCGAGGACATGAAGAACATCCAAGAATACCTCGAGAAATCATCAACAATGACAAGAACATACCATTTCCCACCCACTGACTGCACTCTAGCTGGACCAACAGTGTCCATATGTAAAAGTTATCCTAGTGCATCAGTCATCACAACAGTGACTGGGGGATGAGAAGCAGCAACCATCTTACCATGTCGGTAGGGAGAGCAAACTAAGTCTTTGACTATTTTGAGTTTGGGCAAACCACGAATGAGGTCGTGGCTGCTAACTCGGGTCAAATGATCAAATCCAATGTGACCAAGTCTCCTATGCCAGAAGGAGAGATCACGGGACTCTGAAGCAAATAAAAACCGAAGGGAGTCTCCAGAAGAAACAGAAAAATCAACACGAAAGACTCTCCCGTATCTAGAAATCCTGCAAACTAACCCTCCTAATGAATCGAGGATTCTACAGACATTACTCTTAAAACTCACCTCGAAAGAGTCGTCGATAAGCTGAGAAACAGAAAGCAAATTGTATTGCAGCTTACACACTAAGGCAACATCTTTAAGAATGAAATTGTCATTAATGCATATGTTACCTTTAGCAATGACTCTACCTGAAGAAGCATCCCTAAAAGTGATCAACTCATCACCGGGGGCTCGGACTAGGGAAGAGAACCATCGAAAATCTCCGATCATATGACGAGAACAACCGGAGTTGACAATCCGGACATCTCCCTTCCCCATTCGACGAACCTGATCAAGACACAAGAGAGAAAAATGACTCAGTACTGGGATAGAGTGAAGACTTGAGAACCCAATACCGAACCACATGATGCCTCAGAGTACCAGCCCACAGAAGAAGACTGGACTCGAGTGTCTCTCTGACGTTTAACCCTAACAAGATCAGTAGCAACTCTAGTACATGATCTAGTATCTATAACTGGGTTAGCAAGTCATGGTGCAAAGGTCGGACCATCCCAGAGAGGCTGCCTAAAACTCCTACCAGAAAACACCTCACGCCGCTGATATCTACCTCGATGGGAAAAACGAGGAATATCAAAAGGACGGTGGAAAGACTGACTACGAACAGCTCCAGGATTAAAACTTGAAGAAACATCACGAAAACTGAGTCCTGGACGCTGCCCAAAAACAGGCGACTCTCTAACCTGTCTAAAAACAGTGTGTGCCTTAGGAGCACTCAGAGTCTGGGGATGACCCTCAATACCCCTAAGAGCAGCAACACACTCACGCCGAGTGTTCTTGGCGCGCCTAAAGCAGAAATCTACTAGGTGACCATCCTTCTTACAGAAGGTACATGTGTACTTCGCCTTGCTAGAGGCAGAAGCTACAGAAGTAACACCCTTCTGGTCAGAAGTCCTATGGACAACCCCAGTAGACCTAAACATAGTGGTACTCACTTTGGGAGCTACCACAATCTCACCACTCTTAGAGCCGCGCACAATGGTGGGAGGATGCGCCCGAGCATGCTCCAAGGGGTCAAATCCTAGACCTTTTTTAAATCTGCTAATCTTGGATTGGTCTAGAATAAGATTGAGCTTCTTCTTGCCTCCTACAAATTTCTCGAGAGTGCTCATGAGATACTTATAATCTCGAAAGAAAGAGGCACATAAGAACAGGGAAGATAGGAAGAAGAAGAACCAGAAAGATGAGCTCTCTCAACACATGCATTTTTCTCCCTTAGCACGGCTGCCTCAATCTTGAGGGCCTCACAAGAAACGAAGACGTATTTCTAATTCTGTGGGCTTGGTCTTCTAATTTCTTTCTAAGTTCGACTTGGATTTTATCCAAGTCCCCCTCAATCACATTACATCGCAAGCAACTTTCTTGTGACTTAAATAGTAAGTCCTTAAAAAGATTAGCACACTTGATATTTAGAGATTCATTACCAAGTTTTAGTTGCCTACAGCCCTCACATGAGCTAACTTGGTCCTTAGAAACATGCCTTTCAAGTACATCGTTTCTAGAAGAAAGCTTCCTAAGGTGTTCGTTCATGACATTAATTTCAGCAAGCAATTTAGGGCAATTAGCTCAAGGAGTAGAGTGAGCATGAAGAAAACTAGCATCTAGTGGAATAGCATCAACAGAATCATCGCTAGCATTCTTCAACCTAAGACTATCTAGTTCAGATAACACACTATCATGCATAGTCCTTATGTTCTCCAACTCCACAAGAAGTGCATCATACAAAGAACAGTCATCAGTGACTCGAGAGGAAGAAGATCTAAGAGAAGCTAACTCCCGAGTCAAGGTACCTACTTCCTTCTCTAGCTCCATACACCTAGCTCTAGCTCTAGCATAAAATTTCCCTAGTTTGCAGAAAGCTTCATTGAGCTGGTCATAGGAGGGTACCTCGTCGGAGTCGCTGTAGAGCTCAGAATCGCTGATGCCATTGGCGTCGGCCATGAAGCACATGCAGGAGAAGTCATCACCACTATTCTTCTCTTGCGGTTCATCCTCGCCCTCGTCGCTCTATGTCTCCGTATTGGAGAGGTTGATGTCGTCAAGCGCGGCGAGGATGCGGTGGAAGAGCTTCTTGTTCTTAGAGAAGTTGTGGTACTTCTTCTTACGCACCGGCTCGCGAACTGGAGGCTTCTTGTTTCGAATCTTATCGAAGTAGTCGTTCTTTGCCGAACCGCCGACATCGTTCTTTGCCTTCTCCAGTTTGGGGCAATTAGCCCGAATGTGGTTGGGGCCACCACACTCGAAGCAAGTGATAATGCCCCCTCTCTTCCTCTCTCTCACTCTCTTGTATGCATGAGAAAACATGCGAGCAAGAAGAGCAAGCTCATTTTCTGGAAATTTTTCCAGTTGGTCATCGCTTAGCTCCCAAAGGGCGGAGAGGGAAAAACCAATAGAAGGATCAGAAGAAGAAGATCCAATGGGATCGGTGACCAAAGCCATCGACTGAGATTTCGTCTTTTGTGAGACGACATCGATCTCAGTCTTGAGGAGGGAAAAAGCCCGTCAAGAGTCAGAGTCGAAAAGTTGGTGGTGTCCTTGATGGTGGTCACCTTCATCTCCCAACCACGCAAATCGAGTGCGATCAGGAACTGTTGAGCATTATACGAGTCAGGGTATATGCAATCAACTGCTCGAAGATCACTCAAAATCTTGGTAAAACGACCGAAACACTCATCAAGACTCTCACCAGCGTGTTGTTCAAACTTGTTGTACTCACGCTTGTACTGATCCTGCCTCACGGTCTTGATTTGAGTAGTGCCCTCATGGTAAGCATTGAGGGTCACCCAAATTTCGTGAGCGAAACGGAGGTGAGAAATCCTATCATACTCACTGCGGCTAAGACCCTGTATGAGCATGTTCCTTGCCTTAGCGTTCGCCTCAACGTCAGCCATATTGCCGGCAATGACGTTTTCATCAGCAGGAACCTCATAAGAGAGTTTCACCTTCTACCATATCAGGAAGCCCTGGGTAGTGATGTATGACTCCATCCTTGATTTACAAAATGAAAAATCAACTCCAGAAAAAATAAGAGGCTTGGTGGAATACTTGTCTATCACCATAGCTCTTGAGACCGGTCAAAATCTATGAAAGAGTAGAACCTCCTCTGATACCAATTGAAAGACCAAAATGATGACCAGAGGGCGGTGAATGGTCCCAAATAAAATTACCCCCTGACAAAACAATCCAAACAAGCTCTCAAATCAAATCACTCAAAAGAAGCAAGTTAAAATGAGGGTTTCTCTCTGTAAGCCCAGTATGCCGGAGAGTGGTGGACCGGTGAGCGGTATGACCGGGGGTTTGAGTGGTATGATCGGGCTCAAGAACAGCGGAGAAAATCAGCACGATCACAAAACAAATTTCAATGAAACTTTTGATCCGCTGGACAAAAACTCACGAAACTTGGTAGATAAGGTCCTCAAGATGTCAGGAACTTATTCCAACCTTCAATCACAAGGATTGACGTCAAAGTTCTGACCTTTATGCCTGGGAAGGAAGAACGCTCCAAGTTTCAACAAAGATCGGAAGAACTTCGATCGAGGCTTGGTCGTGGGGTTATGATGATCAAGATGATCTTGAATGACTCCCCACATGTCCCAACAAGCAAAAGATCATGAAGATACTCAAGGAAACGCAATCTACAAAATTAAACAATCAATAACGCAAAAACTCAATTTCTTGCAAGAAGAATGCAAGGATTTCTTAGATGATTGATAATCATAAGTTCAGAAGAGAAATCATTCACCAAACGTCAACCTCATCAAAGATTCGTAAGCATGTAGAAGGAGAGGAGGCAAATCCAAATTGCGTAAATGTAAGTTGCAAGAAAGTAAATGCGGAATTTAAATTTTGTAATTTAAATGCGTAAAGGAAAGAAATGATTTGAGGAAACAATTTCATTTCTGGAAGGAGAGGTTACAAAGCCTCACATTCATGTGGGCAAAGCTCAAAGAAGCATCAAAAACCTCAAAACCTTCAAGAGGGAAGGCTACCCCTCCACCCCTATTTATACAACTCTCAGGTCACCTACCACCCTTGGATAAACCTCTAAACCCTAGATCACTCCATTAAGGGCTAGGATTGACCCACTCACTCAGCCATGCAAGGGCTAACCCAAAACCCACCACACAAATGGGTTTTCTTACACGGTTTTCAAAGCACACTAACTAGACCCGCTAACCTATCAACTAGACCAAGATCCAATAGTCCTTATTGATCCATACAGCGCCTAGCTAGCATCACATCCGTTCCTTGTCTTCATGGCTTGCACGAACTCCATCTCCAATCATCTTCTAGCAATCACCGACCGTTTGGACCTCCGACGCTCCTCACCTAGTCCCAGTCATCCTCCGCCTCACCACGACCTAGCACCGTCGTCCTGCAACTATCAAAAATAAAGAAACTCCTCACATAGCAATACCCACAAAGATATGCAAGTAATTCAACAAAATCACCAATTAAAGATTCAACTTCGCTCATAGGGGCCAGTGCTACCGCACCCCAGCCGGTAGCACTGTTGGCCGGTCATACCGCCCCCTGGCCGGTATGACCAGGCCTAAAATCCTGAAACACCCCTCTCTAGAAAAAATGCATCGCTCGGGGTCCGGTGCTACCGCCCATGTTCGGTATGACCGGACACCCCCCGGTAGCACCGTTGGCCGGTGTGACCGGGCCCTGTCCGGTCATACCGCCCCTGACAAACAGCACTCAGAATTTTCCAAATTTTGTGTTAGAAATTTCAAATCCATTTCAAACTTCAGCCATAATTTGTCAATAACTCATCACAAAAAATGAAGACCTCCATATGGTCTTTCAGTTGCCTTAGTGAGTAAGCTGCAACATAATTTGCTTTGTGTTTCTCAACTTATTGATGATTCTTTCAAGGTAAGCTTTAAGAGTAGTGCCTGTAGAATCCTCGATTCATCAGGAGGGTTAGTTTGCGGGATTTTTAGATTTGAGAGAGTCTTTCTTGCTGATTTTTCTATTTCTTCTGGAGACTCTCTTTATTGCTTGACTGCGTCTGAGTCCCGTGATCTCTTCTTCTGGCATAGGAGACTTGATCACATAGGCTTCGACCAATTGACTAGAGTTAGCAGCCACGACCTCATTCGTGGTTTGCCAAAACTCAAAATGGTCAAAGACTTAGTTTGCTCTCTTTGCCAACATGGCAAGATGGTTGCTGCTTCTCATCCTCAAGTCACTGTTGTGATGACTGATGCACCAAGATAGCTTTTACACATGGACACTGTTGGTCCAACTAGAGTGCAGTCAGTGGGTGGGAAGTGGTATGTTCTTGTCATTATTGATGATTTTTTGAGGTATTCTTGGGTGTTTTTCATGGCCTCGAAGGATGAGTCTTTTGCCCATTTCAGGGATTTGGTTCATAGGTTGTCTCTTGAGCTCCCTGGTGCCTTACGATCTATACATAGTGACAATGGCACGAAGTTCAAGAACTCCTACTTTGAGAGTTTCTGTGTGGAGTTCGGCTTAAAGCATCAGTTCTCTTCTCCCTATGTCCCTCAGCAAAATGGCATAGTGGAAACAAAGAACAGGACCCTGGTTGAGATGGCCAGGACGATGCTAGATGAGTACAGTACTACTAGGAAGTTTAGGGCTGAGGCTATAGCTACTGCTTGTCATGTTTCTAATCGTGTATTCTTGATAGCACATTTGCACCGCACTTCTTACGAGTTGAGGTATGGGTGAAAGTCCAGTGTTTCTTATTTTCGTGTGTTTGTTTGCAAGTGTTTCATTTTGAAGTCTGGTAATCTGGATAAGTTTGAGTCTCACTTTTTTGATGGTATTTTTCTAGGTTACTCGATTTCTTCTCGTAGCTATAGGGTCTGGAGTTGCGATGCACATAGGATCATACAGACCTGCGAGTTGACCTTTGATGAGGCTAGCTCAGGAGCTAGACCTGACATTTCAGGCTCTTCTTCCCTCTCCGAGACCAACTTTTTAGAGGATGAGGATGATGGTGTTCCACCTGATCCAATCCCCTCTACACCTGAGGTGCCTCCTATTTCTATTTCTGCACCTCAGGGAGACCAGCCCATGCCTTCTGACTCTCATGCAGCTAGTGGCTCTGCTCCTACCTCTTTTGTGCAAGGGATAGAGGCCACTTCAGCTTCTGGACCTCCCCACAATATTCAGAGACATCATCCACCTGATCAGATCACTGGTGATCTATTTGAGCGTGTGACGCGCTCAAAATCAAGCTTAACTTCCTTCTGCCTCCAATCAGCCTTTGTTGCCTCCCTTGAGCTGAAGGATGTTTCTCAAGCATTATCCGATGAGTCATGGATTAATGCTATGCATAAGGAAGTTGAGAACTTCGAGAGGAACAAAGTTTGGCAGCTTGTCGAGCCCCCATCTGGTCATAATGTCATTGGGACCAAGTGGGTGTTCAAGAACAAGCAGAGTTTGGATGGGGTTGTCATTAGAAACAAGGCTAGGCTAGATGCACATGGCTTTTTTTAGGTTGAGGGTCTTGACTTTGAGAAGATCTTTTCCCCTGTAGCTAGACTAGAAGCTATTAGGATCCTGCTCGTATTCTCTACATCCAAGGGCTTCAAACTTTATCAAATGTATGTCAAGAGTGCAATCCTCAATGGCTATATTGAGGAAGAGGTGTATGTCAGGCAGCCTCCAGGATTCGAGAACCCCAAATACCCAAACCATATCTTCAATTTTTTCAAAGTTTTGTATGGACTTAAGCAAGCTTCTAGAGCTTGGTATGAGAGGCTTAAGTCCTACCTTTTCAGTCATGGTTTCAAAATGGGTATACTAGACAAGACTCTGTTCATCAGACACTAGAATACTCATTTTCTCTTCATCCAGATTTATGTGGATGATATTATCTTTGGTGGCTCTTCGTATTCTCTTGTGTCTCAGTTTTCAGAGGTGATGAGCACAGAGTTTGAGATGAGCATGATGGGCGAGTTGAGCTACTTCCTCGGCTTCCAAATCAAGCAAACTCGGGAGGTCACTTTCTTGCCTCAAGGCAAGTACACTCGAGACCTCTTGAGGCGCTTCGATATGTCTAACGAGAAGCCAGTGATGACTCCTATGGCCACCACTGTTGTTCTCGAGGCTGATGAGAATAGTGAGCCAGTTGATCAGAAGGAGTTCTGGAGCATGAATGGCTCTCTCTTGTATCTCACTGCATCGAGGTCGGATAAACATTTTACTGTGTGTATGCGCTTGATTTCAGGCTTCTCCTCGCATCTCTCCCCGTCAGGCGGTGAAGCGTGTTTTCAAGTACCTTCGAGCTACCATTGATTATGGTATTTGGTACTCTTCTTCTTCTTATCTATTCCTTAGAGCCTTTTTCGATGCAGACTTTGCTGGTTATAGGATAGATAGGAAGAGCACTTCTGGCACTTGCTAATTCATTGGCATTTCTCTTATTTCTTGGTCATCTAGGAAGCAGTCCGGAGTTACACAATCGACCGCTGAGGCTAAGTATGTTGCTGCAGCTAGTTGTTGTAGTCAAGTTCTCTTGATGAGATCGACCTTACGGGACTTTGGGTTAGAGATAGAGAGTGTGCCACTTTTTTGTGACAACACTTCTGCTATTTACATTGCTAAGAACCCAGTGCAACATTCTAGGACCAAGCACATTGATATTAGATGTTACTTCCTTAGAGACCATGTGGACAAAGGGGATATCGCGCTTCAGTTTATAGAGGGTGACCACCAGATAGCCTATATCTTTACCAAGCCTTTGGATAGCTCCCGGTTTGATGCCCTGAGGAGTGAGCTTGGAGTCATGTGCCCTTACGGTTTATTGTGAGGGAGAGCTGGTTTGTATATTATATATTATATGTATGCTTTTTCCAGCATTTCCTTTCTTTTGCTTTTTCTGGGCATTATTGGGCTTATTTCTAGAATTGTGAGTTCACTTCACTTAGACTTCTGGCATGCTTTGCATGGACCTCTTATGATATAGGTTGCTATAATGCACAATTAACTGTTTTCTCTTCTCTTTAGGTTGAGTTCCCTCACAGTCTTATAAGTCTAACAAGTGTTGGGCCCTCTGGGTAGACAGGGTCTGTGTACACTCCTTAGTTTGGGATCTAGAGTCAGCTTCGCTATGTTAGCCATTGGGTAAGATGAGAGCGAGTCTAAGCTATAGTGTTCTCTACTATCTTTTCTATACTCTGTAACCACCTAGTTTGCAGTTTTTTTGACTTCTCCTTATTCTATCTTTTTGGTTTTTATTGAGTTCTTTTGGGGTTTTCCTTGTGCCTAATTCTGCAAATAACTCATTTTAACCAGATTTGTGCTTAAAATTAATTCACTTGTTGAGGGGGAGTTTGAGAATCTGTTCATGCAATTCATATAGACTTCATTTTCTGTTTAATGAGTTTTGTCTATTATGCAAGTGAGTTATTACTCATGCTATTCACCATGCTCTTTTATGAAAAATGCTAGCTTAGATACATCCAAGTTTATTTATCTTGCTAAGCTTGTTAAAATTTGAAAATTAAGACTTTAAATGAAAACTTGATGAAGCATGTTGCTTTTACTTGCTAAGTTTCTCCTCTAGGAGTATTTGCCATGATTTGCGAAATTTTTGATTTCTCTAGAGTCCCTATAGCAACATGGGTGAAACTTGTTTGATCCATACTAAAGTCCTTCATTTGCTCATGAATCAATGTGCTGAAATGAAAATTAAGCAAAAATGACTTTCTTTGTGCGCATTAGACTTAACACCTTACATAAACAAGACAGCTTCCCATTGCACTTGGGATGAACGTGGAATGCATCGTGTATGACCAAAACCGTCCTCTTAAGAGTTCTTCTTGCGATGGTCGATAATGGCTTTAAGTCAATTGCTTTAAAAATAATGCAAATAAAAAACATAAATGGGTAAAGAAAGCAAATAATGTCAAACATTTGCACCCCGCTATGTCTTTCAAAGTCTTAAAGAAAAATTTGCATTAATTGAAAAATGAGCTCGAAGGACCTTGTATGCACTTCAAGATTTCTCAAAGTGTTGAGTAGGTTGAACTCTAGGTTTTCCATTTGATCCTTTGAATGGCTTTGCTTTTAGCTTTGAAACTATTGCTAAGTTTTGCACTTGTCAAATCTTGCTAAAAATGATATTTTCAAGACTAAGCTTATGAGCAAAATTTGTTATTTGTACTTAAACATGTCTTAGTTTAGTTTATCTTACCATTGTTTAGCTTGGTGTGATATCTTGTCATTGTGATCACTTGGATAATCTTCAAAGCTTTTTTAGAATGCATTTCATGCATACATGGTTAAAGGGAGGAGAAAATGCCATCTTGGTGCTTATATTGCCAAAAGAGGGAGAAATTGTAGAAAAAGGCATCATTAAAAAGATAAAAATGTAAATGCATGTTGGTTCTTATGATCTTGATAAAAACATGCTAACTCTCTTGGACGCGTAAGCGTGTACGGTGTGAAAGACCATGTGGAGGTCTACCCATGTTTGTGATGAGTATTTGACTAAAGTTGAGCTTGGTATGCTCTGGTTTGAGTTTGATTTGAATTGAATTTTCAATTTGAAGCAATTTGAGCTCTGTCTGTTTTTCCCGGTGCTAACGGTCATGGTAGTGCGGTGCTACCAGCTGAGCGGTAATACCGGACCCCAGAGCGGTGTGGAAAAACCCAAGATAGATCTTTTCGAACAACAAGCACTAGTATTAAACTCGTCTTAAAATGATCATGACATGTCTTAAAAGATAATTTGTTCACAACGTGTAACTTCAATTCTGTAATGTTATCACAAATAATACATATTCGGTAAACATAAAATTTGTTATCCACACCACAATCTCCAATCAAATTAAATTTATAAGTGTAGGCACATGTACAAACTAGTGATTTTAGATATGCAATCTGAGATATCTTATCTATCACACTAGATAGCTCTTTTGATTCATCGAATATGATATAACACAAGGAATCACCAAGGGATATTCCAGTAAGAACTTCCTTATGAGTAATCAATTCCACATTATGTAAATTAAGCATATTAAATTCATAACGTGGAATCATTAAAGAAACACAAGATTCCTCACTTTTACTCACTTCTTCATGATGTTCTATTAATTGAACAACTTTGTTGTTACCTTTAACACTCCTCAGTTGATGTAGGTGTTGTAGGTAGCATTTCTCGATAATCTAACCTCAGGATAGCATGTACTTCATCTCCACTTGTGGTTATCTCCTCATCCTTTACCTCTAGTGGTGCAGGTTGTTTAGCATTAGCTCCTCATTGTTAATGTCAACTTACACAATGTGAGAAATAATACTAAAAATATAAAGTAAGTCATTAGTTTCAGAAATAACCTTATTTATCCTATCATCTACTTCTCTATTTTCTTGTGGTACATCTCTAACACTCTTAATTTGGATGCTCTTAACCTCACATATGGTGAAATCACAAAACTTAAGGCCTGTTCGGTAGGGCTCCTACTTCTCCCTGATTCTGCTCCATCTCCTCCTGATTCTGATCTTCTGAAGAATCAGGAATAGTTTCTGAAAGTGTTCGGCCAACTGGTTGGCTCTAGATTCTTGAAAGAGGGGATTCTAGACGAATTGTCTAGTTTGCCCTTGTTTGTAATACTCCCTCCAGTCACAAATAGTTGTCAATTTAGACATCGACACGGTCCCCAAAACTCAACTTTGATCACTAATTTTTATTGTAATATATTAAAAATTCAGTCAAATTATAATATTATGAAAGCATGTTTCGAGACAAATCTACACATATGATTTTCATGCATCCATTCTAAATATTTAAAAAGATATCAAGAGCTAATGTTTCTAAAGTTTGATTGCACATATCTCAAACCGACAAGTTTTTGTGAACGGGAGGGAATACCTGACTTGTATATGTAACTTGACCCTTTGTATTTGTGTGGATTATTTGTGAGATATGAGAAAATAAAAACTAGAATCAGGCAATATATTGAACATCCGAGTAATTAGCATGGTAATAAAGTCCAAAAATTACATAGAAGGCTCATCATGATATATTAGTGATTACAAAATACAACAAAATAAGTAAAGAAATGCTCATTAGACCATCCTAGATTGACTAATTGCCTTTACAAGATCATCATGGAATTAATCATTGGACTGTGATGTTCAACAGCATTTCGAATACTTGAATGCAATTGGTTGGATAGTTCAAGCAACAAGTGAAAATATGCATCTAGTTTATGAACGTCTAGCATACATCTATGAAGGTTTACACATTATACAAAAATTTACACATCTCTGCATCTCCGAACATCCAAAATTACACATCTATGATCTAGAGATCCATGCTAACAGGATGTGCACATTAGTAGTTTTAGAACAAATACAAAAAAACACTACCAGCTTATTCCGTCTAAAGCAGGTCTACTCTCTAGTGCTGGGATCTTCATTCCAGCTTTGTGTGAGAAAATGATGTTAGGGAAATTAGGCAATGCGTAGCGGGTATTCAACACCAACAGGAGAAAGCCCGTCCTCTAACTCGTGTTTTGGAAATGAAGATCGGTAAATGTTTGGAGTTTAAAGAGTGCTGCAGAACAAGAACACTAATAATGGTTCTTCTACTTCCTTGGAGAAAGCCATCTGTAATTATGGGTGGGAATTTGTGTTGATAAGAAATTGTGTTAGGACTGTAGTTGCTTCCTCCTTTTTTGCTATTTGTTCATAGCTATCATCGAGAAGGTCCCTGATTTTTTCATTATAGACCTCCAAGATGCTCACTGAAAATGTGAACTCCACAGACAAACTTCTCTCTTCAGACATCCTGAAGAATTCTTCCAAAGCCCTATAGTTAACATCCCTATTCTCTGCAGTCCCTTCCATGGTGAAGGTCTTTCCTGTTCTTGTCTGACCATATGGGAAGATGCATACATTGAAACCATCCATCACTAACCTCACCACTAGCAAGGTCTCAGCAAACACAGCCTCTAAAGGAAACAATTTTAGAATATGAGTATATGATCCATTAAATTCCGCATCCATTAAAAAGTACGGAGGTAAAGGAGAACAATGAATCAGGGATAAAAGAGAGAACATTGTAGTAAATCCAAGAGATCTTTGTGCAAGAACCCTAAATTTCCCACCTCAAAGAAGATGAAGAGACCCTCCACTTCTCCTGCTACCGCCTCAATTATTACTGAAACATTGACCATTAGATGATATATCTGTAGCTTCTCATCTAGTTAGAAGGCCATCTAGCAACCTGTATAGTATATAAATATAGAACGTAACCATGAGAAGACATGTATATGATTCAATCTAGATCCATCTCACACAACAAAAATATGCAAGTAATACTAACACATAATCGATGCTAGTTTCTGTCATCACACACCAGGCTTCATAGATTAAGATATGACATTATGGAAAAGCATGCCTAACTGAAAGATATGAGATTCGCTGAGTATTGCTGAACTAGCACCCTAAATTAAGGTTAATATGAATACAAATGAATTGTCTGACCTTGACACCAATCTTCAAGTTTGAAACTGGGCACACTTTCTTGAGAGTAAGGCACAAGCAGTTGGGTACCTGAAATCCAAAGGAATTTGGAACGCATACATGGTCAATGAACATTTAAAAAATGGGTAATGATAGTAAAAAAAATTTGTAATATACCTGATAACAAACAAATTTTTTTAAATATAATATGAATATAGAACTATGCCACCCTTTAAGAAAACACATATAAACCAAAACTTAGTTTGTGTGTTAAACTTTGTTGACTGTGCAGTAGGCAGGGCAACCAAGTAAGGCTCAAACTACTAACAACTGATGCCAGCAAAAATGGATTAAATCCGAAATCTAGCCAACAATTTAACATACAATGCTACCAACTTAAATTTTTATAAAGGATATTTCTATCTATCAAAATTTAAAATCTATCGAAATAATACGAGTAGAACGTTGCATCTTTTAGTTGAGCCCCTTGTTGACAACTACAGCAATGCCATCATTAGGCTAAATTGTATAAAAAAGAGATTGAACATCGCATACCTTGCTAATCAATTAGCACGGTGCTAAATTTTGGCTATAAAGCTCCTTGTAACATGTCATCTTCCACAAATCTGCCTAACACAAGACAAAAATTATAAGAAGCCAAGTTAGCTTGTAATTTGTAGATGCAAACCTCTGACTGCTGGGACAAACACAAAATTTCTAGGAACAAAATCGTAATTGATGAAACAACATACCTACTCTACATGCCAATAAGAAGGCAGGAAACAATTGCCCTACTGTAGTCCGATGCCCTGTATGTATGCCAGGCAGGAATCAATTGCTAAAGCTTGTCCTGCAACACAAAATTCAATCTTAAGCACAAATCAATGGATTTCTTTGATCGATAGCTCATTGAATAGCTTGGTGTTTAAGAGCAATAGACACCAAAATTCCCAAAGCAGTAACAAAACCAAAACCCGTACCTACAGCGAGCAAGATCTGCCCAAATCCGTCTCATCCATGCTTTTTGCACATTTCTCACAGACGTTGGAAACCTCAACCTTCTAACCTACAGGGTGTATTCCTATCTGAACGCAAAGTTCAGCAAATAATGGTCAATTCAATTAAACAAGAATAGAGGAAAAGTGGAAACCCTAGAAATCAAATTCATGTAATTAGAAGCAACATAGGTGTCAGGCTGCAAAGCTAAATATCCGAATAGATTAGGAGAAAGCTAAAAATAATAGAAATTGTGAAGGAAGAAGAGAGAAGAACAAGCAAACAAAGGGAAAAGTAAGAGAGCATAAACTAGATTGATTCTTCAAGATAGATCATAGTACAACCGAAAGATGCCTTAATAGCGTTCTCATCCAGCTCTCCTAATAGAAAACTAACCTCACAGTAAACAGAAATAATTAAATTACTGTAAATGGTGAATAGTAATTACACTTGGAATCTCCACCATTGGATTACAATTAAAAGTTATCCATTGATCCTAGTCACTAGATCTTCATAAATCTTCCAGAGGAGCTTCTGAACTTCAGATCTAACTAAATGAAGAGGTATATAATAATCCACCCCGTCCAATCTTTGAACTGAAATCCCCTTCACTTCTTTTTTATTCAACTTCTTTAGGCTCTGTCAATTGCCTCCCTCTTGAGATCCTTGTCCTCAAGGATCAAATTGCGGAAAAATCCTTGAAATAAAAGCATCATCTTCCCATGTGGCAGCCTCAAGAGGTAAGTTAACCCATTGGATCTTCCATTGAACCATAGGTTCATTGTTGCGAGGTATCACTCTTCTTTCTAGTATAGCAATAGGTTCCATCAAGATATTACCTTCATTATCCACTGGAGGTAAATCCTTGCAAGGAATCACTTTTGGACCAATGTGTTTCTTCTCACATGGAAGATTGGATGAATTTGATGATCTTCTGGTAACAACAATTTGTAAGCAGCCTTTCCAAGTTTTTCAAGAACTCTGAATGGTCCATAGAATTTGGAATGTAGCTTCAAGGTCTTATGCGATCCTAGAGCATTGTGTCTATATGGCTACATTTTGAGGTATACCATCTCTCCAATCTCAAAACTTCTCTCAGTCCTGTGCTTGTCAGCAAAATACTTCATCCTTGAACTAGCCTTCTCCAGATTAGACTTTATGGCATCAAATGCAGCCTGTCTATTCTGTAGAAAATTTCTTGTTTCTTTGGTTGCTGAATCTGGAAGCATGTGTTCTATAACCAAAGGAGGTTTCATACCATACAAGTCTTGGAATGGTGTCATCTTTAAAGAAGTATGGAAGGAAGTGTTTTACGACCATTCAGCTTGTGACAACCAAGAATGCCACCTCTTAGGACTAACAAAAGCCATACATCTCAAATAATTTTCAAGGCATTGGTTAACTCTTTCCATTTGACCGTCAGACTGTGGATGATAAGCACTACTGAGTCTCAATTTCACCCCCAAAGCATTGAAAAGCTCTTGCCACAAGGTACTAGTAAAGATCCTATCTCTATCAGAAATTATGACCACTGGAAGAACATGTAGCTTGTATACATTCTCTAGAAATTTCTCTACCACAATCTGTGCTGTATATGGTTGTTTCATTGATATGAAATGGGCATATTTTGTTAACCTGTCCACAACAACCATGATTACATCTTTATCCTCTAACTTAGGCAGTCCTTCTATAAATCCATCGTGATATGAGCCCATGCCATTTCAGGGATGTGAAGGGGTTGTAACAACCCTGGAAAAGGCTGGTTTTTAGACTTATTTTTCTGACATACTGCACACTTTTTAACATAATCAGTCACCATAGCTTTCATTCTTGGCCAATAAAACAATAATTTCATTCTTTGATAAGTGGCTCTCTCACCTGAATGTCCTCCCAAAGCTTAATTGTGAAAGGAATCCATTAATTCTTCCTTGATATTAGAACTAGAGCGTACATAAACTCTCCCCTTGTATCTCAATACACCATTGTTCGAAGTATATGGGGGTGCACTTTGAACATCTACTCTTAACTTGATCTCCAACTCTTTACATTTCTCATCTTCTTGATAACTCAAAACTATCTCAGAAATCCACTGTAGTATAGCCAAGGAAATAGCCATGATACTTTCAGAATGATGAATTCTTGAGAGGGCATCGGCTACTCCATTTTATCTGCCTCTTTTATATTCAACCTTGTAGTTGAATCCCAGCAATTTAATTAGGAGTTTGTGCTAGATCCCATCGACTAATCTTTGATCAGTGATATATTTGAGACTCTACTGATCAGTTCTTATGACCAATGTTGAGTCCACCAAATAATGCTTCCATTTCTTGAGAGCTTCCAAGATAGCCATAGCTTCTTTATCATAAGTTGACATTGCAGCTGCCTTTGGACCAATTGCCTTACTCAAGTAAGAAATGGGCCTACCATTTTGAATGAGTACTGCTCCTATTCCACTTCCATTGGCATCAGCCTCCAAAATAAAAGGTTGATTAAAGTCAGGCAGTGCTAACAGTGGTGCTTTAGTAAGAGCCTTCTTAACGTCTAAAAAAGATGTTTGTTGCTCTTCTCCCCATTTAAATGAATTTTTCTTGAGTGAACTGAACAATGGTTGACAAATGATCCCAAAATTTTTGATGAATCTTCCATAATAACCAGCCAATCCAAAAAAAACCCTCAATTGAATCAAATTTTCTGGTTTTGGCCATTGTTGTATTGCAGCAATCTTGTCTGAATTAGTGTCTACCCCTTGATCACTAATGGTATGTCCCAAATACTCCACTTGTCTCTATCCGAACACACATTTACTCCTCTTTGCATATAATTTGTTTCTTCTCAGTGCCTCCAATACTTGCCTCAAATGTTCTTTGTGTTACTCCAATGCCTGGCTATAAATGAGTATATCATCAAAAAATACCAACACAAACTTTCTCAAAAATCCTGGTAGAACCTCATTCATTAATGCTTGAAATGTTGCAGGAGCGTTGATTAACCCGAAGGGCATGACTAGATAATCATAATGCCTAGTGTGGATGCTAAATGTTGTCTTTGCTATGTCATTTGCACTCATTCTGATTTGATGATACCCTAACCCCAAATCAATCTTGGAAAAATATTTAGCACCATGTAATTCATCCGAAAGATCCTCAATAATAGGAATAGGATACTTATTTTTCACTGTATTGGAGTTGAGCTATCTGTAATCTATACATAACCTCCAAGTACCATCTTTTTTCTTTACCAAAATAGCTGGAGAGGTATAGGGGCTGACAATTGGTTTAATGGTTCTTGACTGCAGCAGATTATCAATTAATGCCTCCATTGCATCTTTCTTATAGTGTGACAATCTATAAGGCCTGATATTCATTGGTTTAGCACCCTCAATTAGTGAAATGGTATGATCACAATTCCTAACCGGTGGGAGTTCAGTAGCCTCTTCAAAGACATCAGCATACTGTTTCAACACTTCTTTAATTTCAACAGGACAGCTATATTGGTGTTTGTACTTCTTAAGTATGGCCTTAGCATATATCACAGCTCCCATGACTCCTTTGTCCATCCATTTAACCAATTTCTGATCAATGATAACTAAATTTTCCTCAGGATAAGTTTCATCACTAAAAGTAATAATCCTCTGTCCATCCTTACAAATATGGAATTCCCTGGTTTTCAAGTTCAAACTTACCGGACTATGCTGATATATCCAATCTACCCCAAAATTACATCATATCCCATGAGAGGCAAGATTCTAAATTCTGAAGAAAACTGCTCCCCTTGGATAGTGTACTGACAAGCCATGTGAAGGACCGAGATGGCGATCAGAGGGAGGTGAATGATTCCAAATAAAATTTTCCCCCCATTCAAAATAATCTAAATAAGCCCTCAAAGAGAAACACTCAAAGGAAGCAAGTGAAATGAGCAAGTTGTTCTGGATGGCCAGTGCTACCGCTGGGAGGCCGGTAGCACCGGAGGTCGGTGGTACCGCACTAGGGGTGGTAGCATCGGGCTCAAGAACAGCAGCAAGAACAGAGTCTGAAAACAACATAACTCAAAAGCAAATTTTGAGGAATCTTTTGATCGGGTAGACAAAAACTCACGAAACTTGGTAGATATAATCCTAAGGATGTCAGGAACTTATTCCAACCTTCAATCTCAAGGATTGACGTCAAAGTTCTGACCTTTTCACCTTTGAAGAAAGAACACACCAAGTTTGAGCAAAACTCAAGAACTTGATCTTGGACTTGCTTGTGGTGTTTTGATAATCAAGATGATCTTGGATAACCTCCCACACGTCACAGCAAGCAAGAACACAAGTCCAACACCCCACAAACACGATCTAGAAGAATGATTCAACTAAGAATACAAGACCGGTTTCTTGCAAGAAAGATGCATGAATTGCCTAGATGATTAGGATATGATCTGAAGAAGATTCATCCATCAATCAACATCCTCGGCATAAGAAGCAAAAGCATTTAGAAGGAGAGGAGGCAAATCCAAAAGCATGTAGAAGGAGGGAAGGCAAATCCAAATTACATGAATGTAAATTGCAAGAATTTAAGTGCTGAATTTAAATGCGTAAAGTAAATTCAAGCATAATAGAAAATGATTTGCATTTCTGGAAGGGAGGTTTACAAAGCCTCACAACAAAGTGGGCAAAGCTCAAAGGAGCACAAAACCTCTAAAACTTTCAAGAGGAGGAAGGCCACCCCTCCCCATCTATTTATACTACTCTTGGGCCACCTACCACCCTTGGATGAGTCCCTCAACCCTAGGGCACTCCATCAATGGCTAGGATTGACCCACTCACATAGCCATGCAAGGGCTAACCCAAAACCCTCTATACAAACCGGGTTTTCTTGCACGGTTTTCAAAGCACACTAACTAGACCCGCTATCGTATCAACTAGACTGCGATCCGACAGCTCTCATTGATCCACGTGGCATCTAGCTAGCATCTCTTATGTTCCTTGTCTTCTTAGCTTGCACCGATTCCGTCTCCGATCATCTTCTGATGATCCTCGACCGTCTTGACCTTCGACACTCCTCGCCTAGTCCCGGTCATCCTCCGCCTCACCATGATCAAAACCCGACGTCCTGAACCATCAAAAACAAGGAAAACCCATCACATAGCAATGTCCAAAAAGATATACAATTATACTCCCAAAATCACAATTTTTGGATCATTCACACTCATCAGGGCCAGTGCTACCGCCCCCTGGCCGATAGCACCGCACTTTATCCCAAAACTAGAATAGATGCTCTCTGGAATTTTCACACCGGCCATTTAGGCTGGTGCTACCATTTGGCTGGTAGCACCGGGCTACCATGGCCAGTAGCACCACCCTTCAACTCAAACAGCAGAACATCCTCTCTGGTATTTTCACACCAGCCATTTAGGCCGGTGCTACCGCTCGGTCGGTAGCACCGGGCTGTCATGGTCGGTAGCACCAGCTTGCCTAATCCCCTAAAAACACCCTCTCGCGTTTTTCCGCACCACTCTGGGGTCCGGTGCTACCGCTTAGTCGGTAGCACCGTGCTACCATGGCCAGTAGCACCGGGAAGAACAGATAGAGCTCAAATTGCTTCAAATTGAAAATCCAATTCAAATCAAACTCAAACCAGAGCATACCAAGCTCAAATTTGGTCAAATACTCATCACCAACATGGGTAGACCTTCACATGATCTTTCAATCTCCCCCTTGATGAGTATATTGACAAACACCAAAGCCAAACTTGGTTCAAGAAAAGAAGAATTGAGATCATGACCAAGTTGGCGAGAGAGATTTTAGAGTAATTCCTGAGAAAGAGCAAGTTTTCCACAAAAGCTCTAAAATCCAATAGAAGTTCACAAGTGCTTGTGATTTTTAAGATTAGCAATTTTTCACCAAAATCATAAGAACCAACATGCATTCACATTTTTATCTTTTTAATGATGCCTTTTTCTACAATTTCTCCCCTTTTGGCAATATAGGCATCAAGATGGCATTTTCTCCCCATTTAACATGGATGTATGAAATGCATCTAAAGAGCTTTGAAGATTATCCAAGTGATCACAATGACAAGATATGACAACAAGCTCGTCAATGGCAAGATAGACTAAACTAAGACATGTCCAAATGAAAAAAATTGCTAGCAAGCTTAGTTTAAATATGTCATTTTTAGCAAGATTTGACAAGTACAATACTAAGCATTAGTTTCAAAAACTAGAAGCAAAGCCACTCAAAAGATCAAATGGAAAACCTAGAATTCAACCTACTCAACACTTTGGGGAATCTAGAAGTGCATACAAGGTCCTTTGAGCTCATTTCTCAATTAATGCAAATTTTTCTTTAAGACTTTGAAAGACATAGCGGGGTGCAAATGTTTGACATTATTTGCATTCTTTACCCACTTATGTTTTTTTATTTGCATTGTTTTTAATGCATTTGACTCAAGCCATATTCGACCATCTCAAGATGAACTCTTGAGAGAATAGTCTTGGTCATACACGATACATTCCAAGTTCATCCCAAGTGCAATAAGATATTGTCTTGTGAATGTAAGGTGTTAAGTCTAATGCGCACAATAGAGTCATTTTTGATTAATTTTCATTTGAGCATATTGATTTATGAGCAAATGAATGACTCAAGTATAGATCAAACAAGTTCCACCCAAGTTGATACAGGGACTCTAGATAATTCCAAAATTTTACAAATCATGGTAAATACTCTTAGAGAAGAAACTTAGCAAGTAAAAACATGTTTCATCAAGTTTTCATTTAAAGCTTTAATTTTCAAATTTTAACAAGCTTAGCAAGACTTAATGAGTTTGGACATAGCTAATCTAGCAAATTTTTTTCATAAAAGGGCATGGTGCATATCATGAACAAAAGTTCATTTGCATAATAAACAAATCTCATAAAACAAAAAATGAAGTCTATATGCAATACATGAACAGATTCTCAAACTCCCCCTCAACAAGTGAATCAATTTTAAGCATAAATCTGATTCAAGTTGAGTTATTAGCAAAAATTAAGCTCAAGAAAAGTCCAAAAGAACTCAATCAAAACCGAAAATATAGAATAAGGAGAAGAAATCAAGAAACTGCAAACTGGGTGGCTATAGAGCATAGAAAAGATAAAAGAGAACACTCTGTCTTAGACTCGCTCTCATCTTCCCCAATGACTGACATAGGGAAGCTGACTCTAGATCCCAAGCTAAGGAGTGCACATAGACCCTGTCTACCCAGAGGGTCCAAAACCTGCTAGACTTATAAGACTGTGAGGGAACTCAACCTAGAGAGAAGAGAGAACAGCTAATTGTGCATGATAGCAACCTATAGCATAAGATGATAGGTCCATGCAAAGTATGCCAAAAGTCTAAGTGAAGTGAACTCATAACTCTAGAAATAAGCCCAATAACACCTAGAAAAAGCAAGAGAAACGAAATGCTGGAAGAAAGATATATATAATACATAATATACAGACCAGCTCCCCCTCACAATAAGCCGTAAGCGCACATGACTCCAAGCTCACTCCTCAAGGTAACAAACCTAGAGCTATCCAAAGGCTTGGTAAAAATATCGGCTATCTGGTGGTCACTCTCAACAAACTGAAGCACTATATCACCCTTCTCCACATGGTCTCTAAGGAAGTGATATCTAATATCAATGTGCTTGGTCCTAAAATGTTGCACTGGGTTCTCAGCAATGCAAATAGCAGAAGTGTTGTCACAGAAAAGTGGCACACTTTCTATCTCTAACCCAAAGTCCCACAAGGTCGATCTTATCTAGAGAACGACTACAAAGAATGGTCAGTAGCAACATACTCGACCCTCGGTGGGTGTGCAACTCGGATCGCTTCTAGAAGACCAAGAAACAAGAGAAGTGCCAATGAATTGGCAAGTGCCAGAAGTGCTCTTCCTATCTATCCTACAGCCAGCAAAGTTTGCATCAGAAAAGGCTTGGAGGAACAGACAAGAAGAAAAAGAGTACCAAATACCATAGTCAATAGTAGCTCGAAGGTACCTGAAAATGCGCTTCACCGTCTAGTAGTGAAAGGCGCGAGGAGAAGCTTGAAATCAAGCGCACAGACACACAGCAAAATGTATATCCGGCCTCAAAGCAGTGAGATACAAGAGGAGCCGATCATGCTCCGGAACTCCTTCTGATCAACTGGCTCACCATTCTCATCAGGCTCGAGAACAGTGGTGGTGGCCATAGGAGTCATCACCGGCTTCCCGTCAGACATATTGAAGCACCTCAAGAGGTCTCGAGTGTACTTATCTTGATGCAAGAAAGTGACCTCCCGAGTCTGCTTGATTTGGAAGTCGAGCAGTAGCTCAACTCGTCCATCATGCTCATTTCATACTTTATGCTCATCACCTCTGAAAACTGAGACACAAGAGAATGCGAAGAGCCACCAAAGATAATATCGTCCACATAAATCTGGATGACGCGAAAATAAGTATCCTGGTGTCTGATGAACAGAGTCTTGTCTACTATACCCATTTTAAAACCATGACTGAGAAGGTAGGACTTAAGCCTCTCATACCAAGCTCTAGGGGCCTGCTTAAGTCCATACAAAGCTTTAGAAAGCTTGAAAACATGGTGGGTATTTGGGGTTCTCGAATCCTGGAGGTTGCCTGACATACACCTCTTCCTCAATATAACCATTGAGGAATGCACTCTTGACATCCATTTGATAAAGCTTGAAGCCCTTGGATACAGAGAATGCAAACAGGATCCTAATAGCCTCTAGTCTAGCTACAGGGGCAAATGTCTCCTCAAAGTCAAGACCCTCAATCTGAGAAAAGCCCTGTGCAACTAGCATAGCCTTGTTTCTAATGACAACCCCATACTCACTCTGCTTGTTCTTGAACACCCACTTGGTCCCAATGACATTGTAACCAGATGGGGGCTTAACAAGTTGCCATACCTTGTTCCTCTCGAAGTTCTCAAATTCCTCATGCATAGCATTAATCCATGACTCATCGGATAATGCCTGAGAAACATCCTTCGGCTCAAAGTGTCGAAGGTTAGAAATCGACAATAAACTTATACTTTCGGGTACCTTCGGGTTAGCAAAGTCAAGCACAAAATCAGAGGTACACGATGTAGACAGGTTCGGACCCCTGGCGGAGTAATACCCTACTTCTTGTGTGGATGATATGTATATGGTGGATGGAATACAAAGCAATGTATCTAGCCCTAGTTACAAGGAAGATTAAACTTAAGCTAAGGCATAGGGTTAGAGCGTGACGAAGCACAGGTCGTCAACTCCTGGTTGTTCTGTGTCAAAGCTCTAAAAGTCTTCACTTTTCTGATCTGGAAGGCTCTCCCCCTTGAGGACCTCTACCCCCGGCCTTATATAGTCGAGGTAGCCTGGCCTACAGTCAAGTTATAATCAGTTTAGAGTACCAGATCGTAGCCGCTGAGGAGTCCATCGTCGCGTGATCTTCGTAGCATATCCAAACTTCCCATAATATCAGGCGTACTTGAGTTGGTTTCCTCGTAACAGGAACATGATCGAGTCCTTCCTAATATGTAGCTATCCTTTCCGCGCATATCTTATCCCATAAAATTGGGCCCGTGATATCCAGAGTCTCTATATGTCGTTAGAACATATCCTTCATGTATCCTTCATGGACACATACCCCATGTTTAGATATTCGATAGTAGCCCCCGAACTCTGTTCAGCGGAGGGTCCGCTTAAGCGCTTGGTCGATTACTACCAAAGCCTTTCTTGGTCGAGTAATGCCTCGCCTGCTTGTGGTCGAATGATTCGAGTAGAAAGGGAATCGCTGAGTATCGAGTAGGGATGTGCTGGGTCGAGCGCCCTGCCATCAGCCCGTATCGAGTCCTCAAGGTAACCACAAGTTACTCGATGTCGACTTATCGACTCGACTCTGATCAGAGTTATAAATTCAAAAAATCTAAACGTTGGGCAGTTGAGCATTTATTGCTCTCGTCTGCAATGCCAAGATGGGTGCAGCGTCATCATTCCGCCTTTCTCGCCGATCGAGATGCCGTGCCATGGGGAATGAACTGTTCGCCTAGAGAGAGGATTTTGGCCTATAAATTCCCAAACCTGGAACTGTAGCCATTCCCCTCCTTTTCGTCGCCAGCCTTACTCTCAAAGCCTCCGTCATGCCCCTGAAGTCCTAGTGCTGCCACCTTTAGAGAATTCACCCCACATCTCTCTCAATGGCCTCCGCCCCTTCAACCAGTGCCGGAGTCGTTCTGTCGTCGGAGAAGAAACCTGTTGTGGCTTTGGCCTCTCTTCGTGGCGACGATGCAACCTTCGAGGATGAGACCTTCAAGAGAGTATGGCAAAAATCAATGTTGACGGAGAAGCGTCTCGCCGAGCTGGAGAAAGAGGGCTTCGTCCCTCCATGGGAATTCTTCCACTGGAGGCCATCACAAGGTGAATCGTTCCCCACCCCAGAGAATGAGGATGAGACAGTTGTGTTTGAGGCCTTTTTCTGCTGCGGGCTTAACTTTCCTCCTTCCCAGTTTCTTCGCTCTATTCTTGATTTCTATCAAATCCAACTTTTTCACCTGAGTCCTAATTCTATCACAATGCTCAGTGTGTTCGTCCACCTTTGTGAGGTGTATCTAGGTATCAGCCCTAGCCTTATCTATTTCGCCACTTCTATAGTCTAAAAAGGGCGAAGAAGAACGAGACTGTAGGGGGTGCCGGTTTCCACCTCCGCTGCAGCGTGTCCAATTCGTATATCCTTGTCCCCATTAACTCCTCCTGGCATCGGACTGGAAGAAGCGATGGTTTTATATTACTTCTCCAAACACCGTGATCATTCCTCTATCCTATCGACCACTCTTTCTCAACTCCATTTACCTCTGGACGAAAGCCCCTCCTGCGACCCTCGAACTTCTTATTGTGTTCGAAAGATCGAGGAGCTAAGGAAAATCGGGTTGATCGAGTGGCACGTCGCTAGAGACTTCATCATGCGCTGGTCGAATCCGCTGAAGTGCAGGGACCACTTCGCTTGGGTTTATTCCAGAGCTAAGGATGCCACAAAGGACAACCTTGGAGGTAAGCGTTTATACTGCTTCTTGTTCTCCTTGCTTTAGTCGATAAATGGTGAACTCGCTTGTGTGCCAGATTTGCCGGACTCGAACATCTCCTCCAGGCTGAGCAGGATGTTCCAGGGCTTAGAACCGGGCATGTGAGGTGTCGGACCATTCAAGATCTTGAGCCGCAAAGGTGAAGTTGCGTACCAATTGGAGTTGCCGTAGTCATTGGCAGGAGTACATGATGTATTCCATGTGTCTCAATTAAAAAAGTGTCTTCGAGTACCGGAAGAGCAAACACCTTTGGAGGCAATCGAGCTGCAAGAAGATCTGACTTATAAAGAGCATCCGGTGAAGATTCTAGACATAATGGACAGAGAAACAAGGGACAAGTCAACGGTTTTTGCAGAGTTCAGTGGAGCAACCACTTGGAAAGTGAAGCAATGTGGGAACGCAAAGAAAACCTAAAGAAGGAGTTTCCTAACCTGTTTCTGTAGTCAGCCCTGAATCTTGGGGACGAGATTATATTAAGGGAGGAGGTTTGTAACACCCTGAAATTTACTCTAATTTAAATTTTGGAGTATTTTTTATTTTTGAGAATTTCTGAGAAATTATTAGAATTTAATTGGATTTATTCATTTTTGAACTTTCTTGAATTTCATTAAATTCATACAAAGGTTTATGCAAAGTTTTATTAGAAATATTTTATCTGAGTTCTAAATATTCCAAAATATTTTCCAGAATTTTTCTGGAATTTTCTGGGTATTTTTGCTATTTATTTTGGCTTTGTTTATTTATCTGAATTATTTTAATTCGAAAATGTATTAAAAATGGATGAAAAGTGTTTGGGCCGAAACCCTTCGGTCCGGCCCAAATCGGCCGCGTCTGCGTCGGCCGTGGTAGCCTTCAGCGAAACCCTAGCCGCCAATGATCGAGTTGTCGGATCGAGATCCAACGGTCATCGTTGCGCCGCGTCGCCTGCGAACGTGCGCCATCGGATCGTCGTTGCTTGGACGGCCGTGATGGAGCCACGTCGGTCCGACCGGCCGTAATCGTCGGATTTCATTTCGGCCGAATTTTTTTATATATATAAAAATAATTCGGCCGAATTTCATTTCGGTGCTGACATCATCATTAGGTCATGCTGATATCATAAATCCCAATTTTTCCGTATAAAAATAATTAAAACAAATCGGATTTTCTGATTTATATTTTATTTAAAACTTTAAAAGGCTATAACTTCTGCATTTTAACTTCGATTGAGGTGATTCCAGTCTCTAAAAATTTGTAAAATTGTGCTCTTTTTAATGGTGAATTTTAATTGAATTTTTGAGGTTATATAGTCTACTGTATTAGTTATTTATTGCATATGTTATTTTTACGCGTAGACACAAATTTGCCGGAAAGTTTCGATGAAGAGTTCATCGCTCAAGATCAAGCTTCGGATCAAGACCAGCAACTCTTTGAAGGCAAGTGATGCTTTGACCATTTTGATCCTAGTTTCTTCTAAATGTATTTTGCTTTGAAATTATGCATGCTAAATTAATTAAAAATGAATTTAAATTAATTTGGGGTATATAGCTAATCAACCCATATTGTTATCGCCACCTTGAAATTACTATTTGTATGCTTTTAAATCATTGTCTACCCTAAGGTTATTCGTATTTGTTGGATATTAATATTATGCCAACACGGGAGGCTAGACCGTGATTAGAAGCTTAGCCTTGCAACGAGTCATGAATGATCTTTCGAAAAATGTATCAATGTTGACTAATGAAATATTGAGTGTATTTTGAAAGTGGTGTAGTGATGTCACATGATGAAATTGAAGTACGGAGACCTGTGTGGTTCTGTACCGACGTTGAGTTATTGTTGGCAGGTGTCGCTCAATAATCAATAGGGTGGGAAATGATTTAGACTGGGGCAAGTGGCAAGAGGCTATGTGCCAGGTGGGCCTGTGTGGCAATGGGCTGATGAGTGATGTGAGTCTGTGTGCCACATTGGGTTGTGTGCCACTGTTGAGTGTTGGAAGTCTTGTCTTGGTCAGCTAAGGACTTCACCTTGCAAGTCTTTGAACTGAGTCACCCGTACAACCACATGTCTGATATGGGACAGACCTAGTTGATTAGGGTTCTGATATCTTTCCTCTAATACCTCAGGGTGACAGTACATGAGGGTGTATTCATGCGGGAGCGTGCTGTACTACGGCTTGGTGCCCATCCAACGGTGTTGGCCTGTCCTATACTTCGGCTCTGTGTGAGGGGAGTGATGGTGAAGGCAATACCGGAGAGGTTCATTGGTTAAGATAGAGGTTCCTGAAAAGTTTTGTTGCGGACAATCACCTGTGTGGTGAGCAGTTGTATCTTGTGGGTAAAGTGTAAAACCTCTACAGAGTGTCAAATCTATTCGAATAGCCGTGCCCGCGGTATTGAGCATTGCTCGGGATTCTGATCAAGGGTAGATCTTCAAAATAAAATATGGAATGGGTGGGTGTGTGCGGTGTGAAAATGAATTATTAAGGTGAGTCGAGAATCTTTGAAGAAAAACATTTGAAGAACTTAACATTATATATAATCTGTTTCACTGCTTTTAACCTAAACAAGATGCTAGTTTAAAAATGTTGTTTGACGCAAAAGAACCAAGTAAGCCAATTCCTTGGGATAAGCCTTGCATGTAGTAATAGTACCGCATTCTGTGCATTACTTGTTGAGTGCCATGAGTACTCACCCCTCCTTGCCTATCAACCCCAACATCAGTGGAGGAGTCTACACTAGCCTGGGAGGAGGAGTGTGAGACCCCAGATTTATCATCCGGAATCTCCTGTGTATTTCTGTACTAGTCCCAGATCAGTTGCTAGTACACAGTGAAGCAGTGATGATCATAACCAAAACAGAGCGAAGAGAAAAAAACAGCATAAATATAAATTACCAGCCATATGGCTATTTATTACATGTCCTGGTCACATGACCAGAGTTCTCAGCAGCGGAAACAAAAAAACAACAAGATAAAACCCAAAAGACACCACAAGCGACGACTAGGAGTGTACGCTTAGTTATCTTGGCGATCACCCACGAACTTCTCACCATAGAACTCATTGTCTTCGACCGCATCTTGGTAATTCTCTGATGACAAAATTTTGTATAGCATGTGAGTACAAACGTACTCCGCAAGTCTGGGAAAATGCATCATGAAGGGCTTTCCAAGAAGGCTTAATAGGGTTCTTTTGCACAAAGCCGGATTTAACAAACATTATTAATAATAATTTTCACAAAGCAGTTTTAACAATTATTTGTACAATTGAAATTATTTCTAACTCTAGTGAAGGTTCCAACTACCAACACTAGTATACAGGCTCTAACCGCCCATTTTGAAAGATCTTATTAAACCATCACATGACTCCATCTATCATGATTCAAAACAGGTTCCAACCACCTGACTGGCTCCAGCCACCAGGAATACATCCGGAAGTTCTAACCACTTCCGAATCCCAAAGCATCAGTTATTTTGAAAACCAAAACCAAGTCTACCAGTATGAAAGCATTCTTCGCTTTGCCTTCGACCGTAGGCACGGCTATTCGAATAGATTTACTCTGCAGAGGTGTACAGCTTTACCCATAAGACATGATCATCTCTTTAATGCCAAGCGCTACGAACACACTTCCATTGGTGTGCCTGCCGGCAGAGAGATCATGATAAGGCCTTTACAATGTATCGCCTAACGACCCACACGTGAGGTTTCACCGTTAGGGTTCCATCCACCCAAAGATCTGAAGCCCCTCTTGCGCGTGTGAGAATACGACTTGCCTCTATCCGGCACCCACATTCCACCAACTGGCGAGTCTAAGTTAGGTTTCTACAAATTATTCAGCCAGGTCGTACCCATTATAGACTCGTGGTTGCACGGTAATGCTTAGAATGGACGGTCATAAGCGTCGGTCCTTAAATTGATTAGGGCGGCTTTCACAAACCAGAACCAGTGCTCCATCCGCACCCGCCCGACAAACCATCCGTCCCAATCTAAACCATTTTTATTTTTATTTTACAATCACAGAAGCAATCACCTTGCTACAGTTTCGATAAAATACATTTCAACAACATTTTAGAATGTATCCCACCATAGGCATTTTGATCAATGTCAATCATAAGCACAGTCTATCGTACGAAACAAGGTTAATCACATAATACATGATTTCATGATTAAATCTTAAGGCTACAAAGGCATGGTAATCAAACAGCAAGGATGTTATTTCGAAATGGTCATAACTAACATTCTATATTTTAACATCATCGGTTTATGTAAATAGCCATGCAAGTTGCAAACTTTTTATAAAACAGTTATAAACAATGGGATCAACGTGCATCAAGGAGACTTGCCTTCATCGACGTAGTGCGCTGCGCTGTTCTGAAGGTCTTCTCCTTCGTCGGCGACGACGACCGCTTCTTCGACTACGCGCAAAACGGTGCACGAAATGAATAAAATAAAATAAATAAAAACTAAAAATTATAATAAAAATACTAGCAGATAGAGGATGAATTTATATGAATTTAGGAAGAAGAATGAGGTCAATTGGACTTAAGATGACAAAAATCGGATATTTTGAATTCAAAATTTGACCTTTCGCCGGGCTTAGAGAAGAAATGGTTGCCGACAGAGCTCCTATGAGAATTTTGAAAATATGATTTACCATATGTAAAGGGCACTCAGAGGAATCTCCAGTAAAAATTTCAGGACAAATGGAGGTCGGGAGCAGCTGGGAGAGCTCACCGAAAGTTCGCCGAAGTTCGGAAAGAATAGCTTGCACAGGAAGATCTGGTGGATGGATTGTAACAACTCCAAGCTGAGGATGTGCGGAACAAGAAGGGTAACATGGGGTTCAATTTATAGGATAATTGGACCAGCGGATTGTCGGGAAACGCTCGCCGAAGTTTTCATCAGAATAGTAACTGAGATCGCCGGAGTTAAATGAAGAAATAGTGGACTTTAATTGTGGATCGGGTCGGGAACTGTAGCGACGTTGCATTGTAGCTGACGGGTGCACTGTAGCGACGGGCGGGAAGATGAAGCAAAGCGGATTGAATGAATAGTAATCACAAAAATAAATAAATACATAAAACACTTAATTTTCCACTGAAAATTCGGATTAATTTCGGAAAAATAACAATTAAATCATAATAAATTTGGGAATTTTTGTAGACAACCATTTTAGAAAATAAAGCACGAATAAATATTTTTGGGTAATATTATATTGTTATTTTTCTTACAGTAATTAATATAATGGTGAAAATTAAATAGGTTTGGGAAAAATAGAAAAATAGTTTTAAAAATTTTGGGAAAAATATAAAAAATACTTTAGAATATTTGTTACCTAATAAAATTGGTTTCAGAATTTTTAGAGAATTTTGGATTTGGATTTGAATTTTGGATTTCTGGATGAAATGGAATTTCCGGACGCGAATGGAAAAAATTTCATTTTTGGATGGAAAGGAATGCCAGGTTAACTAAAATTCCAAAGAAAACCCAAATCCTTGAATTAATTAATTTAAATTAATTTTTAACAAAAGAACCGAAAATGGGATGTTACAAGGAGTTCATTGAAGATTCGGATAATTAGGAGGCAAGCCCAGTCGGTTGCCTGTGGCAAGATGAAGGCTTCCACGAAGCTTTACTGTTTTCCGCTGTTTCCTTTTACTCTGATAATGTAAGCCCTGCGTGGCTGATTTATGTAAGGAGACCATAAGGTCGTACAATTCAGTTTATATAAACGTTTGCACTATTTATTATTGTATCGCTGTAATGTCTGCAAAGTGCAACCCTGTAAAGGCTGTGTGTGCTAGCGTGATCCTGAACTGGCACAAAATACACAGAGGGTTCGGATTCTCAGAATCGGGTCCGACACAAAGTATGAAGGTCAATGACTCCTCCGCAGACGTCTCCTCGAGAGGGATCTCCATCGACTAGACCAGTCAAACAGGTATCATTGCTATCGAGCAACGTTTGCCAAAGCCTTCATTAGTGTACTTCTGTTGATAAAAACCACTTGCTCGCAGGTTTCCTCGTCGACCGCTGACCTGTCGACGTCGAATCCCCACCGGCTACGCTGATCGAGGAACCAACTGAGTCAAACTGGTCCTGACGAATGTGCAGGCAAAACTTTGTCTTGGGAGGTGGGTTATCTTCCCTTTCCACTCATGAACTTCTTTTTTGTTCGTCTGAAGTGTTAAGCAAATAGCCTTTTTACAGGAAGGGTGTGTCCAGCGGTGCTACTGAGAAAGCTATTGTGGCGGCATCGTCATCCTTTGGCATGGCCAGCACCGCAACTCCCCATCTGGAGGATCATGTTGAGCGTACTGGTGGATCTGTGATGGTAACGAATCAAGATCCTCCAGCGCCTCAGGTGTTTTGGTCTATTTTGAAACCTTTGATCCGGGTATGTGAACACGAACCACCTTGTGCTGCCTTTCGTTCTTCCCCTCACTCTGTTTTTGACACGTCTTGGCTTCTTAACGCAGCGTGCGGCCAACACCCTGCTTGAGGCCGAAGTTTTCTATGATCAATCCCATCAACAGATTGAGCAACTCATGGCCTCCCACGACCAAGTGCTCAAGATGAAGAATGCTGAGCTAGAGGTGCTCTGGGCCAAACTGAAGGATACTCAAGCTGAGGCTGAGAAGCGGGAGAATAAGGCTAGTCGAGACAAGGCGGAAGCAAGCAAGAAAATAGTCGAGGTCGAAAAGGCTGCAGTAGATGCGATGCTCACCGCTCTGCAGCCGAAGACACTCGAACATATGAATACTTCGGCCCGTCTTGCAACTTCTTACATGCTTGGCATGGTGAAGAGCCACCATCTGGACCTAGACCTTTCAGGACTAGACGAAGGATTCGTGTATCAGGTGAGCGAAGCTGCCGATTACATCGAGTCATTCGCAGGCCTTTTTGAGAGATTCGTGGCCGGATTGGAGCTATCACTTAGAGATGATGATACCAACCAAGGTCCCTCGGCCTGACCATGCCGATGTAAAGATCGACATTTTTCTTGTTACCGTGGTCTTTAATGACACTACCAAATAATCTACTCATCTATCACGCTTTGTCTACTATTTCCTTATCGATGAAACAGAGTAGCACAAGTAGATGCAAATCCGATTTTAGCACTCATAGACCCTCAGTAAGTGGCTTCGTGGCTGAACGCATGCCTAATTGTATCTACACACAATACTAGAAAAAAAAACTTTTGTTAAATAACTTAGCTCCCGAGCGTACACTCGGAGAGGCCATACATAACATAAACGCTATATACGTTGAGTAGAACACTGCATGACTTTTGCAAGCCTTCATCGACCATGTGACTTAGGGCCTGTTTGGCACAGCTCCTACTTCTGGATTCTAGTGGGAGTTGGGTGGATCTGTGCCAAACACCCTAACTCCACAAATTTTCAAATTGGGAGCAGGGAAGATCTGGAGTGGGCTGTAATACAAATTTTCGGAGTGGGGGTTCCCCCACTCTCATTTGGAGCGGAGCACTAAAATACAGAATTACCCTCAGTGTTGGGGGTAATTACCTGCAAATACCACTGGACAATACCCCGAGATCGAGCCCCCCAAACCACATGCGTAGCTCCGCCTCCTCCTGCCTCAAACCCTAGGCGACGACGGCGGCTCCTCCCCACGACGTGTAGCTTGGCCACCTCCCTCCTCAAACCCTAGGCGGTGACGACTCCTAATGGCAAGGGGGCAAATCGATGTTGTGGTCATGTACACGTAGCAATGGTGGGCGTATCGGTGGGGCGGCTTCGTCATCAATGGAAGTGGCTAGTAGCAGCCGCCAGGTCGCAAAGAAGTCAGACTGGTGGGCCGTCGACGGTGAGATGCACAAGATCGGGGATGGCGTGCAGCACTGCAAGCGCTTCGCCATCCCACGTGAAAACCTCCCCAACCGCGGCCGCAAGCAGATGTGCGAGAAGTTCATGTGCCGCACGCGCCTCATCCTCAAGGACTCGATAATCACGGCCACGCCTAACAACTCTGCTCCTCTCCCAATTCCTCGCGCTTGGCTTGCGGTCGCTATTCCTTAAACCCTATAATTTGCTGCCTCTAGTTGTTTCTTTACTAGTTAGTCAAAATGGGAGGAATTTCTTTCAGCGAAACCAGATTCGATGAATCACGAATCAGGGGCATCCAATTGTAACGGGTTCCATTGGGATTTACTCTTAGCTTCACCATTTTTATTTTTTGGGTATTGTTCAGCTTGGATATAAGTGGATTATCCTGTCAAACGAGTTGGAGTGAAATGAACTGTAATTGACCAGTTTTGTATTCGTTTTTGGAGGATGGTTGAGCTCAAATTAGTCTGAGCTTCATACATGCTGGCAAAACTTTTGACTTGTTGTTTGTTAACTTAAAGAGAATTCCCCTTATTGTTTCTTTTGATATGCTCATACTTTTAATGCAGTATCTGCTCTAGTCCTTGATATGCAGTTTTCCTTTTCATGATAGGAACACAAACACACTAGCATGTTATCCCAGTGAGTGGAACTGAATAGTTCTTAATTCTTCTATGAACTTGCTTTTAATTGCCAAGGAGAATTAGATAACGAGCATGCCTATTGTTTCCCAGAATAGCATATCCATGTGCTGTTCAATTGCAGTTTCTTGAGGCTCCTTGATTCGGATAGGAGAGTCCTAAGGACTGAGTGAAGAATACAAATTGGCTTGAAACCTTGTTTTTCTTGTACTGTGGTTCTTCAATTTGTATCCTTTTGAAAAATCATTTGTACATCTGGAAAGATTATTGAACTACTTCTGATTGATAGATACATCTTGAAATGTGGAGATCACTTTGACATTCTCAATTTCAATCTGTAATTCTGATTCCTGAGCTCACTACGCTTTCAATCTTTTGTACGTCATGTTGAATTTGTAATATATTACAAAATAAATACTCACATCAGCTACTAATATGTACAAAATAATATACAAGTGAGAAAACTAAAGGTATTGTAGACAATTTACACACAATCCTTCTATTGTAGAATCTGGAGTCAACCTCCTAGCCAAACAATCCCATAGACAACTCTAGATTCTTAAAGAATCCACTCCACTGAGAATCTGAGATCTAGAGCTAAAACACTGGAGTGGGAGCTGTGCCAAACAGGCCCTTAGACTCTGTAGCAAAGAACTTGCCGAGCAGCGCATGTAGAACTGACTAGAGGTCTCGTCTCCCGCCGGCCGCTGAGCTTTATATGTCTGACAATCTGATGCTCGTATGCGGGCAGGATAGAATTACTCATTGCTGAATTCAGGTATGGCTACACTTTAGTTTTGTTTACGACATGCTAAGTGCGCAATCGAGTAAATGCGTGCAAAAAAATCGCATATTCCAAAGATAAAGAGAAGATTGTGCCTACTATCGCATATTCCAAAGATAAAGAGAAGATTGTGCCTACTATGCCCTGCTCGATAACTGTATCGACTGAAAAAAGAGATCAAATAAGGTACAAAGTTACCTGTAGCCCCCGACTCCTTACTCGATGATGTGTCATTGGGTAGGGAGTAGAGTTACGTAAGCACAACGTTTTGATTTAGCCCCCGACTCTTTACACAATAGCTGGATCGAGCCAAAAGAGTAAGATGTTAGCATCACTGATACATGTTGTGACTCCGTACCTCTTATTCGATAGATATATCGACCCGAGATTGGAGCCATGTAAAGAAAAGATCGAGCGATGTAGCCCCCGACCTTCTACTCGATGAATGCATTCAGTAGACGGTAGAGCATATGCGTCGATAAAATGCATGATGTAGCCCTTGACCCTCCACTCGATGGCTATATCGAGAAGAAAGTAGAGTATACGCATCAATTATGACCCTTACACACAGAAGCATGAGCCCCCAAGCATATTGGTCGAAGTAGAATCTAAATGAACGAAGTTGATGAACAACATAACTTCGTTGTAGTGATTGAACTCTGTTACTGTTTTCGTGCCTCTTCAGCTTCCACGCGGCATGCCATATTGTAGCGTCTCTTCGATTTGCGCACTTGTGTGGAAGTGCGACCGACGTCTCGTGGATTTGGACCAACGCGAATCTAGATAGATTGCAGTTACAGTGCGACCTGTCCCCTGAGCTATAAATATATGAGACCTGTAGTCGCCTGTCACAACTCATCTTTTCTCTTGTCTTTTGCACGCAGCGCCTTAGTTCTTCCGCCGCATCCATGGCTTCCCCTCCATCGTCGCCTCCCTCTATGATCATCCTTGGTGAATCCCCTTCCCCTACACCTATGACCATAGTCTCTCCGGGGAGGATCATCGTATCCTCTGATGAGGAGGACGAGATCGATTGGGAGACTATTAAGAAGAAAGTTTGGCCAGAGGAGGAAGACAAAGTCACTGGCAAGTTGAGGGCCTTCGTTGAAGAAGACGATGCCACCTCTGCTCACTTCACGAGAGTAAATGCCACCGCCGATATACGAGGAGAAGAAGATGAAGCCGCCGACGCCAGAGAAGGTGGTGAAGCTCAAAACAGCTTCATCAGCCTGGCGCTTGCTCGCCCTCTAAGCAATCCTGGTGCTCGGAGGCTTCTAACGACAGAGAGGTCTCCTTTCCCATCAACTGGTCTGCGCGGTGTGCGCCAGGTCTTCGCATCCTCCTTCGGTCCGTACAGAGGGCGCAAGCCCATCCTGGGGACCATCAGCTGCCAGCCCCTGAGGGAGCAGGAAAGGCGGTGAGATGCGTCCGAGGACAAGCAGTAGTAGTGTACCTACCTTAAGATGTAATAGGATAGCTTTTGTTAGTAAAATGTAATGAAATCATACTTACCTGAATTTCAGTTGCAATGCAATGTTTTCTTCGTTCATGTATGAAATTTTCTCAACTGATTGATGTTCCATGAGTTTTCAAGTATCGCGCCTTTCGCTGTCGATAGCCACACAGATCCTGGTCGAGTCACTTTGACCACCACATAGGGACCTTCCCACTTAGGCGAAAGCTTATTGCAGTTATCTTGCTTCTATACTTTTCATAGTACTAAGTCCCCAGCGGCTAGTGCCCTATCCTGGGCTCTCTGGCTATGATATCTGCGTAAGGCTTGCTGATACTTAGCCGCTCGAATGGATGTTTGATCCCTATACTCTTTGAGTAGGTTTACGTCATCTACTTGCGCATGCTCTTGTTCCTCTTTCAAGTAGTTATCCACACGAGGTGACCTAAATGATAACTCAGTCGGAAGCACAACTTCTGCTTCATAGACCAAGAAAAACGACGTTTCACCACTGGCTTGACTAGTCGATATACGAATAGCCCATAGCATCGAGGGGAGTTCTTTTGCCCATCGGGTTAAGTAAGCCCTGAGCCTATCGAACACGCGGGTCTTGATCCCCTGCAGGATTAAGCCATTGGTACGTTCGACCTGACTGTTACTTTGAGGATGAGCCACAGAGACGAAGCAAAGTTTGATACCCAATTCTTCACAAAAGGCTATGAAAGCGTTGTTTTTGAACTGGCTACCATTATCTGTGATTACTCGATTAGGGATGCCAAATTGAGTAACAATGCTCCTCATAAACTTCTTAGCCCCTTCTTAGGTGATGTTCCTAACGGGTTCGGTCTCGATCCACTTAGTGAACGTGTTGATAGCTACGAACAGAAACTTGTAACCTCCTTGGGCTCTTGGGAACGGTCCAAAGATATCCAAGCCCTAGACAGAGAAGGGCCAAGACAGAGGAACAGTTTGCAGTGCCTGGGCTGGTCGGGCGGTTTGCTTGCCGTAGAATTGGCAGCTCTCGCATTTTTTCACTAGCTCGCAAGCATCTTAGATAGCAATCGGCCAATAGAACCCTTATCAAAAAAATTTCCCGACCAGGGTGTGATAGGACGCATGGTTGCCACAGATGCCACCATGGACATCGAGCAATACTTTATTGTCTTCCTGAGTGATGCATTTCATCAAGGTTCCGTTACTCCCCTTTCGGTAGAGCTTTCCATCTACGAATGCATATAGCTTGGACTTACGTGCAATTTTCTCGGCTGTCGCATCATCGTCAGGGATCTCTCGACCTTCGAGGTAGGCTTGGAATGGAGTCATCCAAGTCGGCTCTCATTCGAGTAGTGTAGCTTCCGTGTTTGCAGGTTCTGCCTCGCTGACTTGACCAGACTGTTGGTTGAGTTGGGCAGCATCTGCCTCTCGTACAAGGGAGATGGATGGTTTGAGGATTCTTGATGAAGACTCCTGCGGGCGTGGGGGAACGGGACGAAACGAGCTTGGCAAGTTCATCGGCGGCGGAATTATCACATCGCCTGATATGCCTTACCTCGAGCTTTCGAACTTGTGCTCTAGCTTGTGACATGGGGAGGAGGCAGGACAACCTAGCGAGCAGTGGAAGGGAAGACCTGTCAACGACGGCGGTGGAGTCCAGGCAAAGGAGAACGAGAGGGACGGGAGAATGAGAGAGCCACCTTGAGGGGAAAGAAAAAGAGATGGGGAGGAGGACAAGACAACCTAGGAAGCAGTGGAAGGGAAGCCCTGCCGACAATGGTGGTGGAGGCGCTATGAGCAAGGGCGGTGCCGACGCCTAGGCGAACGATAGCGGGAGGAGGAGAGAATGGGAGTACCACTTCATGGCGACGCAAGGGTCTGGCCTTAGAGACCCGTGGACTACCGGATTGGCAACCACCCACAAGATCAACGGTTCTCGTCAATAGGGACCTGTACGCAATTATGGTAAATATGAAGGCTTTTTTGCAGAAGACGCTGATGTAGCACAGTCAAGGCGCGTGGATCTCTTCCGCTGTTAGGTAATACGCCAAATTACATGGACAACTACATAAAAAAGACTACAAATAGCTTCTTGAAGCTTCGATATCATCAATTAATTCAACTAGGTCTAGCATAGAGCACTAGAGTGACTCTTGTGTACATTAGGGAGAGGTACTGTAGCTTCACTTAAGATACTATGGTAAATGTACAATAAAGTATAATGCCAGTGCTAACGCTACGACGGCAGTACATCTACTTATCAATTAAATAAAAGCTAAGTATGAATATAATACTTAATAATAAATAATTTGTGATCACATTGTACGTACTACATATTTAGAAGGAGAGCGAATCAAACAAGGAAATAAACAGAGAGGATTTGCATGTAAGGAAACCAGACTTGAATTGCCAAAACTGTATGTACTACATATTTGGAAGGAGAGCGAATCAAACAAGGAAATAAACAGGGAGGATCCGCATGCCCGAAGGTGTTGCCCTTGATCTCCTCCACGCATCTGCGCTTCAAAGATCGCCTCATGGCGGCGTCGACAGCCTTCGCCGCCTCCCGCTCCGCGCAAAGGTATGCGTCCATCTCCGGCAGGCCGATCGTGCGGCGCAAGCCCCTGGTGTAGTCGGTGCCGGGCGGGTCGAACGCCGCGTGGACAACAGTATGTCATCTGGAAAGTTGGACCAATAATGACTTCCCTAATTGTCATCTAAATATGAATGCTAACATATAACACTATTTGTGCGTCCTGATTGAGGCTAATTATTATCAGAATATCTGTTACTTCCCATAGTGTATTTAGGAATAAGTCCTAAAATGAACTTATTCCTTATATTTATCACACGATAATTGCATTTCATACACACATTCCTTATATAATATTTTTAGCTAAATAATATTATGGTGGCGGTACGTGAGCGCCTTGTATAGGATGTGGTGCACATGCATGAATGGAAGAAAATTAAGCGCGCGATTCATGTTACTGACTGGTATGGTAAATATTGAATCGAAATCAAATGGGTTTAGATTTGCAACATAAATTCCATATATATAGTTCAATTGAAATATATATGTGCGGGCTCTCCTGTTGTGGGCCACATGAATGAATGAGTTAGACACATTAAACAACAGCCATCGGATGTGGGTGAGTAAAACTGAGGAAAGATCTGAGACATTCATTTTGATGAATGCAAGTTTCTGGGGACATTTTGCTGGGTGCACGAACATTGGGCCATCTCTAATGAGGTGCATTATTTAGGGTGGACGTAGAAAAAATTGATTAGGTGCATTATAAAAGGGTATAGATGGACACATCTTGTTTCCTGAAGATACCGATTTGAAGGTACATGCACTGAAGATGCTCTCAAAATTACATGAAAAATCAATCAAGAAAGAAAAATAAAAATATAGTTAGGTCTCATTTGAAACACATGATTTTTTTTATTGTTAGAAGAATAAATTGTTTCTTATTAAATTCGCATAAAATCCATTGTCCCAAAATGGCCCTAAAAATCTTTTCCCATTTCGGGCTCATGCACTAGAAATGTCTGGAATACTGGAGCGTGGCGTGGTTTGAAATCTCGTTTTCGCTCGATATCTCGGAGTTAGCTAGATGACGAACTTTCGTCGAGATCTCGAAATTTTAGACAAGTTCCGAGAGAAACACAAAAACCAAATTTTAAATCCAGTTTTTTTCACAGGGAAATCCGAGATACTGGCCGGAATCACCGAGATCTCGGCTCAGTAGATTTGCATTGAGCGAAAAAGGTTCAAACGACGTAAAATTTTTTTAAAGTTTTTTTGGATGATCCTAACACATCAATACTATTCCCATTAAAATCTTAGATGATTATTAAACTTGAGGAATTTTTAAAAATTCGAATATTGCTATTGTCTTGATAAAACGCTGACCGACAAATTTGAACCGAATGAAAAATAGAACAAACGACGTTAGAAAAATTTAAAAGTTTTTGTGCATGGTTATGACATATCACTAATGTTCCCATAAAATTTTTAGATAATGATGAAGTTCGAGAAATTTTTAAAAATTTGGACAGTGGTGATGCCTGAATGGAAAATGCTTGAAACCACGTCGGAAAATTTGGATGGTACCAATGCATCATTGGTCTTGCCATAAAATTTTTAGATGATTATCAATTCGCGAAGTTAGAAGTTTCGGCATCATTTCAACTGATATTCAGATTTTGAAAGTTACAATCGGAAACAGTCAATATATATTTGTATCAAAATTAATAGGCATGAAATAAAATTGATACATATGATAATTCATCCCATATACACCATAAATAATACTATATAGGAGCACGTGAGAATTACCTGTGAAAGCACGGATGACATTAGAATGCAACGCTCAACCCAAAATCACTGCAATCCGATCAAAATAGTGTGAGCTAATAGACCGGAGAGTGTGAGCGAGGCTTATGAGCCCGTGAGGAAATGACTCGGGCTCATTTTGTTTGCTCTGAGCCCAAGCTACAAATTCTATTGAACGTGCAGCATAGCAAGCAATACGTCTTGGCTAAGTTGGTTCAAACATGACATATAAGGCTCTGCGCCCTTTCCCACGCCCAACAACAAATTTTTCAAATTTGTTTTTTCATTTTTTCACATGTATTCCTTATAGATGGTCTAACAATGGTCTAGAAAAAAATTAAAGCCAAATCTGGCCCAAAATCACTGCAATCCGGTCAAAATAGTGTGAAAAATCGGCTCAAACAACCGAGATCTAAGCGAGATTTGCCGAAATCTCACCAAGATTTCTGAAATTAGTATAGCATTTTGAAATTTTTTAATCCAACGAGATTTTGATTCATATGGTCAGAAATCCGAGATTTAGCCGAAATTTCGCCGGCAATTTGAACCTTGCGTGCCCTGCTGATGAGCAATTAAAATACAGAAGCGGAAATGCGTGCTCCTCCGGCCTCCATCCGTGCCCTCGCCTTCCACCGCCGCCTCCCACTTCCCCGTCCCCACCCTCTCACCCTCTTCCACCTACCGCCGCGGCCGCCTCCGTGCCGCTGCCCCACCCCCGCGCGCTCCCTCATGGCCTTCTCCGCCGAGCCAACGGGCGAAGAGGCGGTGGAGGAAGAACTGCCCCCCGCCGCCGCCAGCGTTGGAGACGGGGGCGAGGTGAGCACGGAGGAGTGGAGGCGCTGGGGCACCTCTTCTCCTCTCCCGGCCATGGTGACCGCCGTCGTTCGCGAGCTGCTCGAGATGGAGTCCGAGAACGGCGAGAAGATGCGCTTCGGCGGCGTCGGTTCCAAGCTGAAGGTAACGCCCTTTTCTCCAATCCCCTATCAGATCTAGAGATTCTTGTTGCTTCTGTGCTTCTAAAAGTTATATAACAAATGCAAGAATTTAATTGATGGGAATGTTGGTGAATTCATGGTTTGATTTCTTTGAACTCATAGGGTGATTTCAAAGAAATGGAGGACAAGAAGCATAGGGCTGTCTACGATACACTGGCCGACTCGGACAAGAAGCTGCAATATTTCTCTGCTCGGCAGATTGCATGCCGTTTGCTCGGGAGCAGGGGATATCTATGCCAGAAGGTAGTGCATTGGTCTCAGCTACATACATTGTTGTAATTTGTAAAGCACTTGCGCAAATGCAATACACAAATGTAGCAATTCGACCTTGGTGGTTTATTCAACTGAAGCTTGTTTTGCTAACATTTCTGTGCTCTTTCTGTTTTGCTAACTGATGTTTGACTGAGATGTCTGCCTCTAAAATTGCAGTGCTGGCTACCAACTGAAGACTGTATGTGCACAAAGCTTGCTCCATGCAATTTATGGAGGGGAATAAGATTCTGGCTATATATGCATCCAAAGGTCTGTCTGAAGATGGTTATGTAGTATTTGCTGCTGTATCTTTTCCTGGGATTGTGCAAGCATCTCTGTTGTTGCAGGACTTTTTGCGCCAAAACAACACTGGAAAGTTACTCTGGCAAGTATTTGGCATCCAAGCTGCACCCTTGTGTCTCTTTGGCATCCAAGAGCATGAAGATATTATGTGGGATGCATTTAAGTGTTCAGGTCATCTCAAAACCATCTTTGATAAATCAAACATATGAACTTTTGCGTGGGAGCTTTTTAGGCCTGACGTATTTTCTGTGTGGTAGTTTAGATTAGCTTCACCTGCCATGTCTATTCAACAGTTCTTTCTAGTTTCTTTTTGAACAATTCATTGCAGAGTTGTAGAACTGTTATCAGGCATGCAAGCTTTCTTTCTCAGATAAGCTCTCCAGATATGATTAAATCCTTGTTTAGGATCCAGAGACGCAAGCAGGTTTTCGGACTTTTGATTTGCATTGTGATTGCTGAATTTTATGGAAATGGGATGGAAATAATGCATAATTGTGACTGGAGGGAGTATATCATTATACATGATAGTATTTTTTGAGAGGAAAATAGCCCTTTAATTTGGAATACTATGTCACTATGTCTTAGTGTTTAGATAAGTGTGTTCGTGCTCTAACCCCTTTTCACATATTGAAGTTGCATGTTCAAGATAAAAGGAGATGTAGGGGCTGTTTGGGGGGGCTGTGCTTCAGCTTTGGGCTAAAAGCTCCCCCAAACAGCATGGCTGCAAAGCAGCTGGGAAGCTAAGCCACAGCAGAAGCACTCCCAAAAGCTACAGCTGCTGGGGAAGAGCTTTTCAGCTGTGGCTTCGCTTGACCACCTCCCACCTCGCTCGCTCCGCTTTCCCGACCTCCGCCACCCCGCCTCATCGCCTCCACGTCACCTCCCCACTTGGACGCCGCTGTACTTCGCTATGTTGCTACCTCTCCGCTCGGTTGGTCCCCAAAACCTACAACTGCAGCAGCCAGTTTGCCAAACAACATAACAAGAAAAGCCACAGCCACCAGCTACAGCTGCTTTACAGTCCAGCAAACCAAAAGCAGTTTTTCAGCCCAGCCACAGCTCCCCCAAACAGGCCCGTAATCCCGTTTCACATCCAGAGTGACTTTTTAGTTTTGTGATCTATTTGTTCTTAGTTCTTACTGAATTCTGGGCATCATTGGTGTTCTTTTGTTGTTTACAGTTAGCCCTTTTATTTTAATCACTGTGAATGGGTGGTCTGCTGATGCATTTAGGGCCTGTTTGGATGTTAGGGGGGAAAATCCTAGGGAAAATCCCAAGGGGGATTTTGAAGGGCACATGGAATCCCTCTCAATCCCTTGGGGAAATAACCCCCTCCGGGAAATATTCTCCGCCACCATTTGAAAGGCACAGGGATGAAAATCCCGAACATTAAAAAAATATCCAAAAAACCAGAAAAAATCCAGAAAATTCAAGGGGAAAGCATTTGACCAGATCCTTATATTCACACATTCAAATTAGATTCATACAAGCATTCACACATAGGTAAAATCCAAACAAGATAGTGTTACTTGCATCTGTAGCATCTATACATGAGTCCAATTCATGCAAAAGTCGAATTTAAGCATCTAGTCAACCATATTCACCAAGGTAGCTCGAGGCCATTAATTCACTGATAGAAAGAAAAACATGTCAAATTCACAAAAGTTTGCAATCAACTTTCAGAGCGTAAAATGGGTTCGAATTTCTTTACCTCCGGATAGCAGTCCTGGTGTACTATGGTTTGATTGTGTGGATTAACATGCACCACACAAGATATTCTCCCCTGCAACAATCATACAACGGGTTCAGTACTTTTCGATCATAGACTGCAAGCAAGAGCACCAATATTGCAAATTGTTGGACAAATTTTTTTTCATCTATGTGGCTCAGTCATACTACATGAGATAAATAATATTTGAACGAAAGAAAAACATTACATAATAACATCAGTATGTCCTCTTTTATTCTTTTGTTTAATGGCAAAAGAACTTTGGAGTAGCGAAGGGCCAGCGGTCAAAACACCATGGTTCAGTGGCTTTTGTGGGTTGCTGTAGTCATGAACTAATGGGTGAATATCCTTATTTGGTCATAACAAGTTTGGAGAAAGCACAGAAGAATATCTCAGCAAGATCAAATCAAGCAACCAACCCAACCTAACCCAGTAATACATAAGGCAAAACGCCAAAAACAACCAGTAACTAGTTCCTTGTGCCTGGAAATACGACATATGTGACCACTACATAAATGAAATCACCAAGTATCTTTTCTAACAGTTCGTTGCATACCCAGAAAAAGCTAACCACTGTGCAAGATTAAATATGGCTCCACCTCTTTACCACCAAACCATAGACCATATTTTCGGGCGAAAACGTAGAAAAAGATCCTTTAGCGGCAAAAAATAACTCACCCAGTCAAATTCTATGCCAAAACAATTACGATATCCAAGTGCAACACTAGTAGTCGGCCTGCTTTTGATCCACCAACATTGCTTTAAGGCTTGGTTTAGCAAAACTAGGAAAATTGGACCATATTTACTCTAGTGAACAATGGGGTATTATACTACTATGTAATAAATTTCTTTCACAAGCAGCAAACATATCTTTATGTACAGCAACATGAAGCACAAGTGGCTGCAACTGCTTGCAAATATAAGGGGACACTAAATATAGTAGACACTAAATAGTTAGAATGTGCAATCAGTTTGATGCAGACAGTGGTGCACTGTGTTTACATGAGGGCCCCTGTCTCCCGTGCATGTACAGATTAGCATTTGGTTTCTTGTAGTGATTGCTAATTTAGCCTGAACATGGCTTCAAAAAATGGAAAGTCTGAAAATAGTATGCATGCTTTCATGTGGTATTAGGACCCATGTAGAGAAGCAGGTAGCAATACTGCAACGCCCAGCTGGCATGTATGTTCATGCTATTGGTGGAAGTAAAAGTGAGAGCATTGGTTTACTGCTGAAGATGACAACACACTGAAGTGTATTATAGTGATGTAGTTAGCATATACTGACGTTAATGCGCTATGAGGATTATGTGTATCAAAGATTACATAACACATACTCTCTTGAAAGAAAACTCAGACGCCATGCATGAAGCTAGCTAGTACCTGTGGTTTCTAACTAACAGTGTTGTGCATTCCATTCTCTGAACTCCATAACCTATGATGCACCGATCCTTGTGTTTGCCTTCGTTTCGCTGTCGGACACCGTGTTCGACACCGATACGTCGCCGATACGTGTCGGTACCGTATCGGCGAATTAAACTGTGAAAAAAATCATTTATTTTCCGACACGGATTCAACACTTCTCCGATACGTATGCGATACGTATCGGACAATAGTGCTAGTCCAAACGACATAAAACCGAGTCGTAACGGAGGTGGAGCGCTCACCTGTGGCTGTGTAGGATTCGTGTGGGTAGAGTCTCTCTGCCGCCGCCGCCTCAGTCGTCGCCACCGCCACTACCACTGCCGTCGGTCGAATCGGCCCCCCTCCGCTGAATCGACCACCCCACCGCCAGATCTGCCGTCCCCACCGCCAGATTGTTCATCCCCACCGGCCTCTGCCGGCGTTGGCCGCCTCTCCCTGTCATTGATTGGGTTCTGCCGGCGGCGCCCTGCTCTCCATCCTCTTGTAGTCCTGCTTTGCGCCCTGCTCTCCATCCTCCTACGCTGCATCCGCTCTGATCTGCATCCTCCAGCGGCGCCCTCCTCTGCATCCTCTAGCGGCGCCTGCTCTCCATCCTTCTACTCTGCTCGCGCTCAGGAGGTACCGAGCCACAGAGGTATAAGCTCGGCTCTGCTCTTCATCTTTCTGTAACTGTAACTGCATGTCTCGTACTCTCATGTGCTAGACTGTTAGTTAGTAGTAGTACTTAGTAGTGTTGCTAGTTATTAGTTAGTAGTAGTACTTTAGTACTTAGTAGTCACCACTTCACTCTTGATTTTTAGAAAATGGCAACTTGAAGAGGTGTGGATCATCTTTGAGGTACATATTCGTAGTTTACACTTCACACTTTTACATTATTTCAGTTTGACAAACAAGTTGAAAAATAGAAAATAATTCATATGTATATGTTATTATTATTATTTAATATATATAGCCGTGTCGCTGTGTCAGTATTTTTAGGAAAATGGCTAATCCCGATGTCGGTATCGTGTCGTGTTGTGTCGACGTATCCGTGTCGGTGCATAATAGTCCATAACTTCATGATTTGTTCAATTTTCTGAGACGCAACTAGCATTGCAACATTTACTTCTGTTCAAAATGTATGCGAATATATATGGTAACTGGAATACATTATACTAACTGTATCTAAAATAAATCATGAATCTCATCACCTATCTTGCTTGAATTGATTCCCCCTTCCGGGCCTAAATTGTGCAGACACAAAACATCTGCATCAGCTAACCTACAGGCCACATCTCATCACATATATTAATTCTGTATATACACTAATTAAACTGCGTGAACAAATGATTAGAACGGATGCTAAAATAAGATTTTCTCCCGTCACAAGCAGCAGAGTTTTCTGGTGAAACCCTAACGGTCCTTCTGTCCCTACACCATCTTTCTGCACAGAATTTTTTTTTACTGAACTTGCCATTGCCACAGCTGCCTGGCAGTGAAACTTGTGAGATTCCAAACCTCAAGATTTGGGAAAAGAACACTGAAAATTGAAATTCCAAAACCTAAACCGGACCAGTATTTGGGGTGTAAACGGGCTTTCCAGCTGAAAAATGGAACCGACCAGGTTCTGGTTTTCACTCCAAAAACACTTTCCAACATCATGATTCATGCTCATTAGGGATTGCATACAAAGTAACTTCAATGTTAAGTATCATCTCACCAATCACAAGAGCAAAAGCTAAGGAATTTGGACGGTACACGTTAGACTATTAGGCAATTTTAATGGTTCTGAAATGTCAAACTGAGCACTGCTATTGCTAATGGTTTTGAAATGCCAAACTGAGCACTGCCATTGCTAGATAGCTGAAATTGGTTGAAAAGTACGAAACCTAGGTAGTCGCACAAATAAAGAAAAAAATGCATCTAATATGTCCAGAAGCAAGAGGGCCAAACCATTTGGACCAGTCAAAAATAGATAGAAAACAGATCAAATTAATCTATCCTACACAAAAACTAATTCAGTTCAGATCTTGCATTGACATCATATCTCAATAATACTAATTCATGCCAAAACTCAAAACACAAAATCAAACAGAGAAGAGGAGTGTTACGATTCGAACCTGGTAGGAAGGAGATCTCAAACCCTAGCCATGCCTTGTGTGTTCGCCCCACAACCCACCTCCAACTCCACCTCCAGTCACCGTCTTCCACTGAGATCTACGATGAAAACAAGATGAGGTGAGGAACCCTAGAGGGAGGAGCAGAGGGTACCTAGTGGGAGGAGGAGACAAAGAAGAGGACTTCACCGGTGAATTCCCATCGCTGGAATGGGATGAGGAAGGGCGTGGTGGAGGCAGCGGTCGGGAGGGAGGCATGGTCGATAGAGAGAGGTGGTCGAGGTAGCTGCGTCTCGACGAAGGGGATTTTTTTCTTCGCCCCGCAACAAGTTTTTTCCCTCCCCGTGGATCCCTGTTGATTGGGCTGGTAATTTCCCGTTTATACCTTACCCAAATGCTGCCCCAAGTTAGTCAAGGAAAGTTTCCCATGGGCCAAATACTCCCCGGGAAATGAGGGGGATCCCAGCCAAATCCCTGGCTGCCAAACAAGCCCTTAGTGTTTGAGCTGGTCTTTTTAGCTGTTGAATTGCATTGCGTTGATTGATTATGGTAGAAGTTGATGCTTCACACAAAACAAAAACGCAGACTACGAGTAGTAATGTCTGAAGTAATTAACTAGAAATGAAATGCTGAGTTGACATTTAATTATTTGTGCTCAATAGAACATTGCTTCATTAATCAATTGTTCAGTCGCTCTATTCATCTTTCTATCTTTAGCTAGGACGTGTGATTAAATGCTGTATTATTCCATTCTGATGTGGTGTTCCTCCAGGAAAGGGAAAGGTCTCCTTTCTGTATCCAAATAAGAGTACAACCCCCAAGTCTGTCAAAGATCTTAAATTTGATGGTTTGACCTTGAGTTCGGACCTCGAGGACGTGGTATGTCTTCTGTTCTTTAAGCATGTATTCAAAGCGGTAGTTCTGTCTTATTTAAGTTCCACATTGGGGACTTTATTTATTAACACCTTATATTCATTTTGTTAAGTATTAATAGTGATTCGATCATTTGAAAACTGTTATATTGCTCATGCTGTAAGAAAGAAAAATTAATTTTCCTGGTAGAAGTAACATGATTTGGCAACATATCAGGAAATGGTAATGAATTAACTTCGCAATGTAGGTTGTGCAAGGTGAACCTTTGAACTTTGTTTTGCTTGATGGTACCTGGAGTAATTCTGCTGCATTATACAGAAGGTTGAAGGTACAGTTCAGTGCATTTCTCATTCAACAATAGCATTCCTATATTAGTTTGATTATGTTTCCACTTGAAAATCATTGTTCAAGCTATAGCGATGCAATCATTCAAATTGGATGGTTTAAATACAACAAATGTAGTTTCTGTAAACTTTTGTTTTGGTTTGATTTTTTTCTCTTTAGTGCGTGCATGCGCTCGCATGCATGATCTCTTATTTCAATTTTTTTGCCCTAATATTTGTAGAAAATTTTATTGTGGGTCATCGTTTTTTTTTCCAATGCTGATAATTGGCCTTACCTTCACACTTGCCATGCCCAGTCATATATCAAATATTGCCAACATGCTATGGTGCAATTGAATTGAGGGTCCATAGAACATTTCAACATACGAGGATACCATGCTAAGTATATGGCATGCTTACTGTCACCACCAGGAGCACAGCATCATCTTTGCACATTATGGTTGACATTACATTAGGTAGGTGTACCAAGTGGTAAGATTGTATGTTTTAATTAGTTTTGGAGTTGTAATCATTCTCTCGGATATTATTGGATTTGACTTTGTGGTCATTCAACACTACGACTAGGTGTTAGAGCATATGTAACATCACTACATACATAGGCCACACTCGCTCTGCAGTCAGAGTGATGGTTGAGTGGTTACTGAGTATGTGATCCACCTGATACTTCTGACTTTGATGGTGGAGTGGCACTCTGTATGCTCCAACTCTAACATGTAAAGACCACAAGGTCATCAAATATTATGTGTGATTGTAGTGACTCTAAAACTAATCAAAGCATATAAAGTAAAGGTAGAAGATCTTACCTCTAGCTCTAGGTATACCCTCCCATGTAGATGTCAAATGTAATTTTTAAGCTGATACTGTCCTGTTAGTGGTAGTGATAGAGGTGTTGACAGGGCATCCAACATACAAAGATGGTAATTGTTATTAGAAAAATGTCATGGATTCTCAGGCTGCATTGCTGCAATGTTGTCCCACAGTTTATATGTGTGCAAGTAGCATGGGCCAGTAGCAAGTATTATAAAAAAGAGATGGTGTTATGGCCGTGGGCTAGTGTGATAACCCGGGGGGTTATCAGTTTAGTCAAATAAGTAAAGCAGTAAATAAAGCAATAAAAGGGCTTAGACAAGATTAATAAAAATGTAAGGATTAGAGAGTGCCGTTAGTCCTGCAGTAATGGTATCGCTCATCGAGGTACCTGACCTATCCGGGACCCAGATAGGCACATCTCGCTAGTCCGAGGTTCATCATTCGGCATCGTATAGCTTACCTAGTACGGTTGTGGGTATCGTTAGTAAAAAGAGCGAGAAATGACCTTTTGGCCCTTAGAACCCATGAGTGTAGTAAAAGGGCATGGATAAAAGGGTAAATAGGGCAGCAGTAAAGAATAGATAAAGCCAGCCTTTCACCAGCCGAGAGAGCCACTGCAAGCAAAGCCAGCTCATTTCATCCTGCCTCACACTCACATGCACACCAAGAGCACAGCCAAGAGCCAACATTTCCCATGTCCACCAAGTACAGAGAGCAGCCAAAGGGAGGCAAGGGGAGGCCATCCAGAAGGGGAAGAAGGAGGTCCAGAGAGCTTCCAAAAGAGGAGGCAGAGGGTCTCTAGAAGGAGGTGAAGAGCACCCGAAGAGAGTAAGTTGGAGGCAGCCAGAAGCAAGAAGCCAGCATCACCTTCTCCCCATCATTAACCTCAGTGCCCAGCCTCTCCACCAAAACCTCAGGTGCACATTGCTAGCAGTAGTAGTAGTAGCTATAGTGCAATGTTGAATGCACAAGACGTAGATCGGGGCAGTAGGCAGCCAATGAGGGAGGGTAGATGATAGATCGGGTTGGGTTGTAGCCAATGAGGGAGGGTAGATGATAGATCGGGTTGGGTTGTACCTTCATAGTCTCAGTAGTCAGGATAGCCATTAGGGCAGTGAAGGGTTAGTAGCTTCTTCCTTCCTTGTGTTAAGCCATCCCAACGTTCATCATAGACCCCCTCATTCTAAAGCAAAATTAGTAAATTATCAAGCAAAAAGTGGCAAAAATCGAAATGGGTAGAAACCCTAGATAGCATCTAGTAGTGCTAGGAAGCAGATGGAGTAGAGGTAGGGCGGGGATGAGTGCATGTCGGCGTGACGTGCAGTAGGGGAGGGAGGGCTCGACCTAAGCTCGGCCAAGGCCGGCGCATGCGCAGCAGCAGGGAGAAGTGGAGACGTAGTAGAGCGGAGCCGGCCGGAGTAGAGCAGGCGCGGGCCGGCTGCAGGCCAAATGTGGCGCCAAGCCGTGTGCCCTTGGCCGGAGCAGGCCGGCGCAAGGACAAGGCCCGAGTAGGTGGAGCTCGGTCGGCGCCGAGCCATAGGGGAGGAGGGAGTAGCTGTGTGGAAGAAGAGGAGGAGAGGCTCAGCCGGGTAGTAGGGGGAAGGAAGCAAGCCGGTCGGTGGGAAGGAGAAACAGTAGGGGAGGAGTCCACGGGAGGAATCGGCAGAAGGCCGATGTAGCAGAGAAGGCTTCGGCCAGACCGGTCAAAAGCCAAGAAAAAGAAAAGGGCGGAGGAGGAGAAAAATAGAAGGGAAGAAAGAAAGGAAAGAAGAGAAGAAAGAAAAAGGAGGAAAAGAAAATGGGGAGAGAGAAGAAAAGAGAAAAAGAAAGGTTAGAAAAATAACTTGTACCGCGGACTGTGTTGATTTTGTTAATCAACTTGCGAATCGCCTAAAAATCGCCAACCTGTATTAATTAATCTGTGTCAGATAAAATTGCACAATAGATCCGAAAATTGGTTGGACGCCAAATTAAAATGATTCACCTTAATTGCTGTAGTAATCTCTTCTGCTTTCAGGGCTCAACCTGAACTGTCCCGCCAACCAGAACCAACCTTCGAGCGAGGTCGAACCTTCAAGTTTTATTCCAGACAAGATTCTTTGAACATCTCTATTAAACGTTTTTAACGCTTTTTTATAGCTAGCATATCATCACTGCATTAAAATCCATATTTTGCAAATTGAAATATTGAATCAGAATTGGATGAAAGAGGTGTTGTGAATAAAAGTGATGAGATGGTGCCGTGCCGGTGGGGCCCTCTATATATGTTATAATATAAGGTCAAACGCCGACACTCGGGCAATGAGCCGTATTTCAGTATCAACTATAGCGAGATAAATCGTTGCCCGAAAAGGTTGTCTTATGAAAGTATTATGATCTCCATAATGGGTAAGCTATAAAGGGCATCGAGCTAGGAAATACCGGTATGACCCAGGTGGACAGTGCCAAAGGTGTGGGCATTATATTTGAAGCCCCAGAGGTGTACTACCGGAGGTGCCGGAGTACAACTGTAACTGCGAGTTGTGGGATGGCCTAGGTGAGGCTCCCCGCTCGAGTATAGGGATGGAGATCTAATACGGATTAATGATAAACGTTCTGGAGCCTCACAAGATGGGGCCGTTATGGGTAAAGTGTTACAAACCTGCGCAGGGTCAAAATCTTGAATTCAAGCCTGTCTCCTGGATTGGAGGCTACGGAAGCTAAGTCTGCCTCATATACGAGTGCTAGTAGCTGATTTTCAGTAATTAAAAATTTCTAACCCTTAAAGAAAACCAAAACCTAATTTCATTAAATCGATTTGGAGGGAAGGAATTGGGTTGGGTTGGAGAGAAAACTCATACTGCATGTTGTTATTTAATGTTTGCTAGTACTTTGTACTCATTCTTGTATTTCCCCCTTTTCTAGAAGGAGAATCTGATGGATCGACATTTGAGGATTGGGATGAGGCTTATTCACAGGATCAGTACCAGGGCTATTAGGAGGATCTCTCCGAGGGCTACTACTACTCCGATTACTATCAAGAGGGCTAGGAGCTTCCATAGGCTGTATTATCGACATAGGAGGTATTTAGGGTAACATAGTTGTGTTATCTTTTGCTCTACCAGGTTAGATGTAAAGGACATATAGCCCTGCGTGGCTTGAATTGAATATATTTTCATTCAGTCTCTAATTATTGTTCTGTTGTAACACTCTAAACACGGCATAGTAGGTGATAAAGCATCTGGTCTACCAATGTTTTGCCGGCGGCTGTGCCGAAATTCGTGTAATTATCTTAGGGTGATGACAGTGTTACTGTCGCTACTCTGGGCTAATTATACGGGTCGCCACAGCTAGTTGCAAGGAATCCTCGATAGCAGCAGCAATCCCACGAATTAAGGAGACTAAATGGATTTGTTATTATATTTAGTTATAACTTTCCTTATCTAGTTTGGAATATTGTCTTTATTAGTTGGAAGGTTTCAATTTGATAGTTAGGTGGCCGGCTTTATGTAAGCGCACCATTGTATCTCTTTTCATTAAGAAAGAACGAAGGCATTCTCATCTACAGCTTCCCCCCCACACAACAAAAAAAAAAGCCATTCGCTGTCCGGCCATCCTCTCGGCGGTGTTTACCTATTATGATCTAAGCAAGCCCATAACAATTTGGTATTGAGCTGTAGGGCGGTGGTGATGGCTACAACCTGAGGTGTTTCCATGTTGACAAGAGGTTGTGGCACTGCCGGAATGTCGCATGAAAGATGATCAACAACACTCCAATAGGCAATAGTGATGACAGTGGTCCCTTGGCATGGCTTGACATTGCAGTTGATGCCAGTGGCATGGACAATCAGCGTGGAGCAGCAACGACGCTCTTCCTGCCACAGAGCGCTACGGTGGTGGGAGAACACGATGCTGTCGCGGTCTTGACACCCGTCACGCTCTACACCTATGATGGCACGGTGTCGCCCGACCGCGTGGAGAGGACGGCTGCTGGGCAGCAACCTTCTTCCTCGGCGAGGGCAACACTGGTGCAGCCACATGTGGCGAAGTCTAGGGAGGAGGTGTCGTTGGCGGTAGCGTGAGTGTCGCTGGTTGTGGTTTCGAGGTTAGCACAGTGTAACACTGCCTCTCCTTTGCCATTAGCTTGGCCTTGTACTCCTATACAAGCCTCTCGATGTTTCTATAACCTTGGCAACAGAAACCATGAAAGGTGGCTCTGATACCAAGTTGTTATGAGAGGATGCCGGACGATGAACAACTTGGGGGAAGGGAAAGGGAATTGGACTATAAATGAGAATGACTCTATCCTTTTTTTGCTTAATGAAAAGAGATACAATGTCGTGCTTTTATGGAGCCGGCCACCTAAAAATCAAATTGAAACCTTCCAACTAATAAAGATAATGTTCCAAACTAGCTAAGGAAAGCTATAACTAAATATGATATCTAATCCATTTATTCTCCTTAATTCATGGGATTGCTCCCATTATACACCGATACTTGACTTAGCCGTTCCTGTACGCGAAATGGTTGTTGGGAAATCGGGGTGGGAAAGCCCTAGTAAATTTAAAAAAAAATTCCCCTTCCCGGACCGATCGCATGCATTAGAACCAAGATTTAGAGAATATCGAAAGTAGTAAATGCGTACCGTGGTCCTGTGAGTGCAAATACAAATCTTTTGGAGAAGTTCTCGCGAAGCTCACAGCTTCAACGCCTAGATGTAGCAGTGGAAATGGATACGTTGGATCTTCGTGGCAGTAATGGATACGTTGGATCTTCGTGGCAGTAGCAGCCACAACCTTCCAATCAAATCGAAACCTTCCAACTAATAAAGATAATATTCCAAACTAGCTAAGGAAAGCTATAACTAAATATGTCCATTTATTCTCCTTAATTCATGGGATTGCTCCCTATTATACCTCGATACTTGACTTAGCCGTTCCTGTATGCGATATGGTTGTTGGGAAATCGGGGTGGGAAAGCCCTAGTAAATTTCAAAAAAATTTCCCCTTCCTGGACCGATCGCATGCATTCGAACTAAGGTTTAGAAAATATCAAAAGCAGTCCTGGGTGCGCAAATACAAAGCTTTTGGAGAAGCTCTCGCGAAGCTCACAACTTCAACGTCTGGATGTAGCAGTGGAAATGGATAAGTTGGATCTTCGTGGTAGTAGCAGCCACGACCTTCCAATCAAATCGAAACCTTCCAACTAATAAAGATAATGTTCCAAACTAGCTAAGGAAAGCTATAACTAAATATGATAGCTAATCCATTTATTCTCCTTGATTCATGGGATTGCTCCCTATTATACCTTGATACTTGACTTGGCTGTTCCTGTACACGATATGGTTGTTGGGAAATCGGGGTGAAAAAGTCATAGTAAATTTCAAAAAAAGATTCCCTTTCCCGAACCGATTGCATGCATTAGAACCAAGATTTATAAAATATCAAAAGCAGTAAATGCATACAGTGGTCCTAGGAGCGTAAATACAAAGCTTTTGGAGATGCTCTCGTGAAGCTCACAGCTTCAACGCCTAGATGTAGTAGTAGAAATGGTACGTCGGATCTTCGTGGCAATAGCAGCCACGACCTTTAGGTATCCACACGAATAGGTGGATGACATCATATGCTAGTATGCTAGTACCACGCAATATGACTATTGTGATTTTTGTATCTGGTTTAGATTTCTTTTTCACCTTTCTTTATTTTTCATCAATTTTTTGAACTTGGAACCCGAATTTATAGACAGAACACTATAGCAGTTGGCGCTACAGTACAACACCTGGCACTGTTCATATGACGCTAGCTACAGTACTGACAAATGTCACTGTTCATATGCCATTTGGTACGGTACCTGCTCCCCCGCGCAAGTGTCGGAGATGTATTCCGATTTTTTTAATTTATTTTTGAAGCTGAAATTCGCTGATTCTCGACAATACCATTGTTGGGAATATGCTCAAGAGGCCAATCATGAAGATGATTACCTTGTATTTATGCTTATATTGTTGTTTTAATAATGTCATGTTATAGATCATCAAGTATGTGACTTGATCGTGAAACTCTGTAATTTGATTATGACATTATTGTAAATTGTCCCTTATTTATTTATTGGTTGGAATACCAATAATCTTTATTCAAAACAAGCACATGAATTGTTTGATAATCATATTTCACGGATTATGAGTATATGATACAATTTAATCATGTAAATACATGTAAGTGTACATGCTATTAGACTATCCCGCTTATGAAACACATTTTGAGGATTTGATTAGTGTCATAAGTTGTTTTATACAATGATAATGATTGATCCTTAAACCTGAGATCGATACAATTTCCTACATGAGGATGGTATGCTTTGATGTTGTCTAACGTTGTACGTAACTGGATAATCATAAGGACAATACTCGGGTATGCTTTAAATCATGCAGAGAGAAGTGTATAATCAAGATGGAATTTGTTCTCCACATATTGAGGGAAAAGATATCGATCGGCCACTCGATGAAATAGACTAAAGAATGTGCATGGTCATGCCCGAACAATTAAGGTGTTAATCGATCGATCTTGTTAGTCTACTTCAGAGAATCAAGAAACTCGGTTTAACAGTACAAGGATAACACACCTCAACTTTGAGTTAAACCATATCAAAGTGACAAAGGGAACGATATGTATTCATTGAAGGTTTGTCGGATAAATGACATTAATGCAATTTTGGTAGTCGTTATGTTCGGCTAGGAGCCGCTTGCGACTAATAAATCGAAAATGGAGACCTAAAGGGTCACACAAAAATAGACTTAAAGACAGATTTATGAAATATTCTCTCGTGACATACGTGTCAATGCGATTGAACATGATATCTGATTGTTTACAAAAAAGGGCTGCGAATCCGTGTGCAAAAATATGTTTTTTGCGCTGAAATCAATGCAGCAGAACCGGAAACAATGCAGCATGACAGTAAGTAATGTAGCAACCGACATATGAACAGTGCCAGGTGTAGGTTACTGTAGCTCTGCTTTGCTACAAATGTTTTGGCTATAAATTCGGATTCCAGGTTTAGAAAATTGACGAAAAATTGAGAGGAAAAATAAAAGAAGGTGAAAAAGTTTCACCTAAATCAGATAAAAGGTTACAAGAGTCGTATTGCGCGGTACTAACATACCGGTATACGGTGTCGTCCATCTGTTCGTGTGGATGCTTGAAGGTCGTTGTTGCTACTTCCACGAAGATCTGACGTATCTATTTCCGCTGCTACATTCAGACGTTGAAGCTGTGAGCATTGCCAAGAGCTCTGCAAAAGCTTTGTATTTGCGCTCTCAGGACCACGGTACGCATTTATTGATTTTCGTATTTTCTAAATCTTGGTTCTAATGCATGCGATCAGTCTGAGAAGAGGATAATTTTTTTAAATTTACTGGGTCTTTCCCACCCCGATTTCCCAACACCCGAGGTCACCACTGCTGCTTGGAAGTCACGCTGCCGCCTGAAGGCATAGGTGCATGCCTTGTGCATTATGCACTGCATCTTGGAAGTCACACTGCCGCCTGAAGGCAGAGGTGCATGCCTTGTGCATTATGCACTGGATCTTGGAAGTCACACTGCCGCCTGAAGGCAGAGGTGCATGCCTTGTGCAGCACTGGATCTTCTGATGATTCAGATCAGATTGTTCTTATCTGACCATGATTAATTGGCAAATGTCAAGCGGAAACATGAAACAGTTAAGGATGCTTATGATACTGCTACAATTTGCTGATTTTCTTGGCTAGAGTGCTGCGCAGCAGTGCAGGATACTAACTGTTCCCAAGATAATGTTGGGTCCAGCAGAACAGTGTGTGACACTCTCTACATTATTTTTTATTTTTAAATACATATGTAATCGCCGTATTGGTGTTTGGAAATGGCGTATCACGATATCCGTATCGTCGTACGGTATCCCATATCGGGGTAACAGATTGCTGTTGCCATGGTTGTCACGTCGTACATGACGACCACGGCGCCTAACAGGTGTCCTCAAGGCGAGGTATGGCGAACAAAAGGGATTGACAGTTGACAGTGATACTAAGACAACACATTAGAGAAGTTCAAAACATAATTAACAAGGTAGATTGTGGCCACAGAGCGCACTTGATGCACCCATAGCCTAATCAATAAGAGCCCAATCCAGATTTTCCGGCTCCGTCTCATGGACATCTTCAACACCTACATCAATCCAATCAGTGTTCCACTCATACTCATCAAAGATTAGTGGGTTAAAGTTGTTTCCCTCTGCCAGCTGGTCAAGGCACCCGCCTAGCAGCTCACCGTGGACGCCGAGGCGACGCCGTGGATGCTGTAAATTCCTAGGCACCCGCCTAGATGGCCAAGGCAAGGCGAGCATCCACAGTGTCCATTTGGAGCGCCATGACGCCAAGGCGACGCCATGACAACCATGGCTGCTGCTGTTGAGGATTTCTTGCAGCTGTCCCACGGCTGTAACAGATGGCCTTCAGTAAAAGCAAACAAAGATTCTGAAACGAAAAAAATAGACAGAAATAACTATTTGAAGATAAAAAAATTGGTTTGTATGAGATCTGCCCATCAGAAATAGGTGCCAGTGGTTGATTTTGGTTGGTTTAGAGGAAACATTTATCTCTCGCTTTTTAACCTAATTAGTAAGAATAAAATGTAGAAGTAACCAAACAAACCAAAATATATTGTGATCAATTTGATTTCTACGTTGGTTGCAACAACGTTTGCTGCTTAACAGTAGTTTTAAGAGGATTTAATGATAAAGCCTAATAAAGTCCTAGTGCACAAATATCAACGAGTTTTAGTCAAACTCCTTTAGGTTGCATAAAATCGTTTATATTGCGTTACTTTTCAAATGATTTTTGATTTGATCATATGATTCTGCATCCAATAATCTAAACCTCACACAAATCCTCAAAATAGTTCATAATAGGATTGGGTTTAAAGCTGGCTACATTCTGGAGTTGTAAGGTTTGAACTCAGTCCCACGTAAGCATGGTCTCATGTGAGGAATAAGGGGGGAATGGGCTCTGGGGGGCTACAGACAGGAGAGGTTAGGAGAATGAACTCCAAACTATGGGGAATATTTTCCATAGTTAACTTTTGTAATTGACGAATTTTGGTTGCCTTTAGTACTACAGTGAGTACCATGTAGCAGCTTCTAGGGTCTAGGGCTTGATGCTTGGCTGGGATTTCCCCAACTTCCCTATTGGTCTCAAGTCAGTTATCCTTGCATCTTCGAAACCTTGTGTTCAACAAAGTTATGATGTTTAGGCCACAAATAAATACCACAACAGAACATCTGTTTGGTTTGGGGCACAATTTTATGCAGGAGTGTTCACAATAAAAACAGGCAAAAAAAAAACAAGTAGCTACATGGACCTAATTTAATGTGTGGTTTTATATAGGAGAGATGGACTGCAATATGGGAAGATGAAGATATACCGTGTATCTCACTGTCTACACTGAGTGCCTCAGTGATGCATAAACTACGGTGAGCAAAAAACTTCATTTGTTCTTATTTGTTCCTATGTTGGTGTTTTTTTTCCTCTTTTGTTGATGTACTTCTCTGGGTCTCACTTCTGCTGATATGTTTTCATAAAGCAGACCTCAGCCAGCATGGGATCGTACCTGCACCGCGGCAGCAGCAGCTGGTCTCCTCTGGGAGTTGCACATGCGGCCTGAGCTCAGTGCATTTGAGTTGGAAAAGCAAGCTGAGGCTGTGGAGGGTTCATTGGATATCTTGTTAGATGCTCTCACAGCCCGACGGCTTCGCCTGGGCCGATCTATAACTCGAAAACAGAGACATAGTAGGAACTGCATATAATGATGTAGATGCCATGAACAGCAGCAGAGATTATGACATGTCTGGAAGGCTAGCTGAGTTCATTCTTTTTTTTGCAGAATTGAAGGAGAGCTGATCAGATAGTTAACAGCGTTTCCCTTTATTTTTAGGTCACTAACTATTCACCCAAGTGTTGTGCATTTTGTTAATGGTTGATGCGAAATGTTACTGCTAACTGCTAAGCATAAAGAACATCTCTTTTTCCGACAAACTGATACGGAAACTACACCTGTACGTTTGCAGCTGTGATATTAGCAGTAGACTTGGATGGCAAATGCAAAGGTGGTACGGATATGTGCAATATTGAAGATTGGAGGCTGTTCCAGAAAGTGTAGCCTGCATTGCATGATCAAATTATATGAGATTAATGTTTAGGAAGAGAACAGTGGATTTAAAAAAAAAATTTAAGTATAAAGTTGTGCAAGTGGTATAAATTGCTGTGTTTTCGTATACCACAGGGATCTTTTATGTCGGTGTCATTTGCTCCTAATGAATTACGTCAGCTGGTTTTGTTGCCGAGCCAAAATTTGACTGTCAATAGGAACTTTTCCTTCGTGGTTATTTTTGGCAAGTTTTGGCCAAAGGTTGGCTAAAAGTTGGGATATGCCAAAATGTGATGTAAGTGTTGCCATTGCAGTTACTCAGCAAAGAAAGAGATCTGAATCAGAATCAGTAATTTATCACATGCTCCTTTGAGAGTTGCCAGGGTATGATGGGATCTTCCGCAACAACACCCCGCGCCATGCACCCTCTTTCGAGGGCTGACTGGGTATGATAGGATCTTCCCCCAACAGATACAAAGCTCATACGTCGTATGATCCTGAACCACCAGGATTTCATTCTGTAGGTCACCATAGATCCCATGTTTGCCGGGATCAACAACACAGGAAAAAAAAGGATTTGCACAGTTTCAGCAGAGTCAAGAATTGACTATGTAAACATTCACTAGTGACACATGTACATAGCATTTTGTTACTTGATTTTGAAAGACCTTCTAGGCAAGTTATATTCTGAATTCGGAATGCAGATAAGATGTAATGATGACACAGCTGCCTTTAGTTTTTTTAGTATTAAGAGGATGTTAAATCATGTTTGTTGACCACTATGCATTGCTATTTCTCGCTGCTGTTTTAGTTTACATTAACAAAGCTTACATATGTGCATACACTTGAATAAGTACTCAGCTGACATTACATGAAAATCACGCACGGCGCTTGGTAAGGCGCCACGAGTTTGGCTCATGGTATCTATCATACAGTGGCTCAATCCTTTCCTGGCGCTTCTGCTTACTGATCTTGGCCGGGTCTACAGATTTGTAGAACCTCGGCGCCAATTCAACGAGCCATCTCGGGTCAATGGCTGTGACCTCCCTCATGTACTCTTTCGTTGTCATGACAATTTCATGATAAATCACCCACTCCGGCTGTTGCTGAAAGAGAGCGCTGCCTGGGTGGATATACACCTGCTGATGATCAGCAAGGGTCCTGTATCCTCCCTGGGGATCCTTCCTGGCAGCGTGGAAGAAGAATCCAGTGGTGATGGCTTTCCTTATCTTGGTGAGATCATTCCCAGCAGAGACAATGTCCAGCTTATACTTATCCATAATATCGAGGAGCTGTTTCCTCACATCCTGTGCTCTTCTTAGTGATGTTAACTGAACAAAATTCTCAAAGCACCATGGTCCTGAAAACAGCTTTGCCTTCCACGTCTCATACACAGTGAGTAGGGTGAGATGATCCCCTTCTGGCTGGAAAAAGTTTCCTTTTTTCCGATCAGCTTGAGCTTGTTTCTCCCTTGGCCGATAGAACACATTCCCAGTTTGAATCATCGCAATGATAGTCGCTATTTCATCACTGCATCCGAGATCAACACTAGCAAGGAGCATCTTTGAAAGTGGTGGTTCTTGTGGAAACTCAGCCATTTTTCTCCCAACGTTGGTAAGAAGACCCTCTTCATCTAAGGCACCAAGATTGTACAATTGTTCCATAGCAGAGATGAGTGCTTGAGGTACTGGTGGGTCCATGAAGTTGAATGACAATATATCATTTATTCCCATTGCCTTCATATTAAGAACCGTCCACCCCAAGTTGATCCTCTGAATTTCCGGAGTTGTTGTGGGAGACATTTCGTTGCAATAGGCACACTCAGTGTATAGACGGTAACACTTGCCTGGGCCTGTACGTCCAGCACGCCCTGCTCTTTGCTTAGCTGATGCCTGAGAGATCGGAGTGATAACCAGTGAATCCAGCTCCTGTTTTGGATTATACACGTTGAGTTTAGCAAATCCTGGGTCAACAACATAATATATCCCATCTATTGTAATAGATGCTTCTGCTATGTTGGTGGCCACGACCACCTTCCTCTTCCCAGGAGCAGCAGCCTCAAAGATCTTTGATTGCATTTCAGTTGGAAGAGCACCGTACACTGGATAGATTAGCAACTCCGGTACATCCTTACCCAGCGCCTTCACCCTCTCAAAGAGATACTCACAGGCATGATCGATCTCTTCCTGGCCAGTTAAGAACAACAGGATATCGCCTTCGGGTTCAGTCAGATGGATCTGCAACACCGTGATCAATGCAGCATCCATGTAGTTGCTCTCTGGCTGTTTTGTATACAGTATCTCCACAGGAAACGTTCTTCCAGGAATCGTGAAAATACTGCAATCGAAAAAATACCCGGAGAACTTCTCTGCATCAAGAGTGGCGGAAGTGACTATTAACCTAAGATCAGTTCTCCGCCTAATTAGCTGCTTCAGCAAGCCAAAGAGAATGTCTGTGTAGATGGTCCTCTCATGTGCCTCATCAAGCATGATGACAGAATAACAAGAGAGGTCCCTGTCTACCATAATCTCCCGTAGGAGCATGCCATCTGTCATGTACTTAATGACAGTATCAGGTCCAGTGTGGTCGTCAAATCGTATCGAATAACCAACTTCCTCTCCCAATCGGCAACCAAACTCCTCTGAAACTCGCTTTGCAACCGACTCTGCAGCGACCCTGCGAGGCTGAGTGCATGCAATTTCCCCCCCTGTAGTATAGCCTGCCTCAGCAAGGTACTGTGTAATCTGGGTTGTTTTCCCTGATCCAGTCTCACCGATAACCACCAAAACTTGATTTTCATGAACAGCTTTGATAAGCTCGTTCTTCAGCCTGTATATTGGAAGGCTCTGCCTCTGCTCCTGTATCGAAAGCCTTGACCTCTGCCCAAATGTTACAGTCTTCCCGTAAGCCTCTTTCTTCCACTCCGGCATGCTCTGCGCTGATAGTCCAACGCCCCTCAGCTCCTGCGCAAGATACCGCCCACCCGCATCAGGCACAGGATCTTCCCATGGCCGATTCAGATCCTTGGGGATGGAATCAACCATTGCCCTCTGCTCCTGGCTCCTAATATCACGGCGCTCCTTGACAAGCGCAGTCTGGAGCACCGCTGCTCGGCTCAGTGACCCCTCGGGATTCTTGGAAATCCTCACCGGAGACGTGTCGATCGAGGACCGGCCCCGTCCACGTAAGAACACCGGCTCATCTTCGTTAAGCTCAATCTCGAGGTCCTCTTCCATGGCTTCCTCCTGGTAATGCATCCCCTCATCATCCTCATCGTACACCAGGTAGTCCCTCGCATCTAGCACCCCCGAAGCAACAAGCTGTTTCAGCTCCCACCTTTCGGGCGAGCTCAACCGCCTGATCGGCCTCCGTGGCGAACTTCCAGCACCACCGTCCTCGGGAATCACAATTCCCGACAGTCCCGTCCTCTTCCCGGCGGCTCCGGTACGACCTGCCGATGGATTGGCCCTCGGCGCATCATCCTCCCCACTGCGCCTCATCGGCAGGAGGTCTCTCCCTGTGTCCTGATGGACGTCCCGCATCGACAACCCCAGCTTGCTGCCCTGCACGGAGACGATCTTGACAAACACCTCCTGGCCGCGCTTCACGGCGACGCGGCGGCCGGGCATCTGGGAGACGTGGACGAGCCCCTCGCGGCCGCGCGCGCCATCGAGGCGGACGAAGCACCCGGCGTCCACCACCCGGGTGACCCTCCCGCGGCACACCTGGTACAGCTCCGGATCCCCAGCCCCCTCTTCCTTGTCCTCGCATCTCCCGGTACTGGTACCAGCAAAGATGGGATTTTTGGGGGTGGGGGCGGCGGCGGGGGCGTGGGTGGGGATGGCATGGATGACGGTGTAGAGGGTGCGAGCGAGGTAGTCCGGCAACTCAGCGCCGTTGGCCTCGAGCTTGGCGGCGAAGTCGGCGACGGAGGCGGACGCGCGGCCGAGGTCGACGACGAACTCGGCGAGGACGCGGTCGCCGACGCCGAGGTGGGCCTCGAGCTCCGAGCAGACCTTCGAGACGAGCGAGAGCTGCGTAAGCCGACGGAGCCCTTCGCCCACCGTGCCGCTTGCAGGGCTCGCCGCCGCCATGGACGCGTGGTTGGCGGTGGGGTTGGGTGGATTCACTGGATTGGTCCAAGTTGGAAAAGTCCTCGACGAGGGCATAACTACCACGCGTGGCGTTCTCGTTCCACTCGAATCCTGCTTGTTTGGCGGCATTAGCCGGTTTCTGCGAGTCGGTTCCCTCGTGGAGCCCTAGCCACGCACCCACTCCACCTCGTGACATGTGTCGTCACAACTAGGGTTACTGGCACGGGTAGCACTTGATACCTATAGGTTTTCGGGTTTGAGTACCCGATAAAATCATAAGATAAACGTGGGTATCAATTTGTACCCATGATACCCGATGAGTATCCTATGACATATGGGTTCCACTTTTAAATATACATTAAAAAACAAACCCTAGATACAGTGCAGCCTACAGGCTACAATCCCTCTTCACCTCTAGCCTCATTGCCCTCCTCGTCTACATTCAGCTCGTGGCTCGCCCCCATTGTCCCCACAGCGCCTCCTCTCGATGGCTGCCTCCTCCCCCACGGTGCCCCCCTTCGTCCCCCTCGCCCCCATGACCGCCTCCTCCTCCACGGTGCCCCCCTTCGTCCCCCTCGCCCCCATGACCGCCTCCTCCCCCCATGGACCCCCTTCGCTCCCGTCGCCCCCCATCGACCCCCCGAGCCACCTCCTCCCCCACGGTGCCCCCACGCCCCCATGGCGCCTCCTCCCCCATAGGCCACGGCTACCTCCTCGATCTCCTCCGCCATGGCCACCTCCCTCGATCTCTAGCGTGGCACGCGAGCGAGCATGTGTGGCGCAAGAGCGTGCTGCAGCTGTGGCGCCCCTGCCTATCCGCCTTCCTCCATGACGGCTACGGCTACAGCGAGCATGGCGACAGCCCTCCCCTTCCTCTTCCCCCTCCAGCCAAGTATGCGCCACCTTCCCCTTCCCCCTCCGGCCCTTCGGTCACGTGCCTACTACCCATGGGTACCCATTGGGTATAAGTACTCGTCGGGTTCGAGTGTGGGCATAGATCTGTGCCTGTGAAGCTTAGTGGGTTTAGGTGGGCAACACGTGTTTGAGTTCGGGTGGCGGGTCTAAGGTGGTTGTACTCAGAAGTACCCATCCGATTGCCATCCCTATGCACAACGCCCAGTTCTCTTTCCTGCAAGCCCTGATCCCTTTCTTTTTTAGAATTTTGACTAGGAGTTCTGCATTCACTTAAGAAGAAGACAATAGCCGAGCTAAACTTGGCTCTCAGCGAGAGCACGAGAGTCAAGTTGGGCTCGAACATGGGTGGGTGGCGCGCTCACCTGATGCACACACCGATCGAGCAAACGTTCAGTCTCCCCAATTACCTTATGACCATTTGAAAATTTTTCCTTTTTGGAAAGGAGGATTTTCACAAACAATACTAATTTTCATTTGAACTGATCTGAACACAACAAATTGGAAAAAGAGGCACTATAAACTGGTAGCATCACCCTGATTCCTTTTAGTTAAAACTGTGATGAAAAACATAAAATGACTTTCCACGTCAAAAGATAGATAGCTGATCCCTAGTATCTTTCGCAAAAAAAAAGTGATATCTTACATGTGTATCTTCATATGATTAATAGTATTTCTTGTGGTTAACAACACACATCATGATTTTGCCAAACAAAATGAACAGAAAGCTTCACAGAAAAAGTCAACAACATAGGAATGTATCCATCTCATGACACAATTTGTTTGTCTTGTCAAAGAACCGCCTTTAAAAAAAATTGGTGAGCTGGTCAACTTTATCACATTGCTGCAACATTCTATGTGAAAAAAGAAACTAAAAGGACTTTGTGACGAAGTGAAATATACAGAGAACACATATATGAATGTGCATCTAGAATTAGAGTAACACATGTTTTATCACTACGCCAAAACCTGCAATAGGTGACGGTCTATTTGTGGCGGGTTTTTTCGAACCGTCACAAATATAATTATCAGTGGCGGTTCTATATTGAAAATGGCGGGAAGAATATCAGTGGCGGTTCTATCCTCGAACCGCCATCGATAATGATTATCGATGGCGGTTCGAGGATAGAACCGCCATCGATAACTAAATACATTATCGATGGCGGTTGGAGGCTAGAACCGTCATCGATAACTAAATTATCGATGGCGGTGCTATCCTCCAACCGCCATCGATTCTATTGATTATCGTGGCGGTTCTATCCTCGAACGCCATCGATAATGATTATCGATGGCGGTTCGAGGATAGAACCGCCACAGATATGTTATCGATGGCGGTTCTAGTTAAAACCGCCATCGATAATATTGCCTATAAATAGGTGGTTAGTAGCAAGACTTGGTCTTCTTCCTCCCGAGAGCAAACCAAAACTTCTAAATTTCAGATTTCGTTTTCTCCAATTCTTGTGCTTGTACTTCCTCTAGTTGTTCCTTGGTGAGTTATTTTTTCTCCTCTATTGATTTGTGTTAATCTTGTTGCAATTTAATTTTTAAACCAAGTTTAATTAGGGTTTACATGTAGATGAGATGAAAAGTTTAGATTTTGTTTATTTTTATTTAGCTACCATTTTGTAGTTAATGAATTTATTTACTAGCTAGGTTCATTAGATGATGTTGTGTTCCTTTTATAGATGATGAATTACGATTAAGCATATATTTAATATTAATTGCATTTTAAGTTAATTTGATACATGATGAATTTATTATCTAGCTCCTTTAGATGATAAGTAATTAGATTGGTTTTTTAATTACTATTAATTGGGTTCTATTAGTGTACGGACATATACATCTTGCATATATATGAATTTATTATCTAGCTCCTTTAGATGATAAGTAATTAGATTAGTTTTTTAATTACTATTAATTTGGTTCCATTAGTGTACGGACATATACATCTTGCATATAATAACTTTATTCAATTAAGATTATTGGGTATTAATATAAATGAAATTTTAGTTAATTTAGTAGGTGGGTGCTCATCATTTTTAGATGATGAATTTATTATCTAGCTTCTTTACAGGAAAAGTATTGATTAGTTTTTAATTACTATTAATTTGGTTCCATTAGTGTGGACATATATTAAATTTATTTAATTAAGATTATTGGATATTAATATACATGAAATTTTAGCTAATTTGGTAGGTGGATGCTCATCATTTTTAGATGATGAATTTATTATCTAGCTCATTTAGATGATAAGTAATTAGATTAGTTTTTAATCAATTTTTATATGTTAATTAATTTTAGATGGATAGGAGATGGATGTACAATGCGAACTGTTACAGTAGAGATTACATCGACGGGTATCTGCTTTTCTAAGAGCACGAGGAGAACAAGTTGCACAAGAAGGCGGAGTACATACATTGTCCATGCATTGATTGCAAGAATGAGAAAATGTTTTCAAACAAAGAGCACATCCACTTGCACTTGATTCGAAGGGGTTTTGTACTTGGTTATACACGTTGGACAAGTCACGGTGAAGAGGAAAACATACATGAAGGTGATAACGTATTGGATGATGGAGAAGGCATTATGGCAGCTGACATCAGTTATGGATCTAATGAGGATAGGTTGGACATTGATGACGATAATAATCTTGCTCAGATGTTGCGCGATGCAGAAGGGAACTACACTAGTCAGAGAGAGTTTAATCAATTCAAGGGTTTGTTGGACGACTCGGACACACCTTTGTTCCCGGGTTGCAAGGAGGAATACATAAAGTTGCACACCGTGCTTTCACTTCTAAAATTGAAGGCAAGCAATGGTTGATCCGATAAAAGTTTCACGGAGCTATTACATCTCTTAGCGGACATGCTTCCAGATGGAAACGTATTGCCGATAACCACTTATTTAGCTAAGAAGGTTGTATGTCCATTGGGATTGGAAGTAGAAAGAATACATGCATGTCCAAACGATTGTATACTCTATCGCAAAGAGTATCTGAGACATGCATGTATGTCCATGTGCAAATCATCGCGATACAAGCGTAAAGGCCATGACAATGAGGGCACCGTGGTGAAGAAAGGAGCTCCGCTAAAGTGGTGTGGTATTTACGGTAATACCTCGGTTGAAGCGTTTATTTGGAAACAAAAGCATGCCCAATTGATGCGATGGCACTCTAAGAGCGTAAAAGGGATGGAAAGTCGAGACACCTGCCGATTACGCCGATGGAGAACCATCGATAGGCTCTTTAGGAATGACTTGAGGAATGAACCGAGGAATATAAGGTTTGGATTGAGTACGGATGGAATGAATCCTTTCGGTAACATGAGTAGTATTCATAGCACTTGGCCCGTGACTCAGATCTACAACCTTCCTCCTTGGTTGTGTATGAAACGAAAGTACATTATGATGTCATTTGCTTATCCAAGGGCCGAGACAACTCGGCAATGATATTGATGTATACCTACAACCATTGGTGGAAGATCTAGTGATACTATGGAACGAAGGTGTACAGGTATGGGATGAGTACAAGCGAGAGTACTTCACCCTACGCACATTGTTGTTTTGCACCATCAATGATTTCCCTGCCCTTGGTAACCTATCCGGTCGTACTGTAAAAGGGGCCAAAGCATGCCCCCATTGCATGGATGAAACCGCAAGTGTGTGGCTCAATAACTCGAGGAAAACGTGTACATGCATCACCGCAGGTTCCTTCGCAGGAATCACCCCTACCGCAATATGAAGAAACAATTCGACGGGACAAAAGAGGATGGTATAGCTCCAAGGCCTCCTCGTGGGGAAGAGGTATATGATATGGTTAAGGATATTAATGTTGTACTTAAAAGGAGAGAGTAATAATAAATCGAGGTCTCGATCGAGAAGATCACGTGGAAGAAGAGATCGATATTTTGGAACTTGCCCTATTGGAAGGACTTAGAAGTTCGACCTTTGCATAGGCGTCATGCATGTAGAGAAAAATGTATGTGATGACTTGATTGATATTTTGCTGAATATTCCTAGCAAAACTAAGGACGGACTGAAGGCACGAAGGGACCTGGAAGATATGAAAATCAGAGCTGAGCTACATCCTCGAGACAACGGGAAAGGCCGACTTTACCTTCCCCCAGCTTGCTACACTCTATCCAAGAAAGAGAGAACAGACCTCTGCAAATGCTTGCATGGTGTGAAAGTTCCATCCGGTTACTCCGCTAGTATCAAGAAACTGGTGTCGATGAAAGATTTGAAGTTAACTGGCATGAAGTCTCATGATTGTCATGTGATGATGACACAAATGCTTCCTATTGCAATTAGAGGTATTTTGCCTGAAAAGGTCCGAGAGTCAATCATGAGGTTGTGTTTCTTCTTCAACACGATTTCACAGAAGGTCATCGATCCCATCGGACTTTTCGAATCGCAGAATGATGTGGTGAAGACACTATGCCGACTAGAGATGTATTTCCCTCCATCATTTTTCGATATAATGGTTCATCTCATTGTTCACCTTGTGAATGAGATAAATGTATGTGGCCCGTATTCTCGCATCGGATGTACCCATTCGAAAGGTACATGGGTATCTGAAGAAGTATGTACGCAATCGATCTCTACGAGGGCTGCATTGTGGAAGGTTATGCAACTGAGGAGGTTATCGAGTTTTGCGTGGATTACATGGAGGGGGTGGAACCGGTAGGAGTGCCTGTATCTCGCCATGAGGGTAGGCTATCTGGGAAAGGGACAATTGGAAGGAAATCAACAAATTCTTACGATCATGGATTGTTCGAAAAAGCTCATTTCACGATCTTACTTGATCGGTTGAGGTGTCCTCGTATATGGACATGCACAAGGATAAGCTACGAGAGGAAAATCGTGGACGATCAGAGGCTTGGGTAACAAAAGAGCATAACCGTTTGTTCAATCATTGGTTCAAAGAGCATATGACCGGAAAAGAAACGAGTGTTATGTTGAGGTGGTTGGCAAAGGGCCATCGGTACAATCTTGACATGGCAAGGATCGACATAAATGGATATACCTTTTACACGAGATCTCGGGATAGCAAAAGCACTTACCAAAATAGTGGTGTCCGTGATAGATGCCTATGACAACACAGCAAGAAGAAGACTAGCTTCTATGGGTTCATAGAAGAGATTTGGGAGCTCGACTATTGTATTTTTAAGATCCCGATGTTTCGTGTCGTTGGGTACAACTCCCAAAGGGTGTCAAGGTGGACAAGCACGGCTTCACTACTTTGGACATCGAACATGTCGGATCTGAGGCGAACCATTCGTACTTGCGAAGCAAGTAGCACAAGTCTTCTATGTAATCGACCGGCAGATAAGAAGCGCCATGTAGTTCTTGAGGAAAAGAAGGATCGTCGGAGTTGAGAATGTCGTGGATGAGGATGAGTACAACCAGTTTGACGAGTTGCCTCCTTTCGTAGATGGCAACATCGGGCTCGAGGAAGAAACCACTCAGAAGCTACCATCATCGCGACGATCATGAAGAAGGGCAAATTGTGAAAGAAAATAATTAGCTATATACGAGTAATGGCAATGTGATGTAAACAATATGCATTTGTATGGAGTAATGGAAATATGGTGTTATGCATTTGTGTGGAGTAATGGAAATGTGGGTCATTAATATATTTGGATTACATAGGGTATAGTACTATATTAGAATTATATATGATCATTCTTGTATTAGGATTATAGGGTCATTAATATATTAGGATTATAAAGGTCATTAATATATTAGGATTATATAGGGTTTATTACTATATTAGAATTATAAATGGTAATTACTATATTAGGATTATATAGGGTATATAATATTTATTAGGATTATGTAAGGTCATTACTATATTAGGATTATATAGGGTTATTAATATATTAGTATTATATAGGGTATATTACTATATTAGGATTTTGTATGGATTAATATATAAGGATAATTATATCAGTAGCGGTTCTTCACAAGAACCGCCACAGATACACAAATCTGTGGCGGTTCGTATAAATAGCGCCACTAATACAAATTATCATGGCGGTTCTTTATACGAACCGCCACAGATAAAGTATCGATGGCGGTTCTTGTGAATAACCGCCAGATAATAAAATTATCGTGGCGGTTCGTATAAAGAACCGCCATCGATAAAGTTATCGTGGCGGTTCGTATAAAGAACCGCCGCGATAATGCTCCATATATATGTAAAATGGATACACTTGATCTTACGAGTGCCTGAACCTTTAAACTCCCACCGCTTCGACGCGCATAAACTCCTAAACCCCGCGCGCGCGCCACGGTCGCCCTCGCGCCGCCCGCGTCGCCGCGCCCACGCCCGCGCCGACGCTACCCCCGACGACGCCGCTCCTCCCGAGCAGCCCTCGACGACGCCGCGCCCAGCGCCCAGATCCGTCGCGCAGCCGCGCCCGCGCCCGACGCCGCCTCCCCGACGACGCCGCCCTCGCGCGGTGCCCGTCGCCGCCCAGCGCCGCGCGCCGACGCCCTCGACGCGCCGCCCTCCCCGACGACGCCGCCCAGCGCCGGTGCGTCGTCGCCCGCCCGCGCCGCGCCCGACGCCGCCTCGACGACACCGTGACTGGAGTTTCAGTCCAACAAGGTAATCAACCATGGTAATATCTGATGTTTTGGATTTGAATGCACAAACAGATTGCATTAAGCATCAATTTTGGAATAATAATTTCGCATCCATGGATGGTGGACTTTGATTGATGCCAACCATTCTATATAGACCTCAACAGAGGAAAATTCCCATTTACTTCAAGCCACAAAGCATTTCTATATTTGCATCAAAGCTTCTTTGTTAGCACATAGTATTACTCCTTTCAATCTCAAAGGGTAGTATTTAGTATCCGGTAATGCTCAATGCAGTATTAATCGAGCAGTGTATCTATTAATTTTCCCAAACAATGGCATTAGATTATAACATGGATCTAAGCTTACTTAAAGGAGGAAAATGGTTTGTTCAAATTTCATGGACATAGTAAGATAAATGATTGGCCTTGGCGTAGCTTAAGCTAAAAGCGATTTGATCTAGGTCCTCAGGATCGTTGCACAAGGGGAAAGCAATAGCAGTTCACATGTGAGATCAAATGGTGCAATTGTTTTTCCCAACAGCAGATATGTGCTTACAAATATAGCATTTTCTTACATCATACATATTTTATCTTTCATATCCCATAATTCGGATGGAAGAAAAAGATAGTTAACGATGGGTCAACAAGATATTGAATTTTTCTGTTAAGTTAGTAGTGACTAGTGAGGAATACAACTTGATGGAATGCTCCGCCTAGTGCCTATCGTGGGTCGATTCTAGCATTGGTATTTCATAGTATCTCAAAATTCAGTGTATGGAACCTTGAAGAGGCACCAAATGATCGCCAAAATCTCAAAATTCATACTTTACCTCTTTCATTCGCACATCCAAGGTCGATATGGAGGAGCAATCCACCCGAGCCCGAGCCCTAGCCCTAGCGGGTTCCTCAACCTCAACCCAACCACGGTGTTGCCGCCGATCTTGACATACCGTGGCAAGACCTCGTGGCGAGGAAGAAATAAGAAGCCCAAGGCGGTATACCATCTCGGAGGTCTCGAAGCTAGGGCCCCTATTGCACCGCCAAAGTTAAGTAGCAAAGTGCTGAACAACTGCGGGTATATCGCAAGGAGAGAGTGCTAATCACCTTTTGGATTGGCACAAAGTGCCCGATACCATCAAAGCGGATCTATGGTGAGTGAAACAAACCTTGAATTCCCGAAGAAGATGAACACGCGTGCGTCGGGATGCGTTGATGACCATGGATGCGGCATGGAGGAACTTCAAGGCAGTGAATACTACTTATGTGAAGAAAAACCGATCGGCCATCGGGGACTACCCAAACTTAGAACCATATTGGGATGATTTCGTGTCGATGAAGCAAAGTGAAGCGACAAAGAAGTCGGCGAGGACCACATAAACATCGGAAGAAGGAACATCCATCCACACGGACTTGGTGCGGGTGGGTGCGCTGGTAAAATCCCTCAATGGGAGAGGCGGAAGCGAGAATCACTACGATCATTGGTACAAGTCAATTGGTCGGACTACGGATCGAGTCAAGCACTACGTGCTAGCGAGGGCAAGTGTCACGTCCGGTGGGGCTTATCCTTCGAAATAGCGATGACGAAGCAATGTCACAAAGGGTCCAGGAGTCAGACGTCGAGTCTTCCCAAGGAACATTACAACGGATAGGAGAGCGGCGAACTAACACGTGCCACGGGAAACAAGGAGCATCACGGGACGGACACGAGGTGTCGGGGTTAAGGTTCCGTGGAAGGCAGATTCCGAGCACCTTCACACTTACAAGAGTCGAAGAGAGCTAGAGAAGCGTTTGCCGAAATAGAAATGATGAAGGAAAAGATGTTTCGAGAATTACAAGGCACAATAGAACAACAAGTACAACGACAAGTACAACAAGCCATGAGCCAGTCGCAAGCCGAGAACATTGTTACGACCAACCCTTCGAATCGTCGCAGCAGTTGCGCATCCGCCCCAATTGTAGAACAGGATATGGGTCATTATCCTGTGGACGACATACATGATCCCACACCGTGCCAGCTCACTTTGCCCGTCATGAACATATTCATTCAGGCTGGTACAGGCATAGCGTACCCATGCCAAGAAGGAGGTGTATTGCACAACTCTGCGATAGCGAGGATACGCAAAGGTCGGTGGACACGGTTAATCCCGGTTGCCAACCTCGGGCTAGAAATGCCCCGAGCAGCGAGGTTACAACTCTAGGAAGTGCCGTCCACACATTCATCGATGGCGCAAGCGTGACATCAACTTGGACCATCATGAAGTGCTGTTCCTCCCGAGGTGAACTCCGGCCCCTCCCGAGGTGACCACCGCCGACCTCTCCTGCGGTGAACACTGTCGGCCTCTCTGTAGTGAACCGCGGCTGTCCTACAATAAACCTCGCACGATCGTCACCAACACATCAGCGTACAAAGTTAGTGCGACAACTTCAATTGACCGACTTAAAACCCTCCTCTCGAAGGCATGGCAAAATAGACAAGCCATATCGAGGTCAGCGGCCGCGACAGAGTATGATGTTGTGTGCGAGAAAAGTAAGGGTAAAGCGGTCTCAAAGGACAATTTCTGTGAAGAAAGATGAAATACGAATTGGGAAGCCGTTTGTCACCCCTTCAAGCTTCATAGTCTAACAAAGGCGGCTAAGGCGATTACATGAATGGTATATGGAGCGATCGAACCAACATGTACTCCGAAGGTGATCACCGCCATTTTTGAGAGGAACATTTCCACCATGAGGGGTGTTGCTTCATCATAGAATTCGTGAGTTGCACAACATGTACTATCAAGATGCCCTCGACGTGTCTCTTATGAGATCTTTGGTCCTTGTAAGTGTCAATATAAAAATCATTGTCTACATTCATGTAATACCGATAAATGTGATGTCTAAATCATTTGTTATGTAGATACGAGTTGATCGAATTAAAAAGAACCAAAGGGCGATGGCGTTCCTCGATCCGGAGCGGTTTGCCACCGAAATCAAAAGAGTACCAAAGGAGGTCGAGGACTACGTATATAACGCTCTCATCAAACTCCAAGACAAGGAGTTCATACTTTTACCATACAATTTCAAGTAAGTGGCTCACTAGCTAGTTCAACTACTTGTTGATCTCGTTCTTTGCTCGACTTAGGACTAATGACTACGGCATCATACATGTGTATGTAGTTTCCATTGGATTCTCGTAGTAATTACTCGGATAAAGCAAGATCTTGATCTTGGACCCACGGGACAAAGATCCAAAAGACTACAAAGATATGACAAGTCTAGTGAATAGGGCCTTCAAAGCATATTGTAAAAGTGCTCGAGACACCATCCTTTCCATAAATCAACGACAATCCGTACTAAATTTCAGTGACGCACAAAAACAATTTTCCTATATCGCACTCGTAGTCAATAACTCCTTCAATGTCGTATAAGTTTAATCAATTTTTTGTAGTGCCACAAGCAGCCGCCAGGAACAAATTTATGTGGGTACTTCGTGTACCAATACATGCGCGAAATCTTAGGCTCTACAATAGTAAACAATGACGTAGAGGTTTGTCACGCTAACATCACACATTGATTTGCACATCTCATTCTCTATATAAGCTCTTAAGACAAACTTTTTCTATCTATAGCGTTTGAAGTTGCCTACGGGAGGATCTGGTTCCAAATGAAATCCAAGGCATTCAGGGACAGCTCGCCTACTTCATCATGAAGGAAGTACTCAACAAGAACGGCGAGTTTCATGACCCGGATAATAACGATGAAGTCTTCCATACTCATCGCCACCTCCCGAGGCCCCTACCAACAGTGAAGACTCGTGAGGCTTATAGTTCACAAAACTAGTTAATTTTTTCTTACGATGGTGTAAATTGATGTTTCATTGAATGTCAAGTTTAGTATTGGATGGCATGGCTTGCACATGTTCTAATTTCTGTCATTTCATTTAAGAAGTTGTGATTGATCTGCGCTTGTGTTGTTGCCCTTCTCCCGTGCGTGTGTGTGTGTGTGTTGATGGGTGGTGTGCGTGTGCGTGCGCTCTAGGCGAGGCGCTCCTCTATTGCTTTTCTCCGTGCCCTTTCATGATGGCTAGTAGAGCTTTTTATAGACGTGGGTGGTGGATGAATACGGAAAGAGCTCAGCCCCAAAACTGCACCATTACAGTAGGTTTATTTGATTGCTTGATTTAGTTGCCGAAGTTTCCTTTTGCATCTTTACCTTCCATTCATAAGATATTTGATTACATGGTCCTTATATTTTTAGATGGTGTGTTTTACTCTAATGTATGATAGTAAATGCCATTAAAAATAGCTAAATGGAGATTATAGAAGGAAAAATAGTAAAAAGTAGGATCAAAATTGTAGAATGATATGTATTTAGGAATAAAAATTGAAAAATAGAATGTCACATATTCAAAAATAGAGGAGTATAAACTAGCTAATGCATGTACAATACTGGAGGATGCCACGACATTCACATGGAATAAGACGGCAATGGATCGGCTAGATTTGTGATACAACAAAATGATCTATTTAGCTTTCCATAGTATGATATATAATGACTTCATTTACATACTCGAGAAATATTGATGCAAAGATGATGGCTGGAGGAGAAGGGAGCAGTCAGTGAGGCATGCCCTACACCATCACCATGATCGAGCACCTCATGCATGAGACACTTTAATTGTACATTGTAATTGTGTATATTGTAATTGTGATATGCAAAATCTGTGATTGTAATTGTGATTGATGTATTATATGTAATTGTGATTGATGTATTATATTGTAGTTGTGTATATGCAAAATCTGTGATTGTTGTACATTATAATTGTGCATATGCAAAATTGCAATTGTGATTGATGTATTATATTGTAGTTGTGTATATGCGAAATCTGTGATTGTTGTACATTGTGGCTGTGTGTATGCAAAATCTGTGATTGATGTATTATATGTTTGAGAGGGCATGGCTAGCAAGCACACGAGGCTAGCCCAAAATGCAGCTTTTTTATTTTTTGATCGGGTACTATCGTGGCGGTTGGTGGATAGAACCGCCACGGATAATATAGATCTGTGGCGGTTGGTGTATAGAACCGCCACGAGATAATATAGTTATCTGTGGCGGTTGGTGGGAAGAACCGCCACAGATAATATTGTTATCTGTGGCGGTTGTAGGAAAGAACCGCCACGAATAGTGTAGTTATCTGTGGCGGTTGGTGGATAGAACCGCCACAGATAGTATTGTTATCTGTGGCGGTTAGTGTGTAGAACCGTCACGAGATAACACTTATCTATGGCGATTAGAAAACCGCGATAATCCTCGATTATCGATGGCACTATATCGTGGCGGTTCAATAACCGCCACTGATGGCGGTTATGAACCGCCACTGATGACGTTTTTTAGTGTAGTGTATGGGCAATCATGTAGCTGACGGCCTCTTCTCTTTGTAATCATGGGCAATCATATAGTATGTGAGATGTTTCCACAGTGATTTGGCTTCTACCTGAATACACAATTTTGCAAAACTATTACTGACAGATGACATAAAAATTCATAAAATAGCAAATCTGACAAAAGAAAAGGAAAAATAAGAAAGACACTGACAGCTGTAAAGCTCAATGGTACATTCCCATCATATTTTTGCATGAGCTTGATTGTGAAAATCCAATTGTCACGACTATGAAAAAGGGAAATGAAATGTTGAATCAATATAAATACATGGTGATCAAAGAGATATTTGTAACAATGTAAAGCTGATATATCAATATAAATACATGGTGATCAAGAATACCAACCTAGGAACCATTTCATACTCCTGTCCGGGCGACACGTGCTACCCTACCATGTGGTATGCTCTTCTCGCGCTGCAATGTGTAATACCCTGGTCCGTTAATGTGAAGGCCTATGTGGAGCGATGGTGGGGTTAGTTATACATTGACTGTCTAAAGTGAGTTGTAGTAGTATATAATGCTTGCTAGGTCCAAACATTGCACCTCCGGGTTAACCCTTTTTACACGAAACGAGGATGTAAGTATAAGCGAGGTGCTATGCTGCTCAGGTCCGTCCCATGGTGGGATAGGAGATTGAGAAAATTTTGGGCCAGGATGTTACATATGGTATCAGAGCATCAACCTTCGCTGCAAAGGCGCTTGCGAGATAGGGGTGCGGGCATATGGCGCATGGCGTGTGTGGGGCTAAAGTGGCTATACAGTATGGCATATGTGTCGACACTAGATGCACAGACGTGTATCCGAGGGGTGGTTCTGGATATCTGCCGCGTATGCGGTGTGATGTCGATGGCGTTAGGCCTTAGGGGAGTGAATGTAATATCCTAGCCCGTTAATGTGAAGGCCCATGTATCCCATATGGAACGGTGGTAGGATTAGTCCCATATTTATTTATCTAAAGTGAGTTGTATTAGTATATAATGTCTGTTGGGTCCAAACATAACACCTCCGAGTTAACCCTTTTAGACAAAGTGAGGACGAAATTGCAAGTGGGATGCTATGTATGTGCGGTCTGCTCCACAGTGGGCTAGGACATTGAGCGAAATTGGGTTAGGGTGTTACACAACAGACCTGACAAAAGGGCAGCATGCAGGGGGTGACCCCACTGCTCGGGAATTTTTTTAAATAATATTATTTTTATCAAATTTTACAAAAATAATACGCCGATTTTTTTACAAATCTACACACCTGTCGCCATTTGAAATGGTGATAAAGAGTCTGTCCCCATTTGAAGTGGCGACAAAATGGCGACAGAGAGCGTGTCGTCGTTTGAAATGACGACAGAGCTGTTTGTCCTACAAAGGTTCTACATATTTAATTAAAATATATAATTTAAATGCGTTATGACTTGCAAGCGATGATAAAATTATTAAAGCACTAGACAATTCTTTTCAAATTGCAAAAATATACCATTTACAATTTTAAATAAATATGACACCATGTGGTTGGGCGACAATAACGTAAAATGCAGAAAAACGTGAGTCAGCGGTGATGTAGCATTTCTGTTGTTTCAAAGTGCAGAGTTAAGTCACAAAGTGGGATACAACATTGGTACATACCTTAAGGAAATCATAAAACTGGGACACAACATAGATACATACATGCCTTAGAGAATTGATAAAACTGGGATACAACAAAAGTCACAAGACCATACATTCTATCGCCATAGTCTTCAGTATAGGGCATGGTCATAAAGATAAAAGTCATCTATTGGTGGCTGAAGGGGTATGGTTGGGAGCTAGCCCTCCTTCAGTGCTGGTTAAACGTCCTCTTGCATTATTTTTTGAACGACTTGCTGTAGTAGTGCTTGAACGGCCTGTTGTGGTAGTGCTTGAACGTTGAGGTCTAGGTGATACGAAATCGTCATCATCATCATGATTTGTATGGTTAGGAGCTAGCCCACCTCTAGTGCCGGTAGAACGTCCTCTTGCATTGTTTCTTGAACGGCTTGTTGTAGTAGTGCTTGAACGGCCTGTTGTGGTAGTGCTTGAACGTCGAGGTCTAGGTGATACGAAATCATCATCGTCATCGTCATTTGCATAGTTAGGAGCAATCCCCCCTCCGGTTGTGGTTGAACTCCCTCTTGAACTTGCTGCTGCAGCAATACTGTGTTGATCTCTACCCCCTCTAGTTAGATCCGCTTCTGCATCTTCTGTACGAACCAGGCATCACACCCCCGCCAAAGAGCATATACATCGCTAAGAATTCTGGGATATCTTTGTTTAGCAACTCTTCATCCTCTGGGAATAACTAACACACAAGACGAGCATACGAAGGAGTGAACTTATGTATAATACTAAAAAGATTAGTAAAGTGAACAAATATGAAATAACTAACCTTAATATGCTCTACGTACCGATCGAGCAGCATCAGTACCCTGTTAGATCTTCTAGAGAAACCTGTAGTAGAAGGGTGGTCGGCTAGTTCGCACACCCTTAAATACCTTTGACGCCATCATTGCAAGTGCACCTTCAGGTCGTCAGAGGTCACAAGGTTCACACTAGAGGTTGTCACGTTATGCCTTGGTAATGTTGGATGCCACCCTTGCAATTTGGACACCACTTTATTTAGGTTCTCCTCCTTAAATGGATCGTCCTCCCCACTACATGTAACCTTCAACGTTTAATTAAGAGCTACGCTGCTCATATCAGGTGTCCACGAAAATCCTCTGCTAGAGGATCCAGCCATGGTGAAGAAGTGTGAGTGGGAGTTGTGTATGTGTGCCTGAGGTTTGTGTAAGGACCCGAATCCACTGATTCGAACCCACTGTGTTTACCGCACTAGTCCCAGGATCAATGCTAGTGCACACAGCTCAACATTGGTACATATTACATCATACTCAACGATAATAGAAATAGTAATTCAGTTATTGATATAGCTAAATGTATGATCTTATGACCAACTTACATTATTAAGCCACGCAGGGCAAGACTAGAAATATAAGCTAAGAATTAAGCAGCGGAAAGTAGAAAACGTAGATAGCTCATCAGTTCACCACAGGCAACCGACAAGGCTCGGACCCTAATGACTCGTGTCCTCCTGGAACTCCTCCTCCAACACAGGTGTAGATTCTGCGACTGTTGATTATTGTTGTTGGCAAGGGTGAGTACTTAAAGCAGTCAACAAGTTGTGCACAGAATGCAATTCTATGTAACTATATGTAAGACTTATTCCAATGGATAGGTTATCATGGCTATTTTGCAATAAGCAGCGTTTACGAACAAATACAATTAATAGATTGTAAAGACTGTAAAATAAATAACAATAAATAGATTCAGCATTTTTGAAGTAAACCAAGTTTCCAAACCTAAGTCAAATTCCATCTTCCACATGGCATTCCGCCAACCCAACCAAGTTGTCCAGTTAATTAAGCTAACCCTTAACTGTAATTCCCGAGCATTGCTCAATACCGCGAGTACGGCTATCCGAATAGTTTCACACTCTGCAGAGGTTATGCACTTTACCCACGCGATACAACCAAACACCACCAAGGCGAGTGATTATAACAAAGCCTTTACAATGCGCTGGCTTAACCCGGTACCACCCGCTAAGGTTTCAACACTAGTGGGACTGGTTACCACATCCAGGGCCCCCCTCTTGCGCCATGTGAATTACTCCATAACTCGGGAACTCACACCGACCACGATAGTACCAAGGTTAAGACATTGCAAATTACTCAGCTAGGCTGGCCCATACCAGACATGTGGTTGCACGATTGACTCAGGTCAAAGGCTTGCAAGATTAAGTCCTTAGAGTGATCAGGGCAAGACATCCACATACCCTCTGCCCATCGGGCCCACCTTGGCATACTCGCCCCTTGTCACTTGCCCCAATCTAAGTGAATATCAACCAAGTTGATTACCAAGCACCACGTGCCATCAACAATTCAACATCGTTGTGTGACATGACTCGCCACAAACAACTCAATCTCATCGTGTGATCCCACATGACACACAAGTTCATAACATTGTTCCATATTCCATTAATCAAAATTAATTATGAATGATTCCAACACATGTGATGACATGGCATGGCTAAGCGACTAATACAGTCTAACCATCCCATGTTGATTATCTTTACTAACCAACTATATTGAACCAACTTAGGGTGACAATAGATCATGGCATATGATGACAAGGTAGGTTATAGATCAATTTAGTATAATAGCTAAGCCCAGTTTAATTTGAAACAACTATATACTTGAAATAATATGCAATAGTGTAAAACAATTAAAGCAATTTTACAAACATAGGTTCAATATGATCAAAGCACAACTTGCCTTGGAATAGGTCCTGATCTTGATCTGGAGCTTGCTCTTGAGTTGCTGGATCTTCCTCCGAAGCGTCGCACAATTCAACGTCTACGCGTACCGAAGGAGAAAAGCAAATAAATACCAAAACAGAGAGCAATTAAACTCCAAAAATCAATTAAAATTCACCATTAAATACATCTCGATGTTACAAATTTTTAGAAACTTGAATCACTCAAATCCGAGTTAAGATGCAAAAGTTATAGCCTTTTTAAGTTTGAATAAATACTGAAATTACAGAAATTTAGAAAATCAGAATTAACCGAATTATTTTTAAACTGAAAAACCGATTTATGACGTCAGCGTGACCTCATGATGACGTCAGCATCGCATAATTTCCCATCGGATTATTTTCCAATTAAAAACGCAATTATGACGCAAGCATGACGTCAGCGAAGATCTGGAACCAACCAGAACGTGACGCGTGTCTCGGCACATAGACTCGGGCCCACGGATCGCTGCGTCCACCGCAGACGCGGTCCACGCGAGCAGAAGCAGCCGACACGCGCGCACCCGATTGGCCCTCCCTGCGGCGCGAAATCTACCGCATGTAACGCATCCGACGGCTACGATCTAAAGCTACGTGGCTAGATCCCGACCGCCCACTCTAATCTAATGGCTAACGCCACAGGAGGGGTTCATCGCTTACGCGACGATGTGGCACGATCTTTACCCTTCGCCAAGATCCGATGGCTCCGGCTTTAACCCGATGATGGCGACGACGGCGCTTCTTCGTCGGACGGAGACGATGACTCAACGACGGCAAGAACGGCGATGAAAGCAGCGACATCGCTTCCACGATCCGGCGCGGCGTGGAACGGGTCTCGGATCCGCTCTTGAACGGGCGGAGACGGCGAAACGGCGATTTAAAAACGGACGGAACCACGGCGGGGCTTCGGTGCAACTCCGCGAGCTCGCAAGACGGCAGCGAGGGCGTCTCGGCGTCGCGAACCGCCGACGGGTGCGGCGTGGTGTGAGGGTTTAGCGCCTTGGCGGCGCCTTAAATAAGCGCACGCGGAGGCGTCGCGCGACGAAATCGGAGTCGGTTGTCGTTTCGCCGGCGGACTCCGACGGCGATACGGAGAGGTGACGCGGCTTCATCCGGAGCGTCCACGAGGCCTTCATCCGACGGCTGCAGGCGATAGGCGACGCGGCGAAAGCACGGCCGTTGGATCTCGATCCAACGGTCGGCGGATTAGGGTTAGGGTTTTGGCGGCAAAAGCCGGTGCGTAAATGCTCGGGTCGCATAGTTCATGGGTCGGCCCGACACTGTTCATTATCTTTTCAAAAGGATTTCTGATTTAAAAATAATTACAGAAATTCATTTTATTTGTTTCAAGCAATAAAATAATCAGGAAAATTCCAAGAAAATTCTCAAAAATACTTTGAGATATTCTGGACTCAAATAAAATATTTTTGGCAAAACTTTTATTTTAACTTTGCGTAAATTTAAATAGTTTTGGACAAAGGACCAATATACTTAATTTAAAATTAATTCAAATAAATCCAGAAAAATTCAATTAAATTCCAGAAAAATCATAAAATGCACAAATGGCAAAAAATAATATTTAGGCGAATTTTGGGATGTTACAAACCTCACCCCTTAACAGAATCTCGACCCCGAGATTCATGGCTAGCTAGAGAATAGGTTTGGAAATTCTGACTTAGAATCCTCTTCACGCTCCCAGGTTGCTTCACTTTCGGAATGATTGCTCCACTGAACTCTGCAAAAGCGAATAAACTTGTTTCTAGTCTTGCACTCCATAACATCCAAAATTCTGACTAGCTGCTCCTTGTAAGTCAAATCTTCTTGCAGCTCTATTGCATCCAACGGGGTTTGTTCTGCTGGCACTCTGAGACATTTCTTAAGCTGCGACACATGAAACACGCCGTGCACTCCTGCTAAGGACTGAGGCAATTCCAACTGATAAGCTACCTCTCCTCGACGGCTTAAAATTTTGAACGGACCAACGTATTTTGGTGCAAGCTTTCCTTTAACGTGAAACCTTTTAACACCCTTAAGAGAGGTAACCCTGAGATACACATAATCCTCTGGCTCGAAACTCAAATCTCGACGTCGGTTGTCAGCGTAGCTCTTTTGCCTTGACTGCGCTATCTTCAACCTCTCTCGGATCATCGCAACTTGATTTTCTGCTTCCTCGAGAATATCTGGCCCAAACACCAAACGCCTCCGCCTCATTCCAATTTAAGCTGAGTACGACAGACACGTCCATACAATGCCTCAAACGGTGACATCTGTAAGCTAGCTTGATAACTATTATTGTAACTGAATTCTGCATATGGTAGACATTTATCCCAAGATGTAGCATAAGCTAAAGTACAAGCTCTCAACATATCTTCTAAAATCTGATTTACTCTTTCAGTCTGACCGTCTGTCTGCGGGTGATATGCTGTACTGAAATTCAGGCGAGTTCCCATTGCTTCATGCAACTTGTTCCAAAATCTTGAGGTAAATTGGGTACCTCTGTCTGACACAATTTTCCTGGGCACCCCATACAAACATACAATCCTTGACATATACAGCTCTTCTAAACGATCTCCTGAGTAGGTGGTCTTTACCGGGATAAAATGAGCGACCTTGTTCAAATGATCCACGATAACCCAAATAGAATCATATCCTCTCTGAGTCTTAGGTAAACCAGTGATAAAGTCCATAACAATTTCCTCCCACTTCCATTCAGGAATTTTCAACGGTTGTAGCAAACCAGCTGGTCTTTGATGCATGGCTTTTACTCTCTGACATACATCGCATAGAGCAACGTGCTCAGCCACCTCACGCTTCATATTAGGCCACCAAAATCTCTCTCTCAAATCTTGATACATTTTTGCACTTCCCGGATGAATCGAGTACTTGGAATCGTGAGCTTCCTCAAGAATCAGTTGCTTCAGCTCATTTTTATCCGGTACACAAATTCGGCCTTTGAAGAACATGGTTCCCTGCTCTTCTAGAGTGAAATCCACTGCTAGGCCTTCTTCTTTCTTGGACTTGATCTTAGTGATTTTCTCGTCATCTTTCTGGCCTTCTCTGATCTGATCCTCCAGTGTTGGTTTTGTTAGTGTTATGCCCTTGAGGCAATCATTTAGATGATTGTAACATGACTATGTTTATGAATAATAATATGATTATTGGTCCAATGAATGTATATCATTGTATTGATCAACAAGTATGTGACTTGATTATGAAGCTCTTTACTTAATGATGTAATTCGATAAATATCTCTGATCGGATATCATCGTATAGGACTACGATGAATAGATCAGCACATGTAGTGATCGATGATCATGCTTCATAGATCATGGGATACGGAGATATCATCTCTACATTGTGGACCATGTTGAAGAACATGGGTTAGATAGACCCGCTTATGGGACAACTGCGAGAATGTTTCATTCTTATGTGTCATCGATGTATCTCATACCTAGAAGATGTATGATCCTTAGACACGAGATTGTCATATTCCCTACATGTGTAATAGTTTTCCTTGGGGCTATCAAACACTACTTCCTAACCGGATAGTTATAAAGGTAGCTTTCATGTTTACTATGAAACGTGCGAGAGGAAGTGAGCAATAAGATGGAATTTGCCACCCAATGAAACGGAGATATATGACAAGGCCACTCGTGTGATATGATTAAGAAAGTGCATGGCCATGCCGTGATTGAGGAGTCAATCACAACTTATTAATATATCACGGATCGAGAGATGGATTGAATCATCAAAGGATGACATGCTTCGCCTTGAGATCAATCTTCATATACTTGGCAAAGGGATTATTACATGAGTTCTTTTGATAGGTTACATTCGATTTGATCACAAGATGTTTGGGAGTTGGCATACTTTGCAAGAAGCCGCTACCAACTATTGGATTGAAAAGGAGTTTTTCGAATCCATGTCCAAACGTATGTGAACCTGCAGGTCACACACTTAATGGTGGGACGATTAATTTGGATTGGATCCGTAATTAATGAACCTCGTGGGCTTAGCATGTCGTGGGCCTGGTTTAGGGTTTCATCTCGTGGCTATATAAGGAGGGAGGAGGAGGCGCGAGTGTGCTTTCCACGGCTTAGGTTTGATTCACTTGAAACCCTAGCCTCCTCCTCTCGCCGCCCTGCCGAGCGACTAGGTGCTTGCACACCACGCGCGGCGTTCCATCTCGGACGTGTGGACTATGCGGTGGACGCTGCTGCGGCTGCGGCGTGGGAGGACGATCCACGGCGAGGCGAGGACGATCCACTACATCGACGCAACGATCGCGGCGAGGACGAACCACTACATCGACGCCGAAGGATTCCTCAACCGCGCGTCTAGTGGTAATCTTATCTATGATCCCCTTCTTGCGAGTAGCTTTACGGTTCTTGTGGTAGTTTTTTTGTGCTAGCGTAGCATACCGCGCTTCCCTTCAAAGTGGTATCGAGCCATCTCGTATAGTTTTGTGATCTGGATGTTGCACATATGATGTGTGAGGTTAGTAGATTGGATCTATTACATGTTCACCAGTTCATGTGATGAATTGGTGACGGCGACCATCGATGAGATCGATCGATTTAGGGTTTGAGGAAAGTGCAAACCGACTCAATCTTGATTTGGGTGAGTCCGTTCATGGTGCGACGTTACCCTTACCGGTCGGGTTACGCCATCGGGGTTTCAAACGTATCCATATGGGACCAAGCCAATCGGTCGAGTTGGATTGGGTCAATCTGGCTGATCCATGGTAAGCGCAAACAGATTCAATATTGATTTGGGTGAGTCCGCTCATGGTACGACGTTGCCCTTACCGGCCGGGTTACCGCCATCGTGGTTTCAAACGTATCCATATGGGACCAAGCCAATTATATTAGATCGGATTAGGTCAATCTGGTTGATCTGTGGAAATTTTGAGGTGTTTTCCCATGGCGGAAGACATGCCTCTAAAAAATTTCAAGGGCGCCGCCTCGACCGACCGGTCACGGTCGGTGGGCGCCGCCTTGCCCTTGGACCCCGCAGGCGCTGCCTCGGACCCGAGTCGTAGGGTTGCTTTTGTTTAACTCGTTTTGCAGGAATTATGTGAAATAGTATGGCCTATGTGTATGTGATGCATGTAATTTCCACATGGCTCGTGTGCGTGTTAAGCCATAAGGCTATTTAAATTGTATAACGACCTGCGTGTCGACTTGTGATGCTTCAAACCCTCATGTAAAATTCATTATCAAAAGTTGTAAGGAGTTGCATCCATAATGATGAAGACGATGGCTAGGTGAACAAATCAAGCAAGGTGGCTAGGTGAACAACCAAGCATGATGATGGAGATCTTAATGCTAAGGGCCATGCTATTTCACGACTTATTTTGATTTTACGTGGATGTGTGTTTTATCCTTGCTATTTTCTTTATGCTCATTGCATGTGATGCTATGTTCATAGTAATCTTTGTTCATCCTTATAGTTAAAAATCTTAAATCAAATTGTCCATCCAATTGTTGCACCTATCAAGAATTTAGATCGTTATTGATATGACCGCCAAAGTAGTATATCAATGGCTATCTCAATAGATGATAGGGATGTGTTGGACACATCACGCATAACAATGGCGATTTAAAGCGAGCTATCAAAACGGTTTTGGGCTTGAGGACATAAGTGGTTGGGATTTGATTTGATGAATGAAGGAACCTATACAAGACAATTGGTGTCTAGGAAAACACACATGAGGCGGGTTTCTTAATTGGCACCGAATCACGGAAGTGCTCCTCCTCATGTGAGCCCTTGGGGCGAGTTGACTGGCCATGAGTCAAGTTGATGGAGGCATTCATTACTTGTTTTCATACTCAACAAACAAGAGTTACATATGATGTAATTAGCAAAGGTGTTGCTTACCTATGTCATTAAATTTCTAGCAAAGTGATGCCAAAGCTCACTAGTGTTTAATGAATATGGATCTTGAATACTCACTATGTGTCTATAAAAGGACATAAAATAGGAGTGTCTTTAATTAAAAAGTTTAATAAAAGTTTTACATAAACATAGTGCTTAGAATCTTTGCATATTTTTGTTGTAGTTCAATGGCACCTTCTCCTACTCCTGCTACACTGGTTTTGTTTGAGATCGGTTTTGGAAAGGAAAAACTGAATGGAACTAATTTTGTTGATTGGTATCGCAACCCGAGAATTGTTCTCAAGCATGAAAAGAAGGACTATGTTCTAGAGAATCCAATTCTCGATGAACCGGCCGAAAATGCTTTCGCAATTTGAGGGTTGAATATGAAAAGCATGTTAATGCTTCAGAGGTCATTTGTCTCATGCTAGTCACAATGGACTCTGAGTTCCAAAAGCAATATGAGGACCGGGATGCTTACAATATGATTGTGGGCTTGAAGGGCATGTTTGGGAATCAAGCAAGAGCTGAGAGGTATGGTATCTCAAAGCTTTTATTTGCTTGTAAGTCGGTCAAGGTCATCCGGCCACCTCATGTGATCAAGATGATTGGTTACATTGGGAGATTGGAAAACTTGAGTTTCCCTTAGCCTCGGTTTGGCCACAGATGTTATTCTCGGTCTACGCCTCAGAGCTTTGAGCCATTCATTATGAATTTTCATATGAATAGCATGGAGAAGAGCCTAACAAGAGCTACATGGGATGCTCAAGGCTGCGGAGAAAGCATTAAGAAAAACCCAATCATGTGATGATGGTTGAAAACAACCGCTTTCAAAAAGAGAAAGGCTAAGGTGGGGAACGGGAAGAGCAAGGGCAAGGGCAAGGCTCAAGATGAGATCGCGAGCCTCAAAACTAAGCATCGAAGCTTAAAGTTGGCCTCAACTCGATACCCAATGCTTCTATTGCAAGAAATCGGGGCATTGGAAACGGGCTGCGAAAAGTACAGCGGATAAGAAGAATGGAAATGTGGTTTCCACTTGAGTATTAATGTTATAGAAATTAATCTTGCTACTTCTTCACTCACTCATGGGTATATGATGCGGTTCGGTTGCTCACATTTGCAATTCGTTGCGGTGATAAAGAGTAGAGACTTGGCAAAAGGAGAAGTGGATCTTGGCGTGGGGAATAAAGCAAGAGTTCTTTGGTCTTGCTGTTGGCACATACCCATTGCATTTGCCTTGAGGATTAGTTTTAGAACTCAATAATTGTTATTTTGTTCCATCTTTGAGTAGAAACATTATTTCATCTTCTTGTTTGGAACATGAAGGTTATGATTTGAGAATAAAGAACTTTGTTTGTTCAATATTTTTGAATGATATGTATTATGGTCGTTGCCCCATGGTGTATGGGTTGCGTCCTTGAACTCAAGAAAACACATCTATAATATTAATGTAAAAAGGCACCGCCTAATGATTTGAACCCTACCTTTTTGTGGCATTGTCGCTAGGTCATATAAATGAGAAGCGCATGAAGAAGCTCCATGGTGATGGACTTCTAACCTCATTTGATTTTGAATCATTTGAAACATGTGAATCTTGTTTACTTGGCAAGATGACAAAAGCCCTTTCACGAGTTTTAGTGAGAGCAAGTGAATTATTGGCCCTAGTACATACAGGATGTATGTGGACCAATGAGCTCGATCGCTAGGGGTGGGTTTCAGATTTTGTAACTTTTACCGATGACTTCAGAGATATGGATATATCTATTTAATGAGGCATAAATCTGAAGCTTTTGAAAGGTTCAAAGAGTTTGAGCGAAGTACAAAATCAACTTGGCAAAACAATAAAACACTTACGATTCGATCGTGGTGGCGAATACTTGAGCCAAGAGTTTGGTGATCATTTAAAGCAATGTGGAATCGTTCGCAACTTACTCCGCCAGAACGCCTCAATGTAATGGTGTGTCGAACGACGAACCGGACTTTATTAGATATGGTTCGGTCAATGATCACCAAACAGATCGCCATTATCCTTTTGGGGTTTCGCTCTAGAGGCAATTGCGTTCACTTTGAATAGGGTCCTATCAAAATCCGTTGAGAAGACGCCATATGAGATATGGGTGGAGAAGACCCATGTTGTCATTTCTCAAGATATGGGGATGTGAGGCTTATGTAAAACGTTTACAATCGATAAACTCGCACCTAAATCGAGAAAAATGCTTTTTGTGGGGTATCCTAAAGAAACAAAAGGATATTACTTTTACAAAGAAAGCGAGAACAAAGTTTTTGTTGCTCGAAATGGTGTCTTTTGGAGAAAGAGTTTCTTTCAAAAGAAATCAGTAGGAGTGATGTGTATCTTGATGAAGTTCGAGAATCACATGAATATGTTCAAGCTACCTCTGAACCTTCACAAGATGTACAAAGTGTTGTACAACTTTGTGGAAGAGACTCCACATTACGTGAGGTCGGGAGGCCACGTCATGTACCTATTAGATATGGGAATGACATATTATTGTTGGACAATGATGAGCCCACGACTTATGAAGAAGCAATGATGGACCCAAACTCGAAAAATGGCTTGAAGCCATGAGATCCAAATTCAATCCATGCATGACAATCAAGTTTGGAACTTGGTCGATTCACTGATGGTGTAAAAACCATTGAGTGCAAATGGATTTTCAAGAAAAGATAGACGAGATGGAAATGTTCAGATCTATAAGGCACGGTTGGTGGCAAAGGGTTTCAAACAAGTTCAAGGAGTTGACTATGATGAAACTTTCTCACCGTAGCCATGCTCAAGTCTGTCCGGATCATTTTAGCTATTCTTTGCATATTTTGATTATGAAATATGGCGGATGGATGTCAAAAACACCTTCCTTAATGGGAATCTTTCCGAGGATGTATACATGATACAACCAAGGCTTTGTTGATCCTAAATATGCTAAAAGGGTATGCAAGCTTCAAAGATCCATTTATGGGTTAAAGCAAGCATCTAGGAGTTGGAACATTCGTTTTGATGAAGTAGTCAAAGGTTTTGACTTTATCAAAATGAAGAAGAGCCTTGTGTTTACAAGAAGGCTAGTGGGAGCGCACTTGTATTTCTGATTTTGTATGTGGATGACATATTATTAATCGGGAATGACATTCCTATGCTTGAAGATGTTAAGACTTCATTGAAAAGGAGTTTCTCAATGAAGGACTTGGGAGAAGCATGCTATATCTTGGGCATAAAAATCTATAGAGATAGATCAAAAAGGTTAATTGGATTAAGTCAGGAAACGTACATTGACAAGATATTGAAAAGGTTCAATATGCATGAATCCAAGAGAGGTTTCATGCCAATGTCACATGGCATCAGTCTCTGCAAGAATCAGTGTCCTTCGACATCTGATGAGCGAGACAGGATGAGCAAGATTCCATATGCTTCAGCTATTGGGTCTATTATGTATGCCATGATCTGTACACGCCCAGATGTCTCATATGCTCTAAGTGTCACGAGCAGATACCAAGCGGATCCTGGTGATGGTCATTGGATAGCCGTAAAAATATCTGAAGTACTTGAGAAGAACTAAGGGTATGTTCCTTGTTTTGGAGGTGAGGAAGATCCGGTTGCAAAGGGTTACACCGATGCAAGCTTCAAACCGACAAAGATGATTTTCGATCGCAATCCGGGTTTGTGTTTACACTTAATGGAGGAGCGATGGTGGAAGAGTTCCAAGCAAAACACGGTGGCCGACTCTGATGAGCGGAGTACATTGCGGCGGAGGCCGCAAAGGAGGCGTGTGGATTAAGAAGTTTATCACAGAGCTTGGTGTGGTCGCTAGTGTCTCTAGTCCAATGGACATCTATTGTGATAATAGTGGTGCCATTGCACAAGCAAAAGAGCCTAGATCACATCAAAGTCTAAACACATACTCGCCGCTTTCACCTTATTCGCGAGATTGTGGATAGAGGTGACGTCGAATATGCAAAGTACATACGAAGCCAATGTGGCGATCCGTTGACAAAGCCAACGCCATGACCCTAAGCATGAGGCGCACACAAGATCTATTGGTATTAGATACTTAATTGATTGACTCAAGTGCAAGTGGGAGATTGTTAGTGTTATGCCCTTGAGGCAATCATTTAGATGATTGTAACATGACTATGTTTATGAATAATAATATGATTATTGGTCCAATGAATGTATATCATTGTATTGATCAACAAGTATGTGACTTGATTATGAAGCTCTTTACTTAATGATGTAATTCGATAAATATCTACGATCGGATATCATCATTATAGGACTACGATGAATAGATCAAAGACATGTAGTGATCGATGATCATGCTTCATAGATCATGGGATATGGAGATATCATCTCTACATTGTGGACCATGTTGAAGAACATGGGTTAGATAGACCCGCTATGGGACAATGCGAGAATGTTTCATTCTTATGTGTCATCGATGTGTATCTCATACCTAGAAGATGTATGATCCTTAGACTGAGATTGTCATATTCCCTACATGTGTAATAGTTTTCCTTGGGGCTATCAAACACTACTTCCTAACCTGGATAGTTATAAAGGTAGCTTTCATGTTTACTATGAAACGCAAGAGGGAAGTGAGCGATCAAGATGGAATTTGCCACCCAATGAAACGGAGATATATGACAAGGCCACTCGTGTGATATGATTAAGAAAGTGCATGGCCATGCCGTGATTGAGGAGTCAATCACAACTTATTAATATATCACTGATCGAGAGATGGATTGAATCATCAAAGGATGACATGCTTCTCGCCTTGAGATCAATCTTCATATACTTGGCAAAGGGATTATTACATGAGTTCTTTTGATAGGTTCATCGATTTGATCACAAGATGTTTGGGAGTTGGCATACTTTGCAAGAAGCGCTACCAACTATTGGATTGAAAAGGAGTTTTTCAATCCATGTCCAAACGTATGTGAACCTGCAGGTCACACACTTAATGGTTGGGACGATTAATTTGGATTGATCCGTAATTAATGAACCTCGTGGGCTTAGCATCTTTGGTGGGCCCTGGTTTAGGTTTCATCTCGTGGCTATATAAGGAGGGAGGAGGAGGGCGCAGTGTGCTTTCCACGGTTTAGGTTTGATTCACTTGAAACCCTAGCCTCCTCCTCTGTTGCCTCGCCGAGCGACTAGGTGCTTGCACACGGACGCACGGCGTTCCATCTCCGGACGTGTGGACTCTGCGGTGTGACGCTGCTGCGATCAAGCGGCGTGGGAGGACGATCCACGGCGAGGCGAGGACGATCCACTACATCGACGCAACGATCGCGGCGAGGCGAACCACTACATCGACGCTGCGAAGGATTCCGCGAATCGCGCGCCTAGTGGTAATCTTATCTATGATCCTTCTTGCAGTAGCTTTGCGGTTTTGCGGTTTTTTTTTTGTGCTAGCGTAGCATACTGCGTTCCTCGTGTTTTACTTCGGTCAAGCTACAATTCCTTGCGAACAACTTCCAACCTTAGCTTCAAATTCCTTACATAGCTCTAGTTGATCCTCCATTGCAGATTTGCACTATGGCTCTTCCGGCTCGAGCATCTGCTACCACATTGGCTTTTCCGGTGATAATGAATTCCCACATTGTAATCCTTAATTAACTCTAGCCACCTTACGTTGTCTCATATTAAGATGCTTGAGTGAAAATGTATTTTCAGCTCTTATGGTGATATATATCTCACATCTATTTCCTATGAGATAATGGCGCCATATCTTAAAAGCATGCACTACGGCAGCTAATTCCAAATCATGCGTAGGATAATTTGCCTCATGCGGCCTTAACTGCCTTGACGCATAAGCAAAACCTTTGCCATTCTGCATTAACACGCACTCCAGGCCTTGCTTTGAGGCATCGCAATAAATGTCAAATCCATTCTGCACATCAGGCAACACCAATACGGGGGCTGTCGTCAAACGCTTCTTCAGTTCCATAAAACTTTTCTCGCACTCTGGCGTCCATGCAAACTTCTTTTCTTTCTTCAACAACTGCGTAAGGGGTTTGGCAATCGTCGAGAATCCTTCTATGAACCGACGGTAGTATCCTCGCCATTCCGTAAAACTACGAACTGAGTAACATACTTGGTTGCTCCCAATGCAACCTGATGTCCACTTTGCTTGGATCGACCGCAACTCCTTTAGCAGTCATTACATGACCAAGAAATTCAACCTTCTCCTTCCAAAAATCACACTTGCTAAACTTAGCATATAGCTGGTGTTCTCGCAGCCTCTCTAAAACCATCTTTAAATGTTCCGGATGCTCTTCCTCTGTCTTCGAGAAAACTAGGATATCGTCTATAAAGACTACCACAAACTTATCCAAATACTCCATGAAAACCTTATTCATCAGGTTCATGAAATATGCGGGGGCATTAGTCAATCCAAATGACATGATTGTGAACTCATAGTGTCCATATCGCGTAGAAAACGCAGTCTTAGGCACATCCTCCGTTCGAATCTTCAACTGATGGTATCTGAACGAAGATCTATTTTGAGAAAACTCGGCTCCTCTTAACGATCAAATAAATCGTCGATCCCGGGCAATGGATACTTATTCTCGATCGTTACTTCATTGAGTGCTCGGTAGTCGATACACATCCTAAGACTCCCATCCTTCTTACGAACAAACAAAACCGGTGCTCCCCACAGTGATGAACTTGGTCTAATGAAACTTTCTTTTGCGGTTCCTCAACCGCTTCTTCATTTCCACTAACTCATCCGTAGGCATCCGATATGGTCTTTTTGATATCGGTGTTGTCCCCACGGTGCTAACTTCGATAACAAACTTGATATCGCGGTTTGGCGGCATCCTCGTAAATCTTCCGAAACACATCCGGGTATTCTCGACTCACCGCACATCCTCTATCTTTGATGGCTTGCACGCCGTTGACCACTAATCGCCCATCACGAACCGCGATGCTTGAAATTCCACCTTCTTGCCACTAGGGCCTTCAGAGCTACGATCCTTGGCCACAATCCAAAACAACCTTATGTTTGGACAGCCAATCCATTCCAAGGATAACATCTAGGATTGTGCATCTAACAAGATAAGATTAAGCTAGAAATTCTATCCCATCCATGAGCAACTTAACTCCTGCCAACCGAGGCTAGATCTAAGCTCGGATCCCGGGCTTGGACTAATAGCACGCATTTAAGATTCACCACTTTAAACCCATTCTTGGTTGCAAAACTTGAGAAACAAGCGAATGCGAAGCTCGAATCAAATAAAATCAGAGCGGTAATGAGTTAACGAAACTTACCCGAGACGACGTCCGTGGCGCCCCGAGCTCCATCTGCGGTGATGTGGTTGATCCTACCACGCTGTTGATTGAGGGGTTGCTCAGCTTGACTCAGGCGCACGAGTTCCTCCCGAAGCCCGTGCCTTGGCGGTGTTGTTCCCTGTGTTAAAGCCTGGCGTGATGCCTCTCTCTGTGGACACCTATTAGAGAAGTGCCCTGCTCATTGCATGTATAGCATCTCTTGATTGCATCTGCGACTCCCTCCCGGTGCATTACGCTCTGCGTCAAGGCTCAAAGTTACGATTAGCGTGGCGGAGGTGCGAGAGTTGATGCCTTGTTTACTGGTGATGGTTGGAATACTGTAAAGCCGGCTGCGGTGACATTCTCGAACACGCAGTGGTTGGGGCGTCCACCCGATTAGTCATCAAGCGTTTTGGTTTTCACCAGCTCTCTTGCGCTTGTCCTCCGTAATCAATGCCTTGTTAACCAACTCAAAGTGCGGAAAATTGTGGGTGATCACCCCTACTTGCAATCTCTAAATTTAGTCCCTTCATGAAGCGGATCTGCCTAGCTTTATCGATCGCTCACGTCTTGAGGGGCATAGCGAGCTAACTGAGTAAACTTGTTCATATATTCGGCCACGGGCTGGCCTCCTTGCTTCAGAGCCCTGAACTCTTCTTTGTTGATCCATCATTCCTTCCGAACATGGTATTGGCGAAAGCAGTGGTAAACACATCCCATGTGATCTCTGCGGGGCCGTCAGGCGCAGCACAAAAGTTTTCCCACCACTCTGTGGTTTGTTCCTTCCAATTGATGAGAGGCGAGAGCATCCTCTCTCATTGCCCTCACATTGAGTGATATGAAGCTTCCTCTCGACGGTTCTAAGCCGCCATCGGCTTCAAAGGATTAGCATTTCACAAAAGGTTGGTGGCCGAGTCCTCATAAAATCGATAGCTTGGAGTACGCCGCCCACCATTGTTGTTCGTTCACTTGGTTGTTATTATTTGCAACATGTTAGTCATCCGTTGCATCATGGTCTGCATCAATTGAGTCTGTAGGGCAAGAAAAGCCCCAAGTTCCGTGATATCCACTAGCGGTGCTTGTTGCGGTGGTGCTCCTTCGCTGGGATTGTTGCTCGAGCGCACCACTTCCTCAAGCTCCTGTTGCTGCTTGGTGTTCACCATCGCTTGATTGCTTCTTGGGTTAGGAAAGATAGATGTAGCATATATAAGATGCAAGAGTTTCTAAGGCGGGAAACAGGTTAAACCCAACTTAGACAATCTTTATTAATACTTGGTATGATTGCTTACATTGCCTAAGGGCTTTGCAACACATAATCGCACACTCAAGCAGATAATTAAGAACCAAACTAACACGAAACCTTAACGCCTACTAAAAGGTAAAGACTAACTTAAAGACACGACTCAACACTCGAGTCTCAACACAACTCTAAGATCGACTCACTCATCCAAAGCCACTCGCCAGAGGTGATCCCAGCGATACACCAAGGGTGGGTGGTGGCATAGGAGCAAACCTATCCCGTGACCCTCTGCTGGCTCCTTAGGCTCCCACTCATGCTCCTCGGGTCTTCTTCTTCTTCTTGGTGACCTCGTCCGCCCCGAACGACTGGTCCGCTAGCTCTCGGGCACACCGCAGGCCTCCTCTAGCTCATTGATGACTCGGTTGCGGCATCACGAGTCTTCTAAAGCTCTCGTCAGCCCACCCTCGATTGCCTCGTGACTGCTTTGCCTCCGGCTCTGTGCAGTGTCCCTCAAGTGATCCTCCGGGCGATAGTGAAGTCGGCAAGATGTACCGCAGAGTACACTCGCTTCCCCACGATCCGGTCGCTTGCCGGCATGCTTGCACATCGTGGTGAAGTCAAACACCGAGTTGTGAAGCTCGCCGGCGAGTCGCGTAGACACGGCGAAGAGCAAGTTGGGCAACCTCTGAATCGCAACTCGTGACGAGAACCTCCTTGCGAAAATGCCGATCGGCTGCTAGCTTCATCATTCTCCCGCGTAAATAATTAACTTGCAAACAAATCCTCGATGCACACCGTTAATCGACTGCCTCGCCGGTGCAAAGCGGACGATAAAGAAGCCTCCAAGCGTCTCAAGAACCTCCATACTCCATGGTATAGCCACCACCGACTCCTCAAAGGTTGGAACGATCGGCATATGCTCCACAAGAACTTTGAATAAGATCTCCATCCGACCAAAGCAAAGAAATGGTAAATTCAGCAAGGCGTAGAAGTAGAGAATGGAATGAGTCAAGAGTGTGTTATTAGTCAAATTTAAAATTTTCCTTTAGAAAATAGTTTTCGACACAACCCGACTTCTCCATACTATCTAGGGCCAAGACCTACAGTCAAGTATGCTCGATACCACCTCTCAGAAGGACCCGAATCCACCGATTCAACCCATCGTGTTTACCGCACTAGTCCTGTGATCAATGCTAGTGCACACGGCTCAACATTGGTACATATCACATCATACTCAACGATAATAGAAATAGTAATTCAGTTATTGATATAGCTAAATGTATGATCTTATGACCAACTTACATTATTAAGCCACGCAGGCAAGACTAGAAATATAAGCTAAGAATTAAGCAAATGAAAGTAGAAAACGAGATGCTTTATTCACCACCACAGTAACCGACAAGGCTCGGACCCTAATGACTCGTGGTCCTCCCGAACTCCTCCTCCAACACAGGTGTAGATTCTGCGATCGTTGATTATTGTTGTTGGCAAGGGTGAGTACTTAAAGCATCAACAAGTTGTAAGAATGCAATTCTATGTAACTATATGTAAGGCTTATTCCAATGGATAGGTTATCATGGCTATTTTGCAATAAGTATGCTACATTTAACAAATACAATTAATAGATTGTAAAGATCAGAAACAAATAACAATAATAGATTCAGCCAAGATAGACTCGGTCCACGGACTACCTACCGTCCATCGCAGACGCGTCCATGGCGCCCGCAGAAACGAGCCGACACGCTCGCACTCGATTGGCCCCTGCGCGCGCGAATCTACCGTGTAAGCGATCCGACGGCTACCGATCTAAATCTACGTGGCTAGATCTCGACCGGCCCACTCGATCTAATGGCTAACGCACGGGAGGATCACCGCTACGCGACGACGTGGCACGATCTTTACCTTCGCCAAGATCCGACGGCTCCCAAAGCTTTAACCCAAATGATGGCGACGACGCGCTTCTTGGCCGGACTTGGAGACGATGATCCAACGACGGTGCAACGGGCGATGAAACGGCGACATCAGCTTCACCAGATCCGATGCGGCGTGGAACGGGGTCTTGATCCGCTCTTTGGAACGGCGGAGACGGCGAAACGGCGGCGAAAAACGGACGGGAACCACGTCGGGGGCTTCGGCAACTCCGGCGAGCTCGCACGGGCAGGTGAGGGCGCTCGCGTGCGCGAAGCTATCGCCGACAAAGCGCGCGGGTGAGGGTTTGCCATGCCCGGCGCTTTTAAATAGGCGCCTGAGGAGGCGTGGCGCGATGGCGAAATCGTAGTCGGCTGTCGCGGCGGACTCGGGCGGCGATACGAGAGGTGACGCGCTTCATCCGAGCGCCCACGAGGCCTTCATCCGACAACCGCAGAGGCAGCGACGCGTATGAAGCACGGGCCGCTGGATCTCGATCCAACGACGCGGATTAGGTTAGGGTTTCGTGCGAAACGGGCGTGCATGGGCTTTGCTGGTCGCATACGGTTCGTGGCTGGCCCGACATCGTTTCATTATCTTTTCAAAAGGATTTCTTATTTAAAAATAATTACGAGAAATTCATTTTATTTGTTTCAAGCAATAAAATAATCGGAAAATTCCAAGAAAATTCTCAAAATACTTTGAGATATTCGACTCAAATAAAATATATTTTGGCAAAACTTTATTTTAACTTTGCATAAATTTAAATAGTTTTGGACAAAGGACCAATATACTTAATTTAAAATTAATTCAAATAAATCCAAAAAAATTCTATTAAATTCCAGAAAAAATCATAAAATGCACAAATGGCAATAAAATAATATTTAGGCGAATTTTGGGATGTTACAGTTTGGAGTGGAATTGGGGTAGGGAAGAAGGGCTTCTTGGGTGGTTTTATATGCCACTTCGATATGAGAAAGTGGGCTGCAACATGTTGTCGTTTCGGTCTGGGAAAGAGGTGGGCTACAGGGTGTTGTCATTGTGCTCTGAGATAGGCATTGTGTTGTTCGTTGATATATGATGGGCAGTGTTTTTTCACTTTGTACTGTGCATAGTGTTGTCAAATCAATGCTGTAAAGTCGCTAGCAAATGTTGTTGTCATGCATTGACAAAGTAGTTGTGTGTTCATTCATGACGTGACAAAGCTACATGTAGTGTGTTTGCAAATAGCATTACGTAAAGTAGAAGATTATATGTGCATAGCACAAAACTTAATAAAACAAAATAACATATCCGAATATTACAAACCTAAGAAAGTAAAACATGATATTATTTATGGTACATCATGTGTAAACTAAACAAACTAG